>SJYV01032627.1:1386640-1451533 GCA_006410875.1 Neotragus pygmaeus
AAAACCATTTCAACCTTCTGGTTATCCAAGATTTTTTTTTTTTCCCAACTGAAGAAATGTATTTAATTTAGATTTCTCTTTATAGAAAGAAGGTTCAGGAAAATGTGTTTGGGATAATCAGTGTAGTTGTGGGGAACCTGTGTAAAAATTTATAGAAATCTTAAATTTGTCATATCTGTTAATTCTCTACAGAACTTAAAATTGTCATAAAACCAAAAGGTTAGTTTTCACTATTCACTAGAATATAAATTGTATACATTTAATATTACTGATATTTTTTAAAGTTTCTATTTTGTCACAGTGTCTCAAGTTTTAAATCACATTTTAAAATTCAGTGAGAAGAGAAATTTACTTGATTGTCTGCTGGGACACAGTTGTCAGCAGTATTGACATTTGGTAAGTTTCTATAACATCTTTGAGAAGAGATGGAAAGAGTTTCTGTGTCAGATTTCATCACAAATAGCCAACTAACCTTTTGACAATGTAAAAGGCAACCTGTTTGATCCTAAGACAGAGAGAGAGCTGGCAAGAAAAGTATATCTTTAAAAAGTCATATTTTCTACTTGAGCAAGTATCTGAATATAAATCTAAACTTATGTTCCAAAACAAGTCTCAGATTGCATTTGAAAAGTGCTTCAATTCATGTCTCTTGCATTATCTTTATGATTCATGTATTAAACTTTTATTACCATTAAAGGGAATTACTGGAGATATATATGTCTGAGTGAATTAAGACACCATGTTTTGTGATATTTGATTAGAAACTGAGGGAGCGTTAATGGCTTGGCATGCTGACTTTTATGGATCGTTGAAGAGAGTATTTATTAGGAAAGGGAAAACTTTTGATGTTTCTGATAGTAATGATTCATTAAATAAATTAAGGTTAAAATATCTTCTTACTACCACCCAAAATCAGAAAGATGGTGCTTTATCACTATACTTGTGAGATGATACTGCAAGTGCTGAAATAAAGTAGAGAGTTATCAAAGTCTTTTTTCCTATGAGAAAATGTCATTCCTGTCATCAGTAGATAATGCAGTCCAGCCATCACTGGCCATTACATTGGCTTTCTTTCCTTGCTCAATAGCTTAGGAATTGAACCATAGCATTTATAATTCAGTGGTTTCTACATACCTGTCTTACTTTGTCACTGGCTCAGGGGGATTTGATGTATGAGTTTTGCCTCAATGAGTCAGTTTTATTGATGCTCTTGTAAAAGTTACATAAATAGGACCAACTTTCCTGGGAAAGATGCTTCTTGCCATAGACTTTAAATTGTTCATAAAATTCTAATTTTTCTCTAGGAGATCTAAATTTAGACATTAAGACCATAATATCAAATTCATGGTTATTTCATACATGATAATTCAGAGAAGTAAATAAGTGAAAATATTATAAGAACAACATTTTTTTTTTGTCCACAGAGGTGAATTTGACAGAATCAAATATTCCCCAAAGCCCAAAAATAAACAGAGAAATTAAATATAATTATATGCAAAAGCCCATTCTATAACGATTCACTAGAATTCTGTGATAGAAACCATACAGACTATGGGCTAGAGGTCTAATGCCTATTTTTAGATTAATGCTTCATCTCAAACAATGGGCTAGAACCTAGATCTGTGCTTTTAAAAGAGTCTGAGCTTGTTCTCTGCTCTTACTGAGTAAGAAAACTCTACTCACTGACCTGTTAAAACAGTAAGGAAACGGTTTAATCCAGCGGTTTGAACCACTATTGAGGAGTATCACTGGTAATCAGTCAAAACCCCAGTTTCCCTATGAATGTATATAGGGTGAAATTATATTAACTACAGAATGCAGGAATCTACAGGATAAGAAATGCAAAAGCAGGGCCAGTATAATTGATACTGTTTAAGCACTAGACAAAAACAAGTCTCAGACTTCCTCATAATGGCATTTTCATAGTCTAGGGCACACTTCTATACATGAATAATCTAATATTTAGATTTAGATTACTATTTAGCTAGTAAGATGTCTAAAAGAAGAAAATAAAATGAATAAGAACCAAGTGTCAAAGAGAGAGTGGTCAATAATGTTTTCAGAAATGAAAAGTCAATATGTATCTCCATATTGAAGAATCACAGTATTGAAGAATCAGGATAATCTAAAACCCCACCTAAATTTAACTCCAGGTTGCTAAAATGAAACAGTCCTAAATCTTTGAGAGAAAGAAAAAGAGAAAAAAATACAACAAATCACACCTGGTTATCTAAAAAAGAATAATGGTTGGAGTAGAAGTCTCTTCAGCAAAGCAGTGAAAAAAATACAAAGTATTGAGAGGAAAAAAAATCAACTTAGAGTTTATACTCTAGCACATTAAGAAGCAATTCAATTTTAAAATGGGAAAAAACCCTGGATACTTCAACAAAGAAAATATAGAGAGGGCAAGTAAGCATACGAAAAAGAGCTCAACATCATATATCAGTAGAAAGGTGCAAATTAAAACACATGTCACTATACCTGTCACTATACCTTGATTTGGAGAAGGCAATGGCAATCCACTCCAGTACTCTTGCCTGGAAAATCCCATGGATGGAGAAGCCTGGTGAGCTGTAGTCCATGGGGTTGCTAAGAGTTGGACACGACTGAGCGACTTCACTTTCACTTTTCACTTTCATGCATTGGAGAAGGAAATGACAACCCACACCAGTGTTCTTGCCTGCAGAATCCCAGGGACGGGGGAGCCTGGTAGGCTGCCGTCTATGGGGTCACACAGAGTTGGACACGCAGCATACCTTGATTAGAATGGCCAAAATGCAGCACCCTGACAAGACCGAATGCAGGTGAAGAAGTGGAGCAGCAGGAATTCTGATTTATTGCTTTGCAAAATGACTTAATGAATTCTTACCATACTACCCAGCAACATTCTCCTTGGTATTTGTCAAAATGAATTGAAAACTTAGGTCTACACAAAAACCTGCATGCAGGTTTTTTACCCAGACTTGAAAGCCCCCAAATATCCTTAGGTAGATGAATGGACAAATAAACTGCTACATCTGGACAATAGAATATTATTTAAAAGGAAATGAACTATCAAACCATAGAAACATGGAGAAAACGTCAACCTGTGTCTCTAAGAAAAGCAATCTGAAAAGACCATACATGCTGCATGATTTTTAACTATGTAATATTCTAGAAAAGGCAAAACTATGGAGACAGGTGAAAAAGTCAATGGTTGCCAAGAGTTGGGCGAGAGGTGAAGGGTGAATAGCTATAGCATAGAGAATATTTCAATCTGTAAAATTATTCTGGGTTATACCATAATGGTGGATATATGTCATTATACATTTGTCAAAACCCATAGACTATATGACACCAAGAAAGAGCCCTAATGTAGACATGAAGTTTGCATGATAATGATATTTTAATCTAGATTCATCAGTTGTGACAAATGTATCCCTCTGGTACAGCATGTTGATAATGAGGGAGGCTGTGAATGTGTGAGCGTTCAATTCTGCTGTGAACCTGAAAAAAACTCTTAAAAAATCTATTAAAAGATAGAGCATATCAACAGGCCAATAAAATAGAAAATTTGGAGGATAAGACATGAAAAAAGACTTAAAATGTAAGTATAAATAGGTGACATAATTATGGATTCAATGGTGGTTTTAAAACTATAGAAAGTTCATTTGGATAAAGCAAAAATTAGATGAAATTTCTCATGAAGAAATAAAGAACTTTCTAGTTCCATAAGCAGAATAAATTGCTACATATATATATAATGCTTTTTATCACAAAAATATTATGAAAAGAAAAAGCAGATTAATAGCATTTTGAGAAAGAAGCAAAATACTATTTACAATAATAGATATAGTTCAGTTCAGTTGCTCAGTTGTGTCCAACTCTTTGCAACTGCATGCAGAAGTCCTAAGTAAATATTAACTACCTATAGTCAACAATTTATGTAACTATCAGTACATCTACATTTAACAACAAAACATTAAGCAGTTTGTTATCTTTTTCTTCCCAAAAATGCCCTTGTAGGATGGCACTTTCAGATATTATACTCCCTTCCTCCCCGAAACTCTCAAATTTGACTCTCCTCTTATTAAATAATGTTATTGATTTCCCTTTATTTCTCAAAGATGTATTCCTGGTCTCCTATCATTCTCTCTAAAGATACTTTTTTCTGAATTCTTAGATACATGGACATGGAGATGATGCTTCCAATATCCTGGCTGTTCAGATACCCTTAATCTGCTCTCCTAAAGTGATCTTAACTTCTCTCCTGTTTCATCCATTCAATTTTAAGGTCCCATCCAGAGTTTTCATTGTCAGTAACTTAACTCCACCGATTTTGTTTTACCTAACTCTCTTTCTGATCTGTTTCCCCCACACTCTTTTTTCAACATGCTTTCTCTCTTATCAGCTATGGATAGGCTGGCAACAAATTTCAGTTTTCCTTCATCTGAGAATGTATTTATTTCCTTTTCACCTTGAAGAACATTTTTGTGGAATAAAGAACTCTGAATAACATTAGTATGTGAAAACCCTCATGACATTTCCATGGTTTCAGCTGAGAAATCCATTGTCATTTGAATTGTTTTGTAAGTAATGAGCCATTTCTCTCTTGCTGCTCCTAAGACTTTGCTGTGTTTTCAGTTTTCAGAATTTGAATATGATGCATTTTGGTATTTGGCCTTTTTAGTTCATTCAGCTTATTGAGTCTTTGACTGTATTATGTCTTGGACAAAACTGAAAAGTTTTAATCCATTTTTTTCAACATTTTCTCATCCCCACCCTCATTCTCATCTCCTTCTAGGATTCTGACATAAATTTAGGTCTTTTGTTACATTCTCTTGTTTCTCATTTTTCCCCTCTTTCTTCTCTCTCTCTCTCTTTTTTAGGATGTTTTCCCTCTGTTCAAACTTGGTGATTTCTACTGTTCTCCTTTCCAGTTGAGTGGATCTTTCTTCTCTCTTCATTCTGCTGTTGAACCCCTATACTGTCCTTTAAAATTTTGGTTATTGTCTTTTTTAGTACTAAAATGTTTATTCAATTTTTTTTTTTGTATCTTCAGTTTCATTGCTGAAACTTTCAATTTTTTGTTTTACACATGCTCATAATTGCTTTTATGAAGTATGTTTTGGGCTTTTTTTTTGATGGCTGCTTTAAAATTTTGAAAATAATTCTAATATCTTTGTCATTTTAATGATGTCATCTATACAGTACCCATTCTCATTCAGTTTGAGATCTTTCTGGTTATAGTAAAACAACTGATTTTCAAATGAAACCTAGCCATTTGGAGTATTATGTTATGAGACTCCGGATTTAATTTAAATCTCATATTTTGGCTGGTTTTCCCTGCCACCACTCCGGCAGAAATGAAAGTGTCACTACCTTATTACTGCCAGGTGAGAATAGAAGCCTAGGTTCTTAAATTGGCCTCCATTGACTCCTGGGACTGGGGTTCCTCATCACTGCTGGGCAGGGATGAGAGTTCTGGCTCCACATTTGGCTTCCATTGACATCACTCCAGAGGAAGCAGGAGAAATAGGCACCTCTTTCCTCTTTATTGCTTTGTGAGGGATGAAAGTCCAGACTTCCTTTTGCATTGACCCAGGTGGGGGATGGGGTGGGGTGGAGCCTGGATAAAAGTCCCAACTCTCTATATGACCATTTCTAACATTACCTGAGTTGAAAGGTTGGGGTACCCTGTTATAGGCTGAAGAGTGTGGAAGTTACACTTTTCACTCTGCTTTTACTAGTGTCAATATTAGGTGACCAAAGGTTTTCCCTTCGATTTGGCTGAAATAGAGTAGTTATTGTATAAAATTTCTGTTTTGGTAATCTGCCCCTGCCCCGTTTTTCTTCTTTTGCTTGAACAAACAAGTTTGTGCTGTGGCTTTATATTTGTACCCATGGTTGTTTCTGAATCACCAGCTTCCTCAGCTCCAAGTCTAGAATATATAAGGCAAAATAAATAAGCGCATAACCCAGGTTACTCTTCCTTATTTCATTCTTTGAGTCCCGAAGTCACTTCTCAGTGTGTTTCTTATCTCTGCTTTCAGAGTCTCCTTATGTTTATTTAATACAGAGTGTCTTAGGTGTCTACTTATAATTAACTGGAGGATGCGCTTCTGTTTTCTCAGAAGTGGAAGTCTTCATTTCCACTTCAAAAAGAAAATTGAAATAATCCAAAGAGAACCACTAACATTCCCACAAAATATTTATTCATCTATGATATTTTCACTTACTGACACTTATCCCAAATCCTAATTATCTGTGCTTTTCTCTAAAAAATTCTCACCAACTCTGCATCAGATCCCTTCTAATTTTGCCTATACCAAATTACTGCTTCAACAAATCCTTATTTTTCTTTCATCATCAACATTTCACTTTCTACCCGATCTTTGATTTCCACTTCCCATTTTCTACTAGACCATTACTTTCAACCTTTACTTGCCTCAAATTCTGTTGTCAGATAAACCTTCGGCAGCAAGTGGATAGCTGAGAGTAGTAATCATAATAGACTGAAGGACAGTAAGGTAGAGTGAAGAGGGATTTTATTTGGGAATAGGTATTTGCATTTTATTTTGTGTTGTGTTGTTACTGAATTTTGCTGGGTCTTTATCTTAGCCACTGGAGTATCTTTTCATCCTGGAAAAGAAGCCTAGCATAATCAAGGCACTCAGTTAAAATTTTGAATGAGTGTATGAATAAACAGAGAATTACAGGAGAAAAAAGGCCAATGATATTGAGACTAAATGAAGTGCTAATATCCAGTAAAAGCATGAAGAGGTCTTTTCTGGTCTTGAGTTCTTATATGTAAATGTATATTGGTTCTTCTCGACATTTTTCTTAAACATTTCCATTTTCCTTTAAGTGTTTTTCTTTTCACTATCTTTTTATATTACATATGTATATCTTATTGCACTGACTATAATAGACCTCATTTTTAGGGTCAATATTGATGTACACTGATTTGGAGTCACATAACAACATTTAGATGCAATAAAGTTCACTCATTGATGGTATTTTTCCCCAAAGACCAGAATGATGATTGTATGTATGAGTGTGTGGATGTGACTTGTCATGCATGCTGATGCATTTTACCATTATATTTTCCAGCTGAAAATAATCATCAGAGAAAATTCTCAGCAATTCTAATGGAGCAAATAATAAAGAGGAAAAAGCTTCTCTATGTATGTTTTCACTTAGTTTTACTAAATACTGAATATCAAAGGTAATTTATCAGCATTCATAGATTTTTGTGGTTTCAGAAGGAATATTTCTCTATTTTATGTAAGTGAAGTTGGAGACAATCTCTGCTACAGCTCATTACCTGGCAGACATCCCCTCCACTCCTCTCAGCATAGGTATTGAGAGAGAGAGAGAGAATACGACATTTTCTGCCTAAGACCATGCATCTTCATACTGAATCAAAAGGATTCATGTCCATGATTTCAAAGTTAGAAAGGGTAGGAAAATGCAACGTGTTTAACATATTTTAGGAAAGATACTAAGAATACTGTGTTCTAGGGCAGTGGTCCCCAACATTCGCACCAAAACTGATTTCGTAGAAAATTTTTCCACTGACCAGAAGTTAGAAGGGTAGGTTTGGGATGATTCAAGCACATTTACATTTATCGTGAACTTTATTTCTAATTTAAGGCCATAGTTAATCTGACAAGAGGTACCAGTCCACAGCCTGGAGGTTGGGGACCCCTATTCTAGACCACTCAATCTTACACTACAACTTCATTTTTCATGGTTTGGTTTGTTTCCATATTGATAGGACTTTTTTTTACTTTATTTTACTTTACAATACTCTATTGGCTTTGCCATACATCGACATGAATCCACCACAGGTGTATATGAGCTCCCAATCCTGAATCCCCCTCCCACCTCCCACCCCACAAGGTCTCTCTGGATCATCCCCGTGCACCAGCCCCAAGCATCCTGCANAAAACCAGACACTGGCATCTTAGAGTCAAAACTAGTTTGCTGTAAGAGAGGTAACTTCTATGTGCATCTTTTGAATCAAGGCTTTAAAAAAAACAACCACAAACACCTGGGAAGTTCCTAACTATTTCAAATGTAACTCCTAATCAATTTCAAAATCTTTCCTCAATCTTAAAGAGACTGTAGATTCAGAACCTAAGTGAATGTAGGAGAGGCGGAGGAGGAGAAACTGAACGGGTTAACCATTTTGAAAACAAGAGTTTCATCTGAACAAGGGAGGTGAACCGTAACTTCTCCTCTGGGAAGAAGCTGGAAAACCTTCCAGGCTCACAAGGCAGCTAGGACCTGGCGTTCCGCTCCGTTTCAGCCAGGCACTCCCGCACCAATCCTCGGGCATGGATGATGCCTCGTTTTAGTCTCTCCATCGCACTCTTGCTGCCCTCGTAGGTGGGTCTGATCTCCTTCCCCAGCTCTTCGATGACGGCCAGCAGCTCAGCATATTTGCTCTGGGGCACCTGGCTGTTCCCAGTGGCCTGGGTGTAGCCTAGAGATGGCGGCCCGTAGTCACTCAGCAGCTGGCGGTACTGTGAAGACGTCGCCATGCTGGTGGAGGGCGGGTGGATGCTCCCAGCAGCGTTGAGGGAGGCGGCGGGCATGTGCGCGGTCAGGTTCGGTTTGTAAGACATCCCCCCCTAAAAAGAGGAACAGAGTGACTCTTCTCTGTTTAAAGTGGGATCAGTTAAAGGAAACCATTCCATTTATGTTGGCAGAATAATAACAACTACGAATCACTGATAACTTACTCTACAGCCTTATGATCCTGACCTCCTGAAGCTAAGCAGGGTGGGGCCTTGTTAGAACCTGGATGGGAGAAATTTACTCTGCTCCTAACCCCAGTGGCTCAGTGGTACAGAATCTGCCTGCAGTGCAGGAGACAAAGGAGACACAGGTTCAGTCCTTGGGTCATGAAGATCTCTTGGAAAAGAGAGTGACAACCCACTCCACTATTCTTGCCTGGAGAATTCCATGGACAGAGGAGCCTGGCAGGCGATGGTCAGGTCACAAAGAGGCAGACGTGACTGAAGCGACTGAGCATGCAAGCACATACCCCACAACCCTATAAGGCAAGTAGCTGTTCAGTTATTATCCCCTTGCTAAGAATGAGGGAACCAAACTGAGGCCAGGAGGGGTAAATAACCCGCCAAGGTCACACAGACAGTGTGATAGACGCAGGATGACTTGAGACGGAGAAGTGTCAGGCCAGGAGGAAATGGTGCTAACGTTCACACGCTGGTCCTAGACTTGCCACACACACATATTTCCTGCATTTCTACCCCATGGCTGAGCGAACAGAGAACATATTAAAGGAGACATGGAGCTTTAGCCACTAAATTTCACCCCAAAATTATGAATGGCAAATTTGCATTTTGTAAATAGAACGTCAAAAGTGTGTTTCATTCAAGAGGCTTGATTTTGGGGTTTTAAAATTAATGAACCGTGTTATCAGTACACTAAATATATATGTGTGTGTGTGTATGTATTTTTCTTAATACTTTGAAATGTGCATTTTTAAATACAGTGAGAGAAGGGGAGGCAGGCCAGATGGCTTCACTGGAGACCTACCAAGTGTTTAAAGAAGAATTAGCATCAGTTCTAACACAATCTCTTCCAGAAAAATGGAAGAGAAGGGAACACTGCCCAGTGCATTTTATGAAGCTAGTATTAATTCCAATACCAACACTAGACAAAGACAATATAACAAAAGGAGAACTATAGACAAATATCCCTCATGAATACGGATGTGAAACACTAGCAAAACACTAGCGAATAGAAATCAGCAATATATAAGCATTATTTATTATGACCAATGGGCTTTATTTCAGAGATACAAACCTCGTTCATTTTGAAAGTCAATAAATTTAACTTAAAAATGATTCGATCCTTCCATCCAAAAACATGCATTTGATAAAATTCAATATCCATTTGTGATAAGCAATAACAGAAAGATAAGAACATAGGGAAACTTCCTCAACTGGATTTTTAAATGTAACCACACACACACACAAAAACCCTACAATTAATATTTCACTTATTGATAAAAGACTGAATGTTTTCTCCCTGTAATCAAAAACATGGCAAGGATATCTGTTCTCATCACTCTTATTTAATGCAGTGTTGGAAGTTCTAGCCTGTGCAAAAATGCAAGAAAAGGAAATAAAAGGCATACATATCAGAAAGTTAGAAAGAAAACTATACCTATTTGCAGATGATATATAATAATTTCTGTGTGGAAAATCCCAAGGAATCTATTTAAAAGAAAAAATTCAGCAAGCCCGCAGGTTATCAAATAAGTATATAAAACTCAATTGTATTCCTATAAATTAGCAACGGACATGTGAAAACAAAATTTTTAAATATAATGCCACTTACATTCACAAAAAAAGGTATAAATCTATTTTACATGCACTTGTATGCTGAAGATTAAACAATGCTATTTTTTAAATAAAACTTAAAAACATCTAAATCAATGGAAAGACATATTCATGAATTGAAAGGCTCAATATAGTAAAGATTCTGTGCCGTGCTTAGTCTCTCAGTCATGTCCTACTTTTTGTGACCCCAAGGAGTGTAGCCCGCCAGGCTCCTCTGTCCATGGGATTCTCCAGGCAAGAATACTGGAGTGGGTTGCCAAAGCCCTCCTCCAGGGGATCTTCCCCACCTAGGGATCAAATCCAGGTCTCCCACATTGCAGGCAGAATCTTTATCATCTGAGCCACCAGGGAAGCACAAGAATATTGGAGTGGGTAGCCTATCCCTTCTCCAAGGGATCTTCCCCACCAAGGCATCAAACCAGGGTCTCCTGCATTGCAGGCAGGTTAGAAAACTTCTGCTCTGTGAAAGACCCTCTTAAATAAATGAAAAGATTAGCTATAGAGTGTAAGAAACCAGCCACAAAGCACGTGTCTGCCAGAGGACTTGTTGTTTAGTTGCTAAGTCGTGTCCATCCATTAGGGAAATACAGATTAAATCCACAATGAGATATCCCACCCATCAGAATGGCTAAAATAAAAGATAGTAACAACACTAAATTCTGCTCAGGATACAGAGAAATTCGATCACTCATACGATGTTGGTGGGAATGTAAACTAGTACAGCCACTTGAGAAGACAGTGGGGCAGTATCCTAAAAAACTAAACACAGACTTACCCTGTGACCTAGCATTACACTCCTGCGCATTCATCCCAAAGAAATGAAGATTCACGGTCACACGAAAACCTGTACACAAATGTGTATGCTCAGTTACTCATTCCTGTCCAACTCTTTTCAACCCCGTGCACTGTTGATGGCCAGGCTTCTTTGTCCATGGGATTTTCCAGGCAAGAATACTGGAGTGGTTTGCCACTTCCTACTCCAGGAACATGTGTATAACAGCCTTATTTGCAATAGCCCCAAACTGGAAATAACCCAAGTGACCTTCAGTGGGCAAATGGCTAAACAAATTGTGGTACATCTATACCATGGCTGTGGTTCAGAAATAAAAATAACAGACTATTGATACAGTCAATAACCTGGATGAATAACGAGAGAGTTATGCTAAATGACAAAAGCGAGTCCCAAAGGTTACCAACTATGTGATTCCATTTACATAACATTCTTGAAATGAAAAAATTCTAGAAATGAAGAAAAGGTGAGGGGTTGCCAGAGGCTAAAGAAGGGTTCAGGGCAGGAAGGAAACAGGTGTGGCTATGAAAGGACAACCTGAGGGATTTTTGTGATGGAAATGGACTCTATCTTGATTTTCAGTGTTCATGTCTTGGTTGTATGAGGTGTTACCGTGCAGGGGAAAGTAGGTCAAAGGCATAGGAAATTCCTCTGTATTTTTTCTTACAACTACATATGAAAATATAACAATCTCAAAATAGAAAATTTATTTAAAACTGTATTTGAGTTATTATATTATAACAAACTATATCACAATTATAAACTATATTATATTATATCTATTTAAATAACTGGATATCTATATGGAATTCACCTTGAGCTTTTCAGGAAGAAAGAAAGAAATGCTTAAATATGGGCTTTAGGAAAAAGTATGAACAATACAAGCCCAGAACTGACCGGTTCCTTGATTAAGGTTAAAAAGTACCCATTCACTGGAGAAGGCACCCCTAAAATGTGACAAGGAGACAAGTCACCCACTCTGCTGAAGAGCAGGCACCTATATTCCATGTAAAATAAACTGTAGACAGAGAAATTGCAATGTGAGAAGAGTGTGGAAAGCGAGGAAGGGGTGTCGTAATGACGAGTGCAAACAGGGTCACCACGGAGTCTAGGAAGAACCAGAGGGTGAGACACGAGGTGTTTTTCCAGCACTGACCGGGACAGAATACAGCCGCCAAAACAAACATCCAGTCCACTGGGCAAACATACTCCTGGCCAAAGGCGAATTTTTCACTTGGGCCAGTCACCATGTGATGAAAATACACCCTCTAGGAAATCCAATTTCCCTTGCTTGGGTGCTATATTCATCAAGCAACCTTCTGATCTTAATTTGATTTTTGATGGTTTCCTTACTAGAAGAGAAGGAGCTAATGGAATCCAATCTGTTAAATGATTATGTGTTTTCTTCCCTTGTGACTCTCCCCTGGATTTTTTGGCATTGGGTATTTTGTTCCAAACTGTTTTCTCTCTCAGGCATGATAGTGTTTTCCCTCCAACAAAAATACAACCCCCTCGAACAAAGGGACTGAGTCAACAACCATTTATTAAGCACCTGCTCTGTGCTTGGACCCGTGCGAGGATCAAAAGCAAAACGCAGCTGAGATATGATTTGTGCCCCAGCGATTTCCTGGCGGTCCTGTCACAGCAGAGCCAGCAGTTGCCGTGATGGCTAAGAATGTGGGCTTCAGAACCAAACCGATGGAACTGGATTTCTGGTGCCAACATTTTCGGTGTGTGTGATCATGGGCAAGTTACGTAACCGCCCTGACCCTCAGTTTCCTCGCCTATAAGTCAGGCAGGCAATTTCCCAAGATGTTGTGAGGATTAAATGAGTTAATCTGGACAACACATAGCAACAGAGACATAGTAAGCCTTCATTTAATGGGGTCATTATGACTCCGCGATCATTCTCACAGTAATAATTTTCAACTGGGTTGAGACTATACTTCCGTCTACTGCCCGCTTAACTTGCCTGGCCACCCAAGGTCCAATGATTTCCAGGCGTCTGGGAACACCAGGTAATGCGGAGAGGTTCAATGAATCTGCCAACTGACTCAAAGGCTTGCTCTTCTAGGCACTCTCACAGGACTCCTGTTACCCTGCCATGCTGCTTCCCTCCTTCCCAAAAAGGGGCACGACCTGCCCTCATTCACCACAGTGCTTCCGGGACCTTCAGATTTGTGACTTGACCTTCAGAAGTCACGGAGGTAGCCAAAGGGACCTGTGCCCAGCTCTTAAGAGTCTGAGCTCACCACTAAGTCTCAAAGGCTGCCTCTGTTCCACTTTTCAAAACCACGCCGTCTCCGGGCCCCGAGAGGAGGGTGGAGGGCCGGTTCTTCTGTTGTGTCTCTTTCGTTCGGCTGCTCTGGGTCTTCCCTGCCATGTGTGGGCTTCCTCTACTTGCAGGAAGCTTGGGCTGCTCCGGATGCAGTGCTCGGCTTCTCCTTGCGGTGTCTTCCCTTGTTGCAGAGCTTGGGCTCAGGACAGGCTCAGCAGCTGAGATGCTCAAGCTCAGTCTCCCCACGGCATGGGGAATCTTCCAAGGCCAGGAACTGAACCCAGAGTCCCCAGCATTGACAGGCAGTTTCTTAACCATTGGACCGCCACCGAAGTCTGTCTTGTTTCGTTTCAAACAGACACTTAACCTCAGAGATGCAGCCAGGCCCACCAAGAAGACAGTCCTCTTCGTTCCTCGGCAGAGCTGTCAAGTCGCACGCACGCCGCCAGCTCCCCACGCCCAGGTACGCTTTGCTTTACCTGGGCAGGACCAAGAGGCCCAACATCAAGGGGATCAGTCCACCAGGGACCCCTGGCTCCCCGCACCAGAAATAGACCGTTGCAGCATCAGTGACCATCCTCCTCCTCCGCCAGTCACGGAGGTTTCCAGCAACCTCGTGCTGCTTTGTGGATGGAGAGGCAGCCTGCCACATCCATTTACACTCGTGTTGCCCAACATAAGGCACATGACCTTTGTGGGGGAACAGCTGACCTGAGGGGTGGGGGGCGGCAGGAGAGGGGAGAGAACTTTCCCGCTTGTCACAGCTTCAGTCATGTCAAGTGTCTGAACGGAATCCTCAGCAGGACAAATACCAATCTGACCTCCCAAAATAATTGAAAAGCAATTTGAATAATTGAAAAGCAATCTGTTGTTAGGCTTCTTTTTTTTTTTAAAGGTAAACATTAAAGAGAAGTACACCAAAACCTATTTAAATCCTCTCTGCCCTCCTCTCCCAGGCTTTGTCCCTTGAGCTATTCTTTTTCTCCCCCTTAAGTAGCTCTTTCTACAATGAATCTGTCAAGGATCCCTTTACTCATCAACCTGGATGCGGGCTATGAAGCTGGCAGAAAGAAACAGCATCTTCCCCCGAAGTTCAGAGGAAACATACACGTGCAGAGCTGTGTATGCTCCTGCTTTAACTGTGTTTGTCTTTCCCACGTATTAGGTTAAACAGTTTTCCAACCAGTTATCGTTAAGCGCATCTTGTCTCTTACTGACATGACTATATATTTACCCTTGAACTTGAGCAACAACTCAACAATTGTTGTTGGTGGTGTTTTACAAAAGGAAAATAAAGATTTTAAGGGGGCTTCCGTGACGGTCTAGTGGCTAAGACTTCACCTTCCAATGCAGGGAGCTCGGGTTCAATCAGTGGTCAGGGAGCCAAGATCCCATATCCCTTGAGGCCAAAAAACCAAAACATAAAATGGAAGTAATGTTGTAACAAATTATATAAAGATTAAAAAAAAATAGTCCACATTAAAAAAAAATCCTTAAAAAGAAAGATTTTAAGAAGAGAAGGAAGGAGTTCCCTGGTGGTCCAGTGGCTAAGACTTTGAGCCCCAGTGCAGGGGGCCCAGGTTCAATCCTTGGTTGGGAAATGATCCCACATGTTGCAACTCACATGCCTCAACTAAGACCCAGCACAGTCAAATAAATATATATATATATATTTTTTAAGTAGAAAAGGGTATGGAGGAGAAGAAGAATGAGGACAAGAAGAAGCAATAAAAGAAAGCAGGTGATGGAAAATGAGAGAGGAGAGACCCGAACCCGGCCTCTTCTGTGTGGCTGGACAAAGAGTCTGGGGCCATGCAGAGAGGGGGCCTTCCAGACAGTCCGTGGCTTTCCCAGCATGTGCTGGTGGATCCCAAATAACATCAATGGCGGATGACACGACGCGGTCTCCAAACACCTTTCTGAGAACATCTCCCACGATGTGTCAAAACAAATGAAATTCCACATCCCTGCTTATAAATATTTTCCCCCAGCAATAAATGAAAGCTGTGATTCTACAGATCCCTCTCAGCTTAGCATCCTTTATGAGGTGTATAAATAAGACCCACCGCGTGATTGGAGAGCTGCTACCCTGGCAGTAGCTTCTTATACCACGGGCGAGCGTGTATTTACATAATTCAATTCAACAAATACTGATTGAATATACATAGTATTATATAAATATGTATCAATACATACGAGAACCAAATGAAGAGAAGCTGGTCAGGATCAGGCAGTGTGGGAGTGAAGGTGGGGGGCCAACGACAGCCCCGCTCAATTCCTGCCATGGGACCGTGCCTCTGACTTGGGGTACAGATGTTCCTGGAGCACTTGCCAGGAGGTTATTCACTCAGCACTCCCTGTGCCCAGCCCTGATCCCACAGTACAGGGGTTAAATACTGTCTCGGCTCATGCATTAAATCAACATGCATCACACACCACAGAAAATACTCATAAGATGCAGGAATCACATCTTTATTTCCAAACACGTTTGTCGTGAAAGTGTCAGAGAGACTGGGGGAGCCAGAAGGAAAGGTTAGCATTTTTGACGAAGGAAGAAAAGGTCTTGAGGTGCATCTGTTCTGTGAACGTTTAAGTTGAGTGAGTGACTTTTCAGATATTAGCGGATACTTCGCTAAGCTCAAAGACTTGGGCAGAGAAAATGGCATGCTGGGAATGTATTTTTTTCTGAATCTACACTGAAGGAAAAATTAAAAACTGCTCTGTATTAGCATGCTCAAGCTGCCAGAACAGAGGACCACAGACAGGATGGCTCAGGTCACAGAATTTTATTTTCTCACAGTCCTAGAGCCTCGAAGTCCAAAATCAAGGTGTCAGCCAAGTTTGTTTTCAGTGGGACGCTCTTTCTGGTTTGCAGACAGCCACCTTCACACTATTTCCTCACATGGTATTTGTTCTATGTGCTCACGGAGAAAGAGAAATTTCTGGTTTCTCCTCTCTGCCCCATCTTTATGACCCCGTTTGACTTTAATTATTTCCCTATTGGCCCTACCTTCAAATACAGTCAGACTGGGCATTAGAGGGGCTTCCCAGGTGACTTGGTGGTAAAGAATCCACCTGCCAATGCAGGAGATGCAAGAGACTCAGGTTCGATCCCTCGGTCAGGAAGATCCCCTGGAGAAGGGAATGACTACCCACTCCAGTATTCTTGCCTGGAGAATCCCAGGGACAGAGGAGCCTGGTAGTCTTCCACGGAGTCACAAAGAGTCAGACACAANCAGGATGAGCCAAGATGCTCAGAAAAGTCCTCCAGCAGAAAGTCAACCCAGGAAGCCTCGTGCCCTCTGACGCCCAGCACAGAGACAAAAGGCCTTCGTGTTGTAACAGGGTTGAGGTTGCCCGGCCAGGAGTTGACCCCGAGGGTTCCATTCACATCACCGAAAGGCATCAGGTTCACTTAACAAGCATCTGTGACATGAATGCCTGAGGGAAGAGGAAAAGAATGAGTGAACAAAAGCAAAGAGGAGGCGCTTTCATTCAACGGAGCAGCAACAGTGCCCAAGCACCCGGAACACTCAGGTGTGCAGAGCTGGGGCAGGCAGGAGCTGCCGAGCGCAATTACCTGGGGGCATGTCACAAAAGCCCAAAAGTCCTGAAAAGAATATCACCTTCATTTTGCAGGAGAAGAAATGAGTTGGGAGCGCTGACAGAGCCCCCCGCCCCCCGATTCTGACCACACTCTTCTCAGCCCTTCCTCTGTCTTCCTGGGTGCCCAGCACCCCTTCTTTCCCAATAGAAAAATTAACCTAATTGGGAAATCCGGTTAAGAGGATTCAATTGCAGGGGGAGTCCATGTGCAGCTTAAGAGGAGTGGGACGGTCTTCGGGAACAGTTTCTGACTGCCATATCCTGGCTGAGCTTTCTCCACGATGTAGTCGTACACCCACCGGAAAAGAACACCAAAGTCAGCAGTCACGGTGTCGGCACCTTGGGTCACCGCTGCAGAAATGAGACGCTGTCATTCCCTCGCGGTGGCACCTTTTTCAATATTTCTTATCAGCCACCAAAAGCTACTGCCATTACAACATTACCTTGTGATGGGCATATTACAATTTCCTAGATTACATCTTATCTGACATTAGTTACATTTTAGGGTTGTTGCTTCCTGGCACTTTAATTTCATAAGTAAGCTATCTCCAAATCGCAGAGGAGGATGAGTTACAGCCACTTCCATCCATTCTGTAAGCCTCGTTCCAGAAGCTAACATTCTCTTCCCTGGGCTAACATTTTCATCCCCTGGATTCCAGGGTGTACAATCTGTTGGTTCTATAGCTTAACTTATTAAGTTATTAACCTTAACCTTAGTTCTGTCAATTAACCATAATAAGTAAGGATGATGTTCTTTACCTCAATTATTTTGTTTTCTTTTTTGGGGAGTTCAGCATGAGAGGAACTGGGGCTTCACTGGTGGCTCAGATAATAAAGAATCTGCCTACAATGCAGGAGATTCAGGTTTGATCCCTGGGCGGGGAAGATCCCCTGGAGAAGGGAATGGCTACCCGCTGCAGTATTCTTGCCTAGAGAATGCCATGCACAGAGAAGCCTGGCAGGCTACAGTCCCTGGCATCACAAAGAGTCAGACACGACTGAGGGACTAACAGAGTACTACTACTTCTATGAGAGGAACTGTAGGCAGAACTTGATTGTGTAAAATTGTCATTTGCAGAGTAAAACCTTTAGTAAGAGATGAGTCATCGAACTGCTGGGAAATTTTTCTTCTTATTGTTCTTAATTTTAATTACAAGGATTATATATTACAAGCTTATATAAAGCTTATATAAAGAGATACCAAAGAGAGAATTCTAGGTAATATTACCATACAATCATCAAGGGTTAATACATGTCAAGGGAAAAGAATGTGTTCTTACAAAATGCAATAACTCACTCACATTTTATATCCTACCCCTGATGAGTCAAACAACAAAAAAAAAAACTTCAAATAGAGCACATGAGGAGTGGATAAGGCCCTTAAAACACTGTCGATTTGACTTCCCTTCACTGCCAGATGGCAAGATTCAGGAATGGAAGGAAGGGAAAGAGATGGGACTTAACTCACTTCCTCAGGAAATCCACCCCCTTGTAGTACATGGCAAACCATAAAGGAAAAAAAGAACAAAGCAAAGGAATGGGCAAGTTGAGATTATTTAAAAGGATGAGTTGAAAAGAATCACTGTGTTAAATCTCTTGGTAGGGCAAACAACTATTGTCTCCGGGGAAGGACTTTCTGTAAAATCATCTTTTCAGCCCTGCGGTCTTCATTTCTGCCGCTCCTCTACTGGCCCCCAGTTTAAGCCCTTTTGCAGTTGACTGTATAGAAGTCAACATTCTGTTCTTTATACGTAAAGGAGGTTTGTTAAATGCTGGAGAGGGTGTGGGGAAAGGGAGCCCTCCTACACTGCTGGTGGGAATGTAAACTGGCACAGCCACTATGGAGAATAGAACGGAGGTCCCTCACAAAATGAGGAACTTTCGTGTACTTTGCATCAGATGGCCAAAGTATTGGAGTTTCAGCTTCAACATCAGTCCTTCCAATGAACACTTAGGACTGTTCTCCTTTAGGATGGACTGATTGGATCTCCTTGCAGTCCACGGGACTCTCAAGAGTCAGTTTAAAAGCATCAATTCTTTGGCGCTCAGCTTTCTTTATAGTCTAACTCTCACATCCATATGTGACTACTGGAAAAACCATAGCCTTGGCTAGACGGACCTTTGTTGGCAAAGTAATGTCTGCTTTTTAATATGCTATCTAAATTAGGACTTTGGGATTAGCAAATACAAACTGCCATATATAAAGAACAAGGTCCTACTGCACAGCACAGGGAACTGTACTCAATATCCTGTAATAAACCACAGTGGAAAAGATTTTTTAAAAGAATATATATATGTGTGTGTGTGTGTGTGTGTGAATGAATCACTTTGCCACATGCCAACACAGCTATATTTATTTGGTATGCCATAAATTAACACAACATTTTAAATCAACTATACTTCAATAACAATAAGAAAAAGATCTGTTATTTCCCATCCATTAGGAAAACTAGGAATCCTCCATGGGTATTTTACTGAATGGATTTGCCAATTTTCTTCAGCAATCTATCTTTACATATCCATCCGTATGGTAGCTTTGGGGAATAAAGCAATGACGGCTTAAATTGTATCTATTATTTAATATCCTCAAGTTTTCATGGCTGAATTTGGATGCAGGATTAGACACTAAAAATGACAAATCATAGCTTAAAAAAAAAAAAAAAAGACTGGCTTTAAAACAAAACAAAAAATTCTCCCAGCACACGAAATCTAGTGCGGGACTTTTGAGAGAAGAGTGAGTAGAGTGTAACCACGATGGAAATGGCCTAACAGCACCGAGGACCCAGCTGAAGGTGANAAGACTGGCTTTAAAACAAAACAAAAAATTCTCCCAGCACACGAAATCTAGTGCGGGACTTTTGAGAGAAGAGTGAGTAGAGTGTAACCACGATGGAAATGGCCTAACAGCACCGAGGACCCAGCTGAAGGTGGGAGACGGTGCAGCCCAGGATTATGTGTTATTTGCACTCAGCCTCCCTATCACCTCCTTCCATCTCCCCCACCGGATGAGGCTGAAGAATAGCAGCCCCCTTTCTCAGACTCCCGTGTAATCAAGACTCTGGATGTGGCTGAGGCTCTGCCAGTGAGATCCCCCTGTGTGGAGCTGGGAAGATGGGGGACGGCACAGGGGATAAGCAAGCTCAGTAGATGCGAGTGTCTCCACAGTCTGGCCACCAGCTTGCTGAGTGTGAGGTGGTGATGCACGTGGCTAACAAGGCAGCATTTCTTCCAACCAATCCCTAGTGTGATGGCGAATCCAAAAGTCCGGTGATGCCCAGTGGTGCCCCAATCTCCTCTCCTTCACATCTACATGGTTTTGTGAGTACCCAACTCCTTGCATTAAATCCACTCCTGTTGGAAATCTCTAGAATGTCTTCCACCGCCTACAACAAACCCTGATTAATATGTGTGCTTCTTTTAGAGCCGAAACAGCCAAAGATCATGAGGTTGAATAGCTGGACTGATCCCAGATTAGCACTTGGCAGGGCAAGTTTAGTGGAAGGGAAGTGGGGGTGGGGGAGATGTGATTTAGACAGCATTTCCCAAACTATGCTGTGAATAGCTTCAGTGATTTAAGAGGTACAAGGACATGGCATTAAATAACATTGAAACATGTAATGAAAGAGTTATTCCCTTTTCACATCTCTTTTAATCATTTAGGGAGAATTCTTAGGTTGGGACTTGATTTCTTTAACACCTCTCTAATACCTACTAATCCCCTTTACTTGCAAAGAGAATAGGCACAGAGCCTTTGATCAGCCTTAGCTAGAACCGAAAGACTCTGTTTTATTTTCAATGTATTTATTTCCAGAGCTATCTTCCGTGCATGGTAAGCAACAGAAGTTTGGGGGACTTCTCTGGTGGCCCAGGGGCTAAGACTCCACACTCCCAATGCAGGGGGCCCAAGTTTGATCCCTGCTCAAGGAACTGGATCCCACATGCCTTCCAGACCTGGTGCAGCCAAATAAACAGTTTCTTTTTTGAAGAAGTTTTCTATTTATATAAGTGAGAAACGTGTATTTTTAATTTCTATACTTTACTTTGAAATCTTTCAAATATAAATATAAAGAAAGAATACTACAGTGAGCATCCATATCCCCACCATGGGGATTCTGCTACTGTTGACATTTTCCAGATTTCCTCTATCTATAATGTTTTTGTTTGTTTGTTTGTTTAACAATGTAAAAATAAATTACAGACTTTGAGGCACTTCACCTCTTAAAATATTTCAGCATGCAATTCCAGAAAACGATATGCTTCTATAAAAGTATACCCACTGTCACACGAAACAAAATTAACAATTCCCTCCAAGTTGTCTAGCCCACTTTCAATTAGGAACTGCTTTTTTGTTAAATAAGTTCACGTTTAAAATGTGAAATGAGGACTTCCATGGTAATGCAGTGGTTAAGAATTCGCCTGCCAATGACACAGGTTCGATCCCTGCTCTGGAAAGCTTCCACAAGCAATGTGCCACTAGGCCCGTGTGCCAGAACTACTGAGCCCCCACTCCCTAAACCCGGAGGTGCACAGCATCAAAGACCCAGCCCAGCCAAAACAAAACATTATCAAAAAGAAATGTGAAATGACTTAAAGAGAAAATAGATAAATAATAGTAAATAATAACATAGGCATATATAGATATGCCTATATTCCCAGGAAGTGCTAGTGGTAAAGAACCCTCCTACCAATGTTGGAGACAAGAGATGCAGGTTCGATCCCTGAATAGGGAAGGAAATGGTAGTTCCCACTTTATATGCTTTTGTAAGAATCAAATGAATTAATACACCATAAACCCTCCTTTAATTAATACACTATAAACCCGGGTTCAATCCCTGGGTCGGGAAGATCCCCCGGAGAAGGAAATGGCGACCCACTCCAGTATTCTTCCCTGGAGAATCCCACGGACAGAGGAGCTTGGCAGGCTACAGTCCATGGGGTCGCAAGAGTCAGACACGACTTAGCGACTAAACCACCACCAACCACCAGAGTGACAAGTGATACTTTACACACAAGTGACAAGCATGACTCCAAAATTCAGTGGTGCAAAACGTAGGTTCCTGTTATGGCAAAGTTAGCAAAAAAGTGTTTTTAGTGGGTCTGTGTGGTCACAGAAAGCACAAAAGTAAAGCTAATAAAATATGTACTGTATATAACTAAACAGAAATGGTGCCTCGGGTAGTGGGATGGGGTGAGAGGAGAAAGTGACACAGTGGTGGCTATCAAAAGTGGGCGAGAGGGAAGGAAATTTGAATTTCAAAATCAGCAGAAATAGGGGAAAAGGAAGATCCAGGAGAAGCGACTAAGATGAAGGTTAACGTCAGGACTGTGGCCCATAAAGGGCTCCTCTCCCCAAAAGGGCTCCCCTCCCCAGCTTCCCTGGTGCTCAGAGGTTGGAAGCGTCTGCCCGCAATGCAGGAGACCTGGGTTCGATCCCTGGGTTGAGAAGATCCCCTGGAGAAGGAAATGGCAACCCACTGCAGTATTCTTGCCTGGAGAATCCCATGGACGGAGGAGCCTGGTGGGCTACAGTCCATGGGGTGGCAAAGAGTCGGACACGACTGAGCGACTTCACTTTCACTTTCTCCAAAAGAATAAAATTTCATTCAACTTCCATCGGAGACTGGGGGCAGACAGAGAACAGGAGATAATTACCAACAGCCAATTGCTTTTTATGGGATATTGATTTATCACTTGGTTTTACTATACATGTCAAGTGCTGAGAACAGGCCTTGGCACATCAAAAGCACTCAATAAATGTTCATCACCTCCCTCGTCTATATTCCCACCTCCTCGCCTTATTTCAGGCCCACGGTACCACTTGGCTGGTTTATGTTAGTTCTTCCTAACTAGTCTCCGGTCCTGTGTGGGGAATTCGTAGAACACACCAGGAATTCTCCCACTAAGTTTCCAAGTGTCTGCCACACCCCAGCCCTTCCTGGAGTCTCTTCATGCAAATTAACATAACAGGTTCCATGGTGACCACTACTGATTGGACCAGGTGAACATCTGATACAAAGGCAACTGCTGATAGGCTAGTCAGCAGCCAATGAAGCTACCGACACAACTGAGGTCTCTATACTAGCCTGTGGGTGACTTGTACAAAGATATTTTTCAATTTCGAGAATTGGATGCAAGACAGAGGGAGGACANAAAGGCAACTGCTGATAGGCTAGTCAGCAGCCAATGAAGCTATCGACACAACTGAGGTCTCTATACTAGCCTGTGGGTGACTTGTACAAAGATATTTTTCAATTTCGAGAATTGGATGCAAGACAGAGGGAGGACACAGCAGAAACAGACACAAAATAACCTAGAGACAAGGCAGGGAGCAGAACTTCTGAGGCAAGCGAAGCCATCAGAAAGCATTTACCACCTCTCCTGTTTAATTCTTCCTGAATCTCTAATTAGGAACTTTCACACCTTGGTCTTCTCTGGTCCTGCTCCCAGCATTATCTAGGGCAATGCCAAGGTCCATGTGGACCTTCAAGGCCTTCAGGGCTTAGAATTTTCCAAATCCAATGACTTTCTTTTTAAAGTCTGTTTTTCCTTCCAGCACCACCTTAACACTTTGTAAATCTGGGAATCCCAGAATCCCAGAATTTTAAAAGCTAAAATAGACCTTATAGATGTCATTCCTCTCAAAAAAAAACAAACCTTGATTGGCTCCCCTCTTATGACTGTTTAGATTACTTTTCTGAAAATAACTATCTGGAAATTCCCTGATGGTCTAGTACCTAGAACTCAGCATGCTCACTGCCAAGAGCTCAGGTTCTAACTCTGGTCAGGAAACTAAGATCTTATAAGCCGTGAGGCATGGCCAAAAAGAAGAACTATCATAAGCCACATAAAATATACCTTTGCAGCCAGCAATTCCTCTTCTAGTAACTTTGGGCGTGGAAAATGCTTCGGGCAAGCACACAAAAATATGATGGAATATTCACGGCAGCATGCTTCGAAACAGCAAAAGTCTGAAAAGTACTTACATGTATAACACAAGAGACTGGTCAAGTAATTTACTACATACAGCCATCCAGTGGAACACTGGGACTGAAAATTAGAAGAGGGACCAGAAATGTCTTAACATAGAAGCATGTTCTTGCATTATTATTGGGTCACAAAATGGGCTGTTATGTTCTGATTTCATTGATTGGAAAATGTATTCTAAATATGTTTACAGAAACAAAAAAAAATGTGAAATGATTTTATAGAGCTTATCTCTATGAGCAGGAATGTACGCAACTTGATATTACTTCTTTGCTTATGTGTAACATCTAAATTTCTTCATTGAAGATACATTTCTAATGAAATGGGGCTTTCCTGGTGGCTCAGACAGTAAAGAATTGCCTGAAATGCAGGAGGCCCAGGTTCCATCCCTGGGTGGGGAAGATTCCCTGGAGAAGGGAAAGGCTACTCACTCCAATATTCTTGACTGGAGAATTCCATGGACAGAGGAGCCTGNTGCTGCGATTCATGGGGTCGCAAAGAGTCGGACAGGACTGAGCAACTGAACTGAACTGAACTGAACTGATGTGCAGTATCATGTCATCTGCAAACAGTGGGAGCTTTACTTCTTCTTTTTTGATCTGGATTCCTTTTATTTCTTTTTCTTCTTGATGACTGTAGCTGGGACTTCCAGAACTATGTTGAATAATAGTGATGAAAGTGGACACCCTTGTCGTGTTCCTGATCTTAGAGGGAATGAATGCTTACAGCTTTTTGCCATTGAGAATAATGTTTGCTGTAGTCTTATATGTGGCCTTTACTAGGTAGAGATAGGGTCCTTCTATTCCCATTTTTTGGAAGAGTTTTAATCATAAATGGGTGCTGGATTCTATCAAAGGCTTTTGCTGCATCTATTGAGGTTATCATATGGTTTTTATCTTTCAATTTGTTGGTATGGTGTATCACATAGATTGATTTGTGTATATGGAAGAATTCTTGCATCCTTGGAATAATCCCAACTTGATCATGCTATATGAGCTTTTTAATGTGTTGCTGAATTCTGCTTACTAAAATTTTGTTGAGGATTTTTGCATATATGTTCATCAGTGATATTGGCCCGTAGTTTTCTTTTTATGTGTTGTTTTCGTTTGGTTTTGGTATCAGGGTGATGGTGGGCTCTTAGAATGAGTTTGAAAGTGTTGCTTCCTCTGCAATTTTTTTGGACAAGTTTTAGAAGGATAGGCATTCAGTTCAGTCACTCAGTCATGTCCAACTCTTTGTGACCCCATGAACCACACCACACCAGGCCTCCCTGTCCATCACCAACTCCTGGAGTTTACTCAAACTCATGTCCGTTGAGTCAGTGATGCCATNGGGTCTCGCACGTGGTGGCCGGGTAAATGTCCACATCCGGGGTCTGTGACTGTGAGCTGACTTGGGAAAAGGGTCTGTGCACACGTACTTAAGGATAGTGAGACGAGATCATCCTGGATTATCTGGGTGGGCCCTAAATCCAATAAGAAGTGTCCTTATAAGAGACAGGAGAGGAGACAACACAGATGCAGGGGGAAAGGCCACATATAGATGGAGACAGACCCTGGACTTGGCAGCTGCAGCCGAGGGACCCCTGGAACCCTGAGACGCTCCCAAAGAGGAGAGCAAGGACGCTCCCCTACAGGTTTCAGAGGGAGCACGGACCCACCAACTCTGATTTTGGACTTTGCCCTCCCAGGTAGAGCTAATGGTAAAGAACTCGCCTGCCAGGAGGAGACATAAGAGACGTGGGTTTGATCCCTGGGATGGGAAGATTCCCCTGGAGGAGGGCATGGCAACCCACTCCAATATTCTTGCTGGGAGAATCCCATGGACAGAGGGGCCTGGCAGACTACAGCCCATGGGGTCACAAACATTCGGCCACAACTGAAGCGACTTAGCACACACACACATGCCCTCCAAAAAGGCAAGAGAATAAGTTTCTATCACTTAATAAATTAATAAATTTCTGTTGTTTATAAGTTTTGGGTGATTTGTTACAGCCAGCGTAGGAAACTGATACACGTAGTAGACATTTTGTCCATATTTGTGGGAGGAAAAAAGAGAATTGTTTAAAGGGCTTTGCCCTGGGATCTACTAGCTTTGATTCAGAAAGAAAGAAAATCTCATTAAAATACTTTTCTAAACCCTAGTTTCTTCTGATCAAATGTGAATTTCTCCTCCCACTGTATATTATAGTGAAAGTGTTACTCACTCAGTTGTATCCAACTCTTTGTGACCCCATTACTGTATTCTACCAGACTCCTTTGTCCATGGGATTCTTCAGGCAAGAACACTGGAGTGCCATGCCCTCCTCCAGAGGATCTTCCCGACCCAGGGATCGAACCCACATCTCTCATGTCTCTTGCATTGGCAGGTGGGTTCTCTACCACTAGTGCCTGCTGGGAAGCCCACCATGCATTATAAAGGAAACCAAAATGGCAGGTGTTACTTGGTGATCCCATAGGCTTGAGGTGTGGAAATAAAAGTAATTGACTCTCCCTTACGGCATCTTCATGGAGACCCAAGTTTCCCCATACTTTCCCAAACGCTAAGCTCCTTATTTTACCAGATTGTGACTGCAGTATCCATGGCTTTGCTCCGACTTCTCCAAACACTGACAGTAAGAGCTTTAAAGGGATGATGACACAGTTGAGAGGTTGAAATTTTTGACCTACTTTTCTCTTCTGTCTGTTCTAAAAAATCCATGTCATTTTATTCCTGTGATTCAACTCATTTCTTTAATCCACACGCACACAGCTCCTTTCCACAGAGGGCATAATTTGGCCTCCTGTGTTTGCTTTTTGTTTTGCCTTTGAATCAAATGCTTCAGTGCTTTGATAACTAACAGTGAAGAGGAGAATAAAATGTGTTTTTCTTCAGGCTTAAAAAAAAAAAATTGTGTTGAACACTCCAGAGATTGTCGTGTAAAATATGGTGTAAAGAAAAGTGAGCGGAGTAGTGGTGGGCCAGAGAGAGGGGCTCTTTGAAACCTCATGGGTTGCTTGTAGGGCTCTGGATAACAGAAAGCATCAGTCTCTAAGTTTATTTCTCATTCATGTGATGTACAGCTGCGAATGGCTCCAGATATGACAGCGCCTACCTCAGACGCCAGTGTAGGAAGGAACACAGAATGAATCCGCCTGGAAGTGAAGGTAAGAACTGGTACTGGACAAGACCACAGACAACAAGTTTTTTTGTTTTTTTTTTTTCCCTTTTGATTAAATTTATTATTTTCAGCTGCACACGGGCTTTCTCCAGTGGCTGCAAGCAGAGGCTACTCTAACTGTGGTGTGGAGGCTTCTCATTGTGGTGGCTCATCTTGTTGTAGAACACAGGCTCTAGGGTACAAGACCTCAGTGGTTGCAGCACACAGGCTTACTTGCTCCGAGGCATGGGGGATCTTCCCGGACCCGGGATCGAACTCATGTCCTTTGCACTGGTAGGCGGATTCTTAACCACTGGACCCCCAGGGAAGTCCACCATGAGGGATTTTTGCCAAATAAGGTAGCAGGGTTTGGGGCTTGGACATATCTTTTGGGGGACCGCCTTAACACATTCAACAGCCTTTACCTCCACCTTTTCATGAGTCTTATTTTCAAGTAATCCTGCAATTCTTCACTGAAGGATGGTAGTAACTCCTATGTCCCCAAACTTAGGACTTATCACTCCAATTACATCGATGTGACAAATTTTAAAAAGAGAAACAGGAAAAAAGAGAAGAGTATTTAGAAATGATAAAAGATAGAAAAGCATTTATTCAACTAACAACTGTCTTGAACTCCGGGTCAAGCACTGAGCCAGACGCCAGTCCAAAATTAGAAAAAGAGACCTGGCGCCCTCCCTGGGGGAGCCTGTGGTTCAACCTGGGGAGAGAACAAGGACTCAAGGGCAACTGCAGGACAGCAAGAGAAGCGGGTGCCCAGAAAGGCTTGTGGGGTCACAGCGAAAGGAGGGGTTAGCATCCCCAGGCTGAGGGCAAGGCTTCCACAGAGCAGATGACATCTGAGCCGTGTCCTAAAAAATGAATGGGAGTGTGCCCAGGCGGGAAGGAGCCCAGGGAGGGCATTTCAGGCAAAGGACTGAGCAGGAGGCAAACTGCAGGAGGCAAGCTGCGGGCACTGGAAGAGATTGACACGTTCAACACGGAGTGAGCTGTTCGTCATCAAGCCCCATTTTCATCCGTCAGCCTCCGCTGCACACCTTTCTTGACTCTACATCATTTAAGACATACAGCCCGAATCCGTCATTTTTGAATCCTGACCCTCGATAACCCAGCCCAAATCCCTTCTTCCCCGCATGAAGTCCACGCTACAGCCTTCCTGTCCCGTCTGTCCCTCACGTGGAGTGACCACTCCTGCCCAGAGGCTCCTAGGTTCCTGCTCGAATCACCACACGAGGGACAATCCCAAGTCCCCGCTCTACAAAATTCCAACCCTTCTTGGAGAACCTGCCCGTTGGCCAAACTTGCATACAAAGCAGCTTTCATTATTAACATCTGAGGGCAATTCTTCAGGCTCAGAAAAATTGGTCTTCATGTATGGAGATACCTCCAAAGGGTTGATGACACAGCATCTTTCTAAGGAAACAAATGTTGGCCATTGTCAGCCCCAGCAAGCCAAAGAATACGTTTTGTCTTTGAGATGAACATGAAAGAGAAAATGGGCTGGTGATGGTACAAAGAGGAGAAGGGTCTGTTATTCTGTATCCACAATTCTGACATTCAAGGTCCTCCTCAAACCACGAGTTAGCTAACTCCCTGGGTGTTCAGGGCTGGCCTGAACTGATGGGAGCCTATTAATAGCCTGTCTGTTCCCCAGTCCGGTCCATGCCTTTGGCTGCAGAGTTAATAAGATGCTGGCTTACTCAGTGCTGCCGGATCTCCACCAGGGGTGTTAGGTAACATTCTGTGTCCTGTATCTCATTTGGCCCCAAGGATTTTGGTTGTGAGACTGTGGGCCTGTGGTTGCTACGATCCTGCTGCAGGTGTTTTTAATGACTGCGTTCCCTGGGGATGTAGTTATTCTTAGCTGGAGCTCACTTGAGGGATGGCCTGCTTGGGGTCACTGACAAATCTTTGTCAGGGGCAGAGAAAATAGCCATCCTCGGGCAAGTGAAACAAGCCAAGTCAGCTGCAGAGAAGAGCCCCACGTAGCCAACCCTACCCCTTCCTTCCCCAGATCTGTCTTATCACCACGGACTGCTCACAAGTGGTAGTGACTAATGTAGCTTGAATTACACTGCTTGATGTGGGAAGATTTGGAACCTCCAATTCCTGCCCCAGCCTCACGTCACTGCCCCGAGTATCTTGGGTCCGCAGATATGCTCACGGCTTCATTACCATGACTGAAATTCTCTGAAGGTCAGCCACTTGAGAAGACCCTCCAGACTTTGACAGTCAGCTTTTCCATCCATCAGGGCCGCCCTTCACATAAACGTGCTTGCATGAACCGGCATGCCCACATGAAGGATTTTTTAACATAGGCACATGGGCCTATGTCCCAATTCTTCTACCTGTCAGATTTGTGAATTGGAACAATTTAACTCGTTCCTACCTGCTGCATCATTTAAAGGGTTATAATATTAGGGCTTCTCCAGTGGCTCAGTGGTAAACAATTTACCTGCAAGGCAGATGTAGGTTCAATCCCTGGGTCAGGAAGATCTCCTGGAGAAGGAAATGGCAACCCACTCCAGTGTCTTTGCCTGGGAAATCCCATGAACAGAGGAGCCTGGCAGGCTACAATCCATATGGTCACAAAACAGTTGGACACGACTGAGCAACTAAAAACAATAACAGTTATAATAATTGCCTCTGACTCTTCACGGTCAAACAACAGACTAGACATGATAGCTCCTATATCGTGAAACAATATACAAATGTCATCATTGTTTGCATTATTATTTTTAAGATTAGAATATTATTTACACTGGAATACTTATTCATTAAGGCAATACTTCTCAAATGTATTATCAGGGGGTACTGATAATATCAGTGTTCCAAAAGATGTTCTGCTATTAAAATTGAACAATGACAGTCTTTCTCACTCTTCAGAAAGAAAATAAAAAACTCAATTAATGACAGAATCTTCTCAAAACTAAATTTACGATCAATTAGGTTTTTCCTAAACAATGGGTTCCAATTCTACTTGTCTTAACAGTTATACGAGTCAGATGAGATTCATCTGCTTAAAGAATAACTTGTGCTTAAAGAATTAGTCTCCTGTGCCATTTTACAAAGAGCATCTTGCCAGGCGAGATAGTGAGTGCCGAGGACACATATACGAATGAGGTGCCATTCCTGTTTTCAAGAGTCTGAGCCGGGGGAGAAAGGTGGTATGGGGTAGATAGATGAATAAGCATTTGCATTAAAATCAAAACGGTGGTCCAGTAGTTAAGAATATGCCTGCCAATGCAGAGGACACAGGTTTGGTCCCTGGTCCAGGAAGATCCCACATGCAACTGAGCCCACACGCCACAACTGCGTAAGGCCACACGCCCTAGAGCCCACGCTCTGCAGCAGGAGAAGCCGCAGTGGTGAGAACCCCAAGCACTGCAACCAGAGCAAGCGTGCGCACAGCGATGAAGAAACAGGGCAGCCAAAAATCAAAAAAAAAAAAAANGCTTAGATGCTATGCAGCATGTGGGATCTTTGTTTCCCGAACAGGGATAGAACTTGAGTTCCCTGCATTGCAAGGAGGGTTCTTAACCACTGGACCACTGGAGATGTCCCCATAGTAGCTTCAATTGTAATAAGCTACTGTAATAAGCTATGAAAACTGTTAACAACTCAAATAATCACAACATGTTGTTTAAAAATGAAAGGAAAGCATAAATTTCCACATCATTCAACTTTCATTTGAAATCTTTGCTATTTTTTTTTCTAAGTCTTTTCTTGGAATAACAGAAATTTGTCATCATCTTGACACTTCAGGTGCAAAAAAGACATTAATAAGGCAGATATTACTGTCATTGTCCCACTAGGAGTATGAAAAGATAATGAGTGAATCTGGTAAAAGAAAAAAAGTGGAAACAGAAAAGAAAATCTATAGGTGGCAATTTATTCACCAATGTCAATTGATGACTCATTCCCCCTAGCTAGCTCTGCAGCTTGCCAAGGAACTTTGCTGGAGAAAGGACTCCTTCTGGGCTTGGTTACTGCAGTGTGTTTTTACTTGCTGGTGTTAGATTCCTGCAGCTGTTGCTTTTTCCTGCAGAGGGGCTGCCACTATAAAAACTCAAATGCTACTGCAGTAGCAGTATGTATTGGATTCTCAGTGAAGAACAGTGAAGAAAGTGAAATAAGCACCTCAGCATCAGGATGAGCCAAGTTCTTGTACCAGATCATTTGCAAATTAGCTGTGAGAGCCTTACTAAGTCATTTGCCTCCTGTAAATATCACTCTCCTCACCTGTAAACCAAAAGATGTGGATTCAACTACATAATTTGTACTTCCCTTACTTTANATGAGCCAAGTTCTTGTACCAGATCATTTGCAAATTAGCTGTGAGAGCCTTACTAAGTCATTTGCCTCCTGTAAATATCACTCTCCTCACCTGTAAACCAAAAGATGTGGATTCAACTACATAATTTGTACTTCCCTTACTTTATGACCCTAGGAATAGCTTCTCTGTATTTGTATTCATTAAATGGAGAATTCTTAAGATATTTAAAGAAGTTTATTTTTTTTTCTTTGATGGATTTGTGACTTGAAAGCTTTTCAGACATAACTACCAATATAAATACTATGCTGATCTCAGGCCTTTCTTTAAAAACAGAATCAATGCCTGTACAACATATTTGAATACTTAACACAATATTCAGGGATTCCCTGGAAGCTCAGTCCATAAAGAAACTGCCTGCAATATAGGAGACCACCTGCAATGTAGGAGACCTGGGTCTGATCCCTGGGCTGGGAAGATCCCATGGAGAAGGGAAGGCAATTCACTAAAGTATTCTTGCCTGGAAAATTCCATGGACAGAGGAACCTGGTGGGCTACAGTCCAAAGGGTCATAAGAGTTGGACACTACTTAGTGACTAAACCATCAAAGCAACACAATATTTAATCCCATGTCTTACTTATATTTTGCCTACTTATAATCATTTCCTTATTTTTTGTTACCCATTTTCAATTTTTNGAATTTACCCAAGGATGTTTTTTCAACAAGGTTCAAACTCTGGATTTTGCTTTAAATTTCAACAGTTTCTAAGTAGAAACCCCATTCCCACAGAGCCGAGCAGTCTGAGTTAACGGCCAGGCTGCAACGCAGAGTAGCTGGAGAAAGATTAATTAAGGCAGTGGGTTTGAAAGGACAAATGAATCTGACATCCCAACATGACAAATGTGTATGAGTCCAACACTAATTAGCAATAAAAAAATACTTATCTTCTAAATACACAAAGCACATATTTTCAGTGACAACTCATTCTACACTTAATCCCCACATAAACATGTAGGTCAAAGAATGCTTGGGTCAAACTGGTGCTTTCATTCCCTGGATCCACACGGACTCCACTAACTAGCCCGCAGGGAGGGGATGAGAGTCCCCAAGGTCCCATTTGGGGGAAATGCTCATTGGCAAACGGTCGGGTGAACCCTACGGACCACCTCTCCAGTCATAAAGCGAACTGTAAATATACAAAGACTTCAAAGCACGTTAGTATTTATATACCTTCTCCTCTGCAGTTTTGCCCTTTCAGTTTTAAGGTAGAATGGCTTGTTTAATCCCTCTGCTGGAGACCAGAGTTTGCGCTCAATCTGGGTGGAACTGAACAGTCCTAATTCTGGGGAAAGAGTTAAGATCCCAGGTAGTCTCATGGTACATGCAGGAGACATGAGAGATGTGGGTTCAATCCCTGGGTCGGGAAGATCCCCCTGGAGAAGGGCACGACGATCCACTCCTGTATTCTTGCCTGGAGAATCCCATGGACAGAGTAGAAGTGACTAAGCATGCACACCCTTAATTTTGGGTTGAGCGAACCAGTTAACTAATTAATTATTAAAGGATTCCCCAGGTCCTGAACACCACTAGTCACTATGTGTTGGTCCTTCTTCAGAGAGAATCCTGATCCCCTCTGGAAACCTCTCTCATCCCCTGATCAAAGTAACAACCCCCCATGCACATTCTTTACCTTTCTCCTACTTTATTTTTCTACATCATGTTTACCATTTTGTCGAATAATTTTTTTTTTAATTTCAACCTGCTCCACATGGAAAACTTCATGTGATAGAAACATTAAGAGTTTTATTTAATTCTGTAAACCCAGTCATAGAATAATGACTGGTACATGTTAGTCACTCATTAAGTACTTGTAAGACGACTGTCTGACTCATTGCAAAAGACGCTGATGGTGGGAAAGATTGAAGCCCAAAGGAGAAGGGGCGACAGAGGGTAAGATGGTTAGACAGCACGACAATAGACATGACTTTGAGCAAAGTCCGGGAGATGGTGAAGGACAGGGAATCTTGGCGTGCTGCAGTCCATGGGGTCACCAAGAGCCGGACATGACTTAGTGACCGAAGAGCAGCAAGATGAATGAATGAATGAAGCTGAATGAAGAACTCGGGAACAAAACAGCGGTGGACCCTCAGGGATCCATGTCTCTGTCTCCAGGCCAGGCCCCTCCCTGCTGAGGACCAAATGTCCTCAAGGCGGGGGCTCTTCCAAAGACAGTGTTTCAGGGAGGAGCCACCCCTCACTGTGTGGGGAGGGATGAGCCAGTGACTAGAGCTTCGGATAAACACAGGAAAGATTAAACTGAGTCTGAGGCCTTCAGAGGGCTTCCCTGGTGGCTCAGATGGTAAAAGAATCTATTTGCAATGCAGGAGACCTGGGTTCGATCCCTGGGTTGGGAAGATCCCCTGGAGAAGGGAACAGCTACCCACNATCATAGTGTAAATATACTTCTCTGTTCCCACTTTCTTCACACCTCCATTACCTCCCTGCTGCTGCTGCTAAGTCGTTTCAGTCCTGTCCGACTCTGTTTGACACCATAGATGGCAGCCCACTAGGCTCCCCCGTCCCTGGGTTTCTCCAGGCAAGAACACTGGAATAGGTTGCCACTTCCTTCTCCAATGCATGAAAGTGAAAAGTGAAACTGAAGTCGCTCAGTCGTTTCCGACTCTTTGCGACCCCATGGACTGCAGCCTACCAGGCTCCTCCATCCATGGGATTTTCCAGGCAAGAGTACTGGAGTGGGGTGCCATTGCCTTCTNGGGAAGATCCCCTGGAGAAGGGAACAGCTACCCACTCCAGTATTCTGGCCTGGAGAATTCCATGGACTTAGGAGCCTGGCGGACTACAGAGAATGCCCAACCAGTGGGGAGGAGAGAGGAGGCTTCAGGGTGGGGATGACTCAGCAAGCCTTGTCAGGACATGATTTTTAACTTTCCACCCACAGACACTTTGGGTTGGCCAGAGAACTCTTGCTAAATTCCAACAAACTGTGCCTACAGTTTGATGATTGTTCTCTTTCTCCCCACTCTCTGCCTACCTCCTCCTTTCGCCATCATGCACGTTGTTCCTGGGAAGTCCATGAGGAATCGCTGATCAATGGAGGCAAAGTGTAAGCTAGTGCCGTTGACCTTCGTGGGGGACATTCCCAGCATCATTTCTCCCTTTTCCGAGTGGCCCTGGGTCTGGGTTGGCCACTGGGATCAACTCGAGAGGTGAGGTAGATGATGTTGGGGAAAAGAATCAGCCCACTCCTTTCCCCTGGCCACACAGATTGATCCAGGCCAATGAGCTTCAAGGAGACATTGCTGGGAATTTGCGAGAAGGACGTTTTCTAGTTCTTTCAGTGGTACCAGTTGTCCCCGGATGGTGAAAGGGAAGCATGTCACCCACGAGTTATGGGCAGCCATCCTGTGATCCCGAGATGAGCTCCCTTTGAGATGGGCATAGCCACAGAAGACAGATAGGAGATGAAGAAATGAACAGGATCTTGGGTGAGATGACTGGGCTAAAGGAAGCTGGCTTAGCTCTGGGTTTTTCAGTGGATGCAAGTCAGCATATTCCATTTATTATTTTAGTCACTTTGTGCTGTTGTTTAAAGTAGTAACTACCAAACTCATATACAGGTTCTGATTCTCTTTCCCAATTTAAGGTCAAATCAGAGAGTTTGTCTTGAAAAAAAAGAGCTCAGGGGAAGATAAATGTCTCATTTCCCCAGGTTTTATTATGGATAAACTATTTGATTTTTACAACTTGTTTGGAAGGAAATCCTGTACACTTGCATATTTTGGACTCAGAAAGAGATCTGGAACTTTGAAACTGAAATATCCCACTCATAAACTGACAATCAAATATCTTATGCCAAAATATTCTTCAGCATTCACTAGTACTTAGCAAAATGGCTATCTAAAGAAGTTAAATGTGTCTGGGGATTAGAACAGCATTTATTTCCAGTCTCTTCTTATGCTGGCAGAAATGTTTCTAATTGATTTAGACGTGTGGAATGTTTGAGATGGGGCAAACATGGTACAGTGGTTAAGAACAAGGCTAATTTGCCCAAAATCAATCTCAGGCAAGTTAGTTAGCCTCATTTTAGTGGATATTGTTGGTGGCCCACCCAACATGCATGTCCCCGCTTCCTCTTTGCTGGTGGAGCCCTGATTTTGTTCTTCATCATATAGCCAATGTGACTTGAGGAAAAATATCTACTCATCTAGCTTTGGAAGTGGGTCTTGATGTATCTAAACCAGTCACAAGTGTTTTACCCTCCTCCTCAACTTATGATACATGACACAAATCAGCCCAACAAAATACAAGGGAATTTGCCCAGAGTTTACAGAACAGTTCCTCTAAGAGAATTTCTAAGAGCAATTCCCTTCCTGAGGCATAACACACATGCATGCTCAGTCGTGTCCAATTCTGTGTGACCTCATAGGCTGTAGCCCATGAGGCTCTTCTGTCCATGGGATTCTCCAGGCAAGAATACTGAGTAGCCATGCCCTCCTGCAGGGGATCTTCTTGACCTAGGGATCAGACTTGAGTCTCTTATTTCTCCTGCATTGGCAAGATTTTTTTACCACTCTGCTAAAGCTGGACTGGAAGAAACACAAGCTGGAATCAAGATTGCCGGGAGAAATATCAATAACCTCAGATATGCAGATGACACCACCCTTANGCGTGCTGCAATTCATGGGGTTGCAAAGAGTCGGACACAACTGAGCGACTGAACTGAACTGAACTGAAACCCCTAGTTGGGTCTTAAATGGATGGTCCTTTGAGACAGCTTGTTAGTGGCAGAATCTAGTTAAGCACCAAGATCTTATTCTTCTGCCCTTTCCACTGCATTGTAACATTCAATTCCAGGCCATGGGCATCCATTTTTGTTACATTCACGAGAAGCCTCCTAAGTGACTTCAAGTTATGGAGCTCAAGATACCAAGTGTCCACTTCCCACTTCAAAATAAGTTTGTGGTTATCCTGGGGTGGGGGGAGATAAACTGGGTGGTTACATCAACACTGCATATTCCTATAAAGACTGAAGTATTTACACAGCATGCCAAAGTTTCTTTTTATGCAACCAGGAAACTGGTTTGTTATTTAATAAGCATTCAGCAGCCTCTGCCCCCACCCTTTCACATTAGAATGAGTGATTGACGAATGGAGAGCTAGGCCTTCTTCACATGCCGTTTTCAGGATCAGCCTAAAGCCCAGGTCAGAGAAGACAATGGCAACCCACACCAGTATTCTTGCCTGGAAAATCCAATGGACGGAGGAGCCTGGTAGGCTGCAGTCCATGGGGCTGCGAAGAGTTGGACATGACTGAAGCGATTTAGCAGCAACAGCAGCAGCTAAAACCCAAGTAGCATGCCCAACCTGGCCCCCTTGGGTGTAACGGGCCTTCCCAAGGTTCCCACTTCAGAATACTCTCCCCTACCCTCCTGAAGAGCTCCATCAGTCCAGGAAAAGTGTGCAAAGAGGGAGCCCATGCTGAGCTACCAAGGACACGAAGCAGGAAGGCTGATCCCGCTGCCCCTGCAGAGAAGCCTCAGGCACACAGGTGTTGTTCTCAGGGCACGGCCACTTCCATCAGCTGAGCCCTTAAGTGCCCTTAGCTCACTGACGTTACAGCCACACAGCCCAGCCCTGGTCACTAAGCTGATGGCAGAAAGCAGGTCAGCTTTCCTCCCTGTCTCAGCCCTGCTCCTTGACAGATGAGATGGGTTCCTACCTCCCTACTTGCCCCATATACCCTAGTGCTGGGGGTCTCCCCATCTCCCCGACTCTCTCTTCTCACCTGCTCTAGGAAGGACCCGACAAGTTCACTCCCACTCAGGATACCTCCACAGCCTCATCCATTGTTTCTTTGTTTATTCCCCCAGCCACCCCACGTGGATGATGGGATCTTAGTTCCTGGACCAGAGATTGAACCCACACTCTAGACAGGAATGCACGAAGTCCCAGCTACTGAAACCACCAGGGAAGTCCTTCCCTTGTTTTCTATTGTTTCTTATATGTCTCTGGGGAAACCGCAGGTCAACCAGTCACCAATCACAATACAGGATTATGATGGAAATCATGCCATACTGCATGCATGCGCAGTCATGTCTAACTCTTTGCACAGGACTGTAGCCCACCAGTCTCCTCTGTCCATGGGATTCTCCAAGCAGGAATACTGAAGTGGATTGCCATTTCCTTCTCTAGGGGGGTCTTCCTGACCCAGGGATCAAACCCAAGTCTCCTGTGTCCCCTGCAATGACAGATTAAGGTGTCTTAATTTCCACCAATGAAACTCATCTGAAACCCTGGGTGGCATTTTCAGCTTCCTAGTCATGCTGGTGACAGGAAGACTCCCTAGAAGGCTTACCCACTAAGTTGACTCAGCTCATACCTTACAAACCATACAAAATAGAACCCAAGTGATAGAGTTATTGCAGGGATTAATTGAAATAATAATGCATGGAAAGAGAAATCAGAATGTACCAAGGCTGATAGCCTAAAGCCAAGTTCATCACTCCATTTGTTGTTCAGTCACTAAATTGCTCTTTGTGACCCTATGGACATGCCAGACTCCTCTGTCCTCCATTATCTTCCAGAGTTTACTCGCACTCATGTCTGCTGAGTTAATGATGTTATCTAACCATCTCATCCTCTGCCGCCCTCTTCTCCTTTTGCCTTTACTCTCTCCCAGAATCAGGGTCTTTTCCAACAAGTCAGCTCTTTGCATCAGGCAGCCAAAGCATTGGAGCTTCAGCTTAAGTGACATACCCACAAAAGTCATTATTTTCCCCTTGTCCTAACAGCCATTTCTTATTCATCTCCCTCAGTGCCTAGCGCAAGGCCTCCCCCCACAGTGCTGCTGCACTGTGCTCAGTTGCTCCAGGCAAGAATACTGGAGTGGGTTCCCATGCCCTCCTCCAGGCCTCATGAATTATTTTGCCCAATTAATTAGCCTACCCTTAAATCTTCCCACCCTACTCATGCCTCTAATCAACACTTTAAATGCAAAAACCTATGCAGGCTTCCTGTTCTAAATAAAATTCTAATCTATCTGCACTAAATAATAATCATGTTTTGTTTTTAACATAGGGACTGGTTTATACTAGCACCCACAGGCCCTGAGAACATTTTTTTAATAACCAGGAGCCATGAGCTGAGACCATTCTGCCTTCAGCAGCCCAAACTTAAAAATTAATCATTCCCACACAAGTTTCTGTATCTCCTCCCCACCTAAATTGCATTGGCTCTTCAATATTTGGAGGCAGAAAAACTTTGGTTTGAGTCAATTGGGCCACTTTAACTGACACAAATGAAGAAGGCTTTATTTCTTGGGTTAATGGCGAAAACAGTGACAGACTTTATTTTCTTCGGCTCCAAAATCACTTCAGACAGTGAATGTAGCCATGAAATTAAAAGACACTTCTTCCCTGGAAGAAAAGCTAGGACAAACCTAGACAGAATATTAAAATGCAGAGACATTATTTTGCCGATAAAGGTTCGTCTAGTCAAAGCTATGTTTTTTCCGGTAGCCATGTATGGATGTGAGACTTGGACCATAAAGAAGCCTGAAGAAATGATGCTTTTGAAATGTGCCACTGGAAAAGACTCTTGAGATTCCCTTGGACAGTAAGGAGATCAAACCAGAAATCAACCCTAAGTGCTTTCATTGAAAGCACTGATGCTGAAGCTGAAGCTCCAATACTTTGGCCACCTGCTTCGAAGAGCTGACTCATTGGAAAGGATCCTGATGCTGAGAAAGTTTGAGGGTAGAAGAGGGTGACAGAGGATGAGATGGTTGGATGACATCACTGACTCGATGGACATAAGTTTGAGCAAGCTCAGGGAGATAGTGAAGGACAGGGAGGCCTGGAGTGCTGGAGTCCATGGGGTCTCAAAGAGTCAGACACGTGTTATTGAGCAAACAAGAACAAATGGCATCAGCCCCTCCCAGGGAAGCAAGGATTGGGGGGGTGGAGAGGTGGAATTCCCCGAAGGGAAAACCTCAGGGTGCTATTGTGAAGGGGCATCCTAGAGGTAGATTCTGGTCTTCAGGTTGCTGGAGGTTTACACATCTTCTGAAAGATGATCTAACACGAGATAGTGCCAGGTGTCTGAGGCCCAGCTTACCCTATGCGCCATCCCCACCCAGGAGCAGGAACAGGGCACTGATGGTTAGGCAGCTGTTGAAAAGCCCTGTGATCTGCAACTGTGGGGGTGGAGGCATGACGGAGAAGGAGGACCCTGGCAGCTGTCTGCTGTCACCCTTGAGACCAGAGGGTGCCTGACAGGCACAGCAAAGAAGTTTCAGTGCCAGAATGCGCCAGATCATCTGATGCATTGGGGTTTTACTAACCTATACTAACCTGCCCATTTCTCCCTGGTAACTAATGGGACTGACCTATGATGGGGTGGGGTGTCCGCTAATATAGTGTCACCTGATGATTCATGAGGATAAATAATGATGTGTGATTTTTGGTATTCAGAGACGCCTGTCCTTTGGCGAAACAGGAAGACAGCTTTGCTTTTTTTCTACTGGCTCCAGCCTCTGGGTTTTTAAGCCCTTTTGTGTCTTGGAACATTTTGTGTGAGAACTTGGCAGCAGAAGGCCTGTCCTCAATGAGTGAACCTAGGAGCCCGTGTGTACAGACTTCCCAAAATAGAGACACAAAGAGAGCGGAGGCCTCCTGGGCTTGGCTGGCTTTCTGAGGCGACCGAGGTGTTTGTGGTCAGTTTGAAAGAGCATCTGAACACCCTTGGACCCTAAAGTATTAATTTCCAGGGGCTGCTGTGAAAAAGTCCCTACCCCAGGTGCTGAAACACAGAAATTTAAAATTGTTACTTACCTGTTTTTTATTTTGGCTGCACTGGACCTTCGTCGCAGCACAAGGATCCTGCATCCTGGTGGCGTGCAGAATCTCTAATTGCAGTATGTGGGCTCTAGGTCCCTGACCAGGGGTTGAACCTGGACCCCCTGCATTGGGAGTGTGGAGTCCTAAACACTAGACCACCAGGGGAGTCCCAAAGCAGCAGAAATTCATTCTCTCAAAGTTCTGCAGGGAAAAGTCTGAAGTTACCGTGCGGGCAGGGCCGTAGTCTCTCTGAATTCGGGAGGGGAGAGTGGGTTCTGTATCTTTCTCCTAGCTCCTGTGGTGTGTCCAGCAATGTTGAGCATCCTTTGGCTGGTAGACTGTTGTGACTGTTGTTATCTAGTTGCTCAGTNAGTCTGAAGTTACCGTGCGGGCAGGGCCGTAGTTTCTCTGAATTCGGGAGGGGAGAGTGGGTTCTGTATCTTTCTTCTAGCTCCTGTGGTGTGTCCAGCAATGTTGAGCATCCTTTGGCTGGTAGACTGTTGTGACTGTTGTTATCTAGTTGCTCAGTTGTGTCTGACTCTTTGCCACCCCATGGACTGTAGCCTGCCAGGCTCCTCTGTCCAGGCAGAAATACTGGAGTGAGTTGCCATTTCCTTGCTGGAAATGCCTCATTCCATCTCTTCCTCTCTCTTCATGTGGCGTTCCCCTGAGGTCTTCGAGTCATCTTCCCTCTGTGTGTGACTATGTCTCTTCTTTTCTTATAGGGATACCAGTTACATTGGACCAGGAGCCCACCCCCACTTTAGCATGACTTCATCCTAACTAATCTACAATCATCTGTTTTGCAAGGAAGGTTGAAAGGGAGCAGGACCTCGTGTGGCCCTCCCAGATACACATTCTTTGGGTGTTCCCTCTTTCTACTTTGTAAGGAAATAGGCTTCTCTCAGCCTCCTTGACCTTCCCAGAGTGCCAAAGGGCAGATTCAAACAACTGCTGATCAGGGCAGGGAGGAGACGCAGAAGCAAGCAAGCAAGGAACAGTCAAGAAACAATAGTGCAGCCTTGGGGCAAGGTCCTGGTTCCTCCTAAGAAATATACATAATGATATCTTTGAGCTCTTCCTAAGGAACTGAGGTCCCCACCCAAGTGAAGGATGGTGACTTCAGGCTGAGGGCAAGTTCCTGGAGCACTGCCCTGTTACTCAACATCAACCAAGAAAGAACAGAGTCACACACCCTTCAGCCCTCACTCCAAACTTTACCTACAAAACCTTTTCCCCAAAAGCCACTGGAGAGTTTGAGGGCTTTGAGCACAGGCCACCTGTTCTCCCTTCTTGGCCCTGCAATAAGCCTTTCTCTGCTCCAAACTCCAACATCTCGGTTATTTGGCCTTGTTGTGCATCAGCCATTGGAACTTCTGTTTGGTAACAAAAGCCCCACCTTCGTGCCTCACCTAATGCTAATCACCTCTCAAAGAAAAACCTCATCTCCAAACACCATCCCATTGGGAGAGTTTGTGAAACAGGAGGGAAGGGGCAGGGCACAACATAAACCGATTAGAATCAAATGGGATCAAGATGGCAGACAAGACTAGACCTCGATCCTCAGTCAGCAAGCTAAATGACACACCCAGAGGTGCCACAACTGTTCCAAGACACTGCCAAAAGACCAAGGAGTGGGTGGTGGTGGCCCAGTTCCTGGAACTCTCCACCTCTTCCCCCCAAATAGATGGAATAATCCTCCCACTCATTGGCATATGAAATTCATTCCCTGGTGGCTCAAACTGTAAAGTGTCTACCTGCAATGCGGGAGACCCGGGTTCGATTCCTGGGTCGGGAAGATCCCCTGGAGGAGGAAATGGCACCCCACTCCACCACTCTTGCCTGGAAAATCCCGTGGATGGAGGAGGTTATAAAAACTATCCACGCCATATGGCCCACACTCTGTCTGTGGAATGTGCTCCTCTCTGAATCTGGATAAATCCACTTCTTACCTATCATTTTGTCTCTCACCAAATTCTTACTGCAATGAGACATCCAGAAATCTGATCTTGATTATGTACCGAAACTAGGTATCCTGGGTTTTGGCTGGGTTCAAGTCACAATCTCAAGTAAACAGTTTCATTAAGTCTTCAGCATAAGAATTTTCAGGGGAGACAAACCCCTAGCCCATAACAGACTTCAATATGTCTTTTGGAAGTACCCTAGATACCTACCCATGCGAGCAGCTACAGGGGTCACCAGTGATAGAGGGGTGGGTTCTCTGAGCTAGACCCTCCAGCGGGATGGGAGTCACAACCCCTAACATAGAATTTGGCCTCCTCAAATTAGTCCTTTAATGATCCAACCATTCGATACTGAAATCTGCATGGGGTGCACCGCAGTCTTTGGGAGGAGCAGGGGTTAACCTGGGTTAATCTCTTAGGAAACAGCCAAAGCTGAGAGAGCTCTCTCGGGGAAATCATCCCAGGCAGTGCTCCTGGAAGCTGGTGTGTGTTAGCTGCTCAGTTGTGCCTGACCATGCAACCGCAAGGACTCCAGCCCACCAGGCTCCTCTGTTCACGGAAGTGTCCAAGCAAGAATACTGGAGTAGTTTGCCATTCCCTTCTTGAGGGTATCTTCCTGACCCAGGGATCAAGGCTGAGTCTCCTGCAGGCAGGCTCTTTACCATCTGAAGCCCTGAAACTGAACCTGCTCCGTCACATCTGACCCTTTGTGACACCATGGACTGTAACCGGCCAGGCTCCGCTATCCATGGGATTTCCCAGGCAAGAATACTGAATTGGGTTGCCATTTCTCTCTCCAGGGGATCCTCCCAACCCAGGGATCGAACCTGGGTCTCCCTCATTGCAGGCAGACGCTTTACCGTTTGAGCCACCAGGGAAGCCCAAGGGAAGCGCGCTGCTGCTGCTGCTAAGTCACTTCAGTCGTGCCCGACTCTGTGCGACCCCGTAGACGGCAGCCCACCCAGCCCTGGTGAGCCACAAAGCAAAGCAAATTCGGTACCTCTTCTCAATAGGAAACCACCCCCGGAGGGCACAGCCTGGCCAGGCTTGCCAGTTTCCCTCCTTGCGCCCATCACAGACCGGAGCCCTTCTCACATTGTCTACACAAGTACTGCCCTGCGACTTTCCATTTCATACTCACAGTCCCTGCCCTCCATCCCCTCCTTGAAGATCCCGTGGCGGGACTGCAGGCCTTCCCCAAGGACCGGCTCTCTCTGCTGGGTCTGCTCTCCAGGCCTCCCCTCTGCCCCCTCTCCCCCTGCCCTGGGTATTTAAGTAGGCACGTCTTTGTTTGGAAACACTGTGCTCACCACTATTAATAATACATCGAAAGGCCCGTCTCCAAGGAACTCCAAGTGCTTCACAGGCATTATCTAATTAGCCCTCACCCAAAGCCCCGCTCCAGCAAAGCCTTCAGGGGAACAGGGGCTGATTCAGAGCTGCAGAGGGACGGGAGACCTCCTCAGGACGGTTGGTGAAGGCATAAAGTACAGGACTTGCCCAGGAGCTGGGATGACACCACGTCCAGTGAGAAGATTATTCCAAAATACTCCCCTTACTCCTGGGAAACTGGATTAAAAGAATGATTTGCAAGGCCCCACAAGGGAATTCCTTTACTACCTGTACAGGTAAGTCACCAGCCCTGGGGACGCTGCCGTGTGCCAGTCAGGGCCCTCAAGATGAACACCCTTGTCACATGTCCACTCACTAACTGACCCATCACTGAGTGCCCACCCCACCCCCTTCTATCACTTCCTTTCAGCTTCTTTTTTTTTTCTTTAACAAAAATACCTTTATTTTTTGTCTTAAAAAAACTGTTCTTTTTCCAAAATAATCATGATTAACTTACAAAAATGGACACGAACAGGGCATCCTCAAAGCACTTCCCTTCAATGTGAAACTTGGCTTCACAGAATACAAACACTGAAAGTTTTTAAAAATTTCCATTTTGTTGTCGCCATTAGGCAAAACAGGATCTAGCCTAAGTCAAGGAAATCCATTCACACTTCAGGGCCTTCTCCACCAGGGACCAGCGTTGTTATACCGTTTCCATTTCACAAGTTTTGGTCTAATTTAGTAATTCTTCTTCCTTCTGGTGTGACTTCAAATTCAGGGACATCTTCCAGTACTATATTGACAAAGTCATCCCAGTCCAGTAGAGTGCCAACAGTCTCCCTATCACTCTTCATCACCATCTGAATTCTTGATCCTACACACTTGTCCACGAGCCTTACAGGGAGCGGCTGTGAAGGGCTGGTGGTGTACTTGCAGCTTCTCTTGATGGGGCCACCCCAAGTGGGAGGGGAAACCGGAGAGGAGCAGTCAGAGTGACCCCTCAGGGGTGCCCGTCTTCCCCTGACCCCTCCCCATCTTCCCACCTGACATACTGCCTCCATATGGAAAGCACTCTTCATAGCCAGAGTGTTCAAAGCCCACCAGGTGAGGCCCCCCAGCCTCCCTCCTGAGACCCAAATGGACCCCACACATACACTGGTTTCCTGCACATCCAGTTAGCTGATTTATCCTCTGCACCTGGCTCGGCACCTCGCTCCCACCTTAAAAGTATTCTCTACATATGTGGTGATACATAATGGGAATGCTAATGCTTTTATCCTCTCAAAAATCCTCTGTGGAAGATGAGGCTGAAATGTTTCTCTGCATAAATTATCAAAATGAGGCTGAATTGACTGGGGGACTTTCCTGGGGTCCAACAGCTCACGGGAGAAAAACCCTGGACGGAACCCAGATCCTCACATTTCCAGGAAGGAACTTTGCCTTTCCTACCACATCCCAGCCCACCTGCCCCTCTTGGAGATTTCAGAACACTCAGATTACCAAAATCTAAAGTGAAGTGAAAGTTGCTCAGTCGTGTCCAACTCTTTGCAAACCCGTGGACATGGAATTCTCTAGGCCAGAACACTGGAGTGGGTAGCGTTTCCCTTCTCCAAGGGATCTTCCCAACCCAGGGACTGAACCCAGGTCTCCCACATTGCAGGCAGATTCTTTACCAGCATATTCTTTACCCAAGAATACTGGAGTGGGTAGCCTATTCTTTCTCCAGCAGATCTTCTTGACCCAGGAATCAAACTGGGGTTTTCCGCATTGCAGGCAGATTCTTTACCAACTGAGCTGTCAGAGAAGCCCTACGGAACTAAAACTACGAGCCATCTGTGAGGAAAAAGACCACTGCCAAGTGTGGAAATGCAAGCACAAAGGAGACACAGGGACGTTTTTCCCCTGGAGACTATTTGGAAAATTAGACTGCATTTGCGGGGAGCAGAGCAGTGTCAGAGTGGTGAACAGAGGCCCATAGGCAGAGTCAGCAACTGCCTTGCCTAAGCTCATTCCAGAGCTGACAAGCATTGATGTTAAGGTTTTACATAAATAGAAGCAGTCAAAGAAGAGTTATAATAACTCTGACGTAGCACAGAGCAATTACAAATGTGCGATGTACTGTCACATTCACTGGACCGCATAAAGCCCCCTCATGATGAATCCTGCAACTCTTGCGTTTACACTTGAGAAAACTGATGCTCAAAGATTCCTTGCCTAGAGACACAGAGCTGGTAAATTTCTATTACACTCCAGCCCCGGATGCTCGATGCTAAGTTGGTGCTCTTTCCAAGTGGATCACAGCCACCTCCCAAATCCTGTTATGATTGCACAACTATAGCCTTGACGTGAGCTTTCTGTTACTTGAAATTAAAAAAACAATCATAATAGATAGTTTTAAACAACTCCCTTCACAGAATAACAACCCACTGATGTAACGATGGACAGGGAAGCCTGGCGTGCTGCAGTCCACGGGGTCACAAAGAATCGGACACAACTTAGCTACTGAACAACAAATAATGGTATGTAGATACTAGGTACTGGAGCTTCCCTGGTGGCTCAGACGGTAGAGTATCTGCCTGCAATGTGGGAGACCCTGGTTAGATCCCTGGGTCAAGAAGATCCACTAGAGAAGGGAACGGCAACTCACCTCAGTATTCTTGCTTGGAGAATCCCATGGACAGAGGAATTAGGCGGGTTTCTATTATACGGTCAGCCCTGTGTCTTTTGAGGGCTTAAGTTTGACTCTTGTGAGGTCAGAGATGTTTCTCAGAAAGGTAACAAAGGTGAGTTTTCAAGTCAGGATTTTAAACAGCATATGGTCTAACGGCTCATTTTGTAGATGAAGGATAAAGGCGCTGAAATGTGCAGTCACTTCTCTAGACAACCCTCGCAGCCAACACACCCTGACCTCTGAACCCATGCGCAGTAAGTTGTGTGGTCTCAGGTGGTTCTGGGAATTAAAAAGATAACATGCACAAAGTTCCCAGTGCCCTGGCTGGCATAATGTGGATAATCAATGGCCCACTGCTTTTTATCAGTGACTCACAGTGTGGTATTGGGGGAGGGATGTAAGCAACTGACACTCCCCTATCAGTTATTATAGGACAGAGAGACCTCACCCAGAGTGAAAAAGAGACCAGGACCCTGAGCTTGACTCAGTAACCAGCCACAGTCATCTGCAGAGAGGCAGACTGACCCAGGTGATATCTAGGATCCCTCAAGGGAGTGTGCCAAGCAACCAGGTATCACAGATCATCCTCACAAGGACTCAGCCATTGTCACCATGCGTGAGGTGACCAGGAGTTCTGGAAGAAGTTGAGAGACTCTGTTGCTGAAATTCTGAAAAACAATGGGGCACAGGCTGCCCAGAACAGGCAGCCTCCTCACCCCAGACAACTGCTGAGCATGGATGCTCCGGGGCTCAAGGACACCCAGGGGCTCACACCCTAGGAGACAAGGCCCAGCAGGCCCAGATGGGACACTCCTGAGCGTTCTCGGACATATCTAGAAGTGATTCCACAGGGGCTGGAGGTCCTAGTGAGCCTGCAGGAGAAGGGCCCACCACGGAGGCGTCGCTGCTGTAAGGCACAGGGACCCCACGCCTACCAGGAGCTGCAGAAGCCCATGGAGACACAGACCCAAGGGGCCAAAGCCCAGCCCTGATTTAATAAACAGAAGCAGGAATGGAGCTTCTGTCTCCTAGGAATGGGCTAGATATAGCTCAGAAAGAGGAGAAAGACTTCATCCAAGGGAAGCCCAGGCCACCAAAAGCAACTGTGATCATTTCCCACTGTATCGTAAGCCAGCCCCTACAGAAAGCTACCATAAGCACCCCCCTCCCTGTCCCTGGCACGAAATGATCACAAGATAAAAGACAAGTGTCTTTCTCTGCTTCTCTTCCAAGAGTGAATCTCATCTGAAAATCAATGGGACCACAGACACTCAAGTGGATCATCCAAAGAGCAGAGGCGCTTACATAGATTCAAAGGCTGGAGATGGACCCTCTGCTTGTTAGCTGAGCATTTCTCATTCTCCTTATTTATAAACAGGAGGTAATGCCACCCCTAGGCAACCTCCCCCATCTCACTGTGAAGATTAAATGAGATCGTGAAAAAGGGAAGGATTTTATCAGATGCCGAAGGGCTGAAAGGCCTTCATCATTCCTATTTGCCCAACACTTCTCTGAGGTTGGTGCACAGAGGCTGTCAACGCCCCTTCCCCTGGCCCTGCCCCCTCACAGCTTCAGGGCGGCCACTCCTTCTCTCTAACAGACACATTTTTTTAAGCAATAAATTCATGGGATTTATCTGATCACCACTTTGCTCAAGCAAATCGTTTTTCCAATCTAAATTCAGCAGCAGCTGCGGCAACTGTAAAATGACTTCCTCTTCTCAACACTTTGCTTCAGTGACGGGAGGAAAATGAGACAAACTGTAAGGTGTGTTCCGCACTTCACTCCATATTATATAAGTCCCAACACAATAATCCTTTGCAATTATTTCCAGAGTCAGATGGAGCAGAGGGTGGGAAGAGGGAGAAGAGGAACAAAGCTGTTGCTGAGTTGTTCAGTCGCTCCGTCGTGTCCAACTCTTTGCAACCCCATGGACTGCAGCACGCCAGGCCTCCCTGTCTCTCACCAACTCCTGGAGTTTACTCAAACTCATATCCACTGAGTCGGTGATGCCATCCAACCATCTCATCTTCTGTCGCCTCCTTCTCCTCCTGCCTTCAATCTTGCCAAACTAGGAGGCCAAAAATCAGAGGGTGGCTCAGGAGGCAGTGACCAACTGGAGGAAGACTGGCCTAGAGTCATAGGTCACAGTGCAACTGCAGCTCAGAATGGGATTTGAACCCACGTTCTAGGACTCAAGCCAGTCAAACTCAGATGGGGACTTGATTCCTGGTCATGAAGCTAAGATCCTACATGTCTCATGGCCAAAAAATCAAAACATAAAACAGAAGTGATAATGCAAGAAATTCAATAAAGACTTATAAAAAATGGCCCATATCAAAAAGATCTTTTTTAAAATGGGGGGGAGGGGAGGATTTATTTAGAGAGAAACACACTCCACAGACAGAAAGTGGGCCATCTCAGAAGGTGATAGACCCTGAAATATGGCATGGTTAGTTTTGGGGTTTGGGTAATTTCAAAGGCTAAAGAACAGTAGGATTATTCCAAGGACTATGGGGAAAGGTGCAGAGATTTCCAGGAACTGAACCACTGCCCATTCTTTGATCTTTGATAGTTGGCCTGGGAACTATCACAGCACTGGTAGCTGTGTCCCTTAGCTTATGCAAATGTATTACAAGGAGTATATAATGAGGTTCAAGGTCCACTGGAAGTCAAATCATTGCATCTTGGACCTAGCTGGTTCTAACCAGTTTCCTGGCTTAAAACTCAACATTCACAAAATGAAGATCAGCTCCAAAATCACTGCAAGTGGTGACTGCAGCCATGAAATTAAAAGACACTTGCTCCTTGGAAGAAAAACTATGACAAACTTAGATAGAATATTAAAAAGCAGAAACATTACATTGCCAACAAAGGTCTGTATAGTCAAAGCTATGGTTTTTACAGTAGTCATGTATGGATATGAGAGTTGGACCATAAAAAAGTTGAGCGCTGAAGAATTGATGCTTTAGGACTGTGGTGTTTGAGAAGACTCTTGAGAGTCCCTTGGACTGCAAGGAGATCAAACTAGTGTCGTGAATATTCACTGAAGGACTGATGCTGAAGCAGAAACTCCAAATTCTTTGGCCACCTGATGTGAAGAACTGACTCATTGGGAAAGACCCTGATGGTGGGAAAGATTGAAGGCAGGAGGAGAAAGGGACGACAGAGGATGACATGGTTGGATGGCATCAACCACTCAATGGACTTGAGTCTGAGTAAACTCCGGGAGTTGGTGATGGACAGGGAAGCCTGGGGTGCTGCAGTCCATGGTGTCGCAAAGAGCTGGACACAACTGAGCGACGGAATTGAACTCAACTGACCAATGGAACTGAACTAAACCAGTTTGTCAAGCAACATACAAGTTTTGGGTTTCCCTGTTGGCTTAGATGATTAAGAATTCACCTGCAATGCAGGAGACCTGGGTTTGACCTCTGGGTTAGGAAGATACCCTGGAGAAGGGAATGGCAACTGATTCCACTATCCTTGCCTGGAAAATTCCATGGACAGAACTGGTGGGCTACAGTCCATGGTGTCGCAAACAGTCAGATATGATTGTGCAACGAACACTTCCCCTTTTCACTTTTCATCACTATGTCACTCTTTAAAGGTTGGGCCCCACTCTCTACCCTCCTGTTTCAGTGGGTCATAGGTCAGGGTGGCTTTCACCTGCCCCCTTTCTCCTCCCACGTCCACACCTTGCCACCTGCTCTCCACATCCTCTCTCTCCCCTCTCAGCTCTTAAAGTCCACCATTCTCTTCCCAGGTGGGGGCCTTGTGCCTGCAGAATATCTCAAAGAGCTGCATCAGATTACTCTGTATTTCCTTTCAAGGGGAACTAGGACTCTGTTTTATCGCAGCACTATTGTTTCTTGACCACTTTTCTTTCCTGCATTCCCTCACTTCCCTAACTGCTTGAGTCCACTCTTTGGAACTCAGGGAATGGCACATGCTAGAGCGTGTGCTGGGGTGAAGGGGTCGAACACAGAGACTCTTTTGGCCCCAGGAAGGTCCTTTGGGGTCCCATTCGGTTTCAATCCCCACTTTTACTTTTTTTTTTTACTTTTTGGCTGCACCTCAGGGCATCTTAGTTCCCAGATCAGGGATCAAACCCATACCCCCTGCAGAGCAAGCTTGGAGTCCTAACCACTGGACTGCCAGAGAAGTCCCTTGGTTACTATTATTAACTCTATGCTGCCTTTTCTGACCGGACTGTATCCCTATTCCCAGCCTCCAGCCTCCTCATGTGCACTCAGAACAACCTGTACTCNCCCTGCAGAGCAAGCTTGGAGTCCTAACCACTGGACTGCCAGAGAAGTCCCTTGGTTACTATTATTAACTCTATGCTGCCTTTTCTGACCGGACTGTATCCCTATTCCCAGCCTCCAGCCTCCTCATGTGCACTCAGAACAACCTGTACTCCACCCCCGACCCCAGCATTATCTTACCGTCCTGTGTCCTGGTTACCTTCCACTGTACAACAAAATACCCCAAGACCAGGGGCTGAAAGTGATGACACCATGTATTTTGCTCAAGAATCAGCATTTAGACGGGCTTGGCAAGGGTGGCTTTTCTCGGCTCCTGTTGGCGTCAGCTGGGGTGGCCCAGAGACTGGGATCTTAAGCTGCATCTACTCACAGGCCCTGTGCTAAATACAGGCAAACAGCTGGGACCCTCGTGGGGCTCTGGATCAGAACACGGACCTGTGGCCTCTGCAGGTGCCCTGGGCTTCCTCATGGGGGCTGAGATCCAAGGGCAAGTGTCCCAACAGGAAGAGAGCCAAGTGGGAACCATATCGTCCTGAATGGCCTAACCTCAGAAGCCATACTGTTGCTTCCTCTGGCCTAGTCACTGAGGCAGTCACAAAGGTCCTCCAAGCTCAAGGTCAGAGGAAATAGACTCCCCTTTCAATGGGCCAGTATCCGATTCTAGAAAAGCATTTTGTTGTTTAGTCTCTAAGTTGTGTCCAACTCTTCGGGACCCCATGGACTGCAGCCTGCCAGGCTCCTCTGTCCATGAGACTTCCCAGGCAAGAATGCTGGAGTGGGTTGCCATTTCTCTTCTCCTGGAGATCTTCTCAACCCAGGGATCGAATTCATGTCTCCTGCATTGGCAGGTGGATTCTTTACCACTGAGCCACCAGGGAAGCCTCCTGGAAAGCATGTGGGACCAGACATAATGCTGTACTAGCCATGTCTTTTATTTTCTGTATTCTGATGCTTTGATATATCTGGGGCCTTGCTGCCCTTGGAGAGACTGCCCTCCCAGGATTAACCAACTCCTAGAGATAGTCAACAACTTACCCACAAGTGCACTTTTCAAATACAAACCAGCCGATCCAGAGCCCACACCCCAACCATCTCCCTTATCAGCTCTCACACTCTGGGCCACTCTGCACCTGCCCTAATCACCCCCGGACCCAGGGCCAGACAATGAGGGACAGTCCCTGTGCTCCAGCGCCTGATAGGACTATTCCAACTAGCCAGGCCTACGTCTGTTTTTCTTGCCTCATGGTACCTTCCCACAGACGCCACTCAGTTCAGTTCAGTTCAGTCACTCAGTCATGTCTGACTGTTTGCAACCCCATGAACTGCAGCACGCCAGGCCTCCCTTGTCCATCACCAACTCCCAGAGTCCATCCAAACCCATGTCCACTGAGTTGGAGATGCCATCCAACCATCTTATCCTCTGTCGTCCCCTTCTCCTCCTGCCCTCAATCTTTCCCAGCATCAGGGTCNGAGATTCTCCAGGCAAGAATACTGGAGTGGGTTGCCATGCCCTCCTCCAGGGGACCTTCCCAACCCAGGTCTCCCGAATTACAGGCAGATTCTTTACCCTCTGAGCCATCAGGGAAGCCCATGAGTACAACATATTTTAGGAAAATACTGAGGCCATTTGGGGGAACTACAATCTTGCACACTCTGTATTCTACTTGATTATGAACTTACCTTTCTTATCCTTACTTTGTGCACACAAAAAAACAGATCTTTTTTATCTTTTTAAAAAAAAATCTCCTCATCCCGTGTGCCTAGTACATAGGATGTTTGTTGACAGACTAGCTGATAGGAGTTTTGACAGCCATACACCACCTTTGTCCTTATTTAGCAACCAGTGAGATAGGGCTCTGCACTTACCTTGAACACACCTGGCCACAGTGGTTGCACACTCAGCCTGTTCTCTGCTCCACCATGCTGAAGCACACACCCAAAACAGCCAGCCCCTCTTACCTCTGCTCTGTGAGGTTTCCTGGGATAGAACCAGCCTCCTGTGAGTCTCAGGGGTGGGACAGGTGTGGAGCCAGAGTGGGAACATCTGAGGCGAGTCTCACCGCTGGAAGGCTCCACTGGCAGGCAGGCGCTGGGAGGATCTGGTCTCTGAGTCACCTGCAGCTGTGCACGCAAACAGCTGGCATGTCCCTCATCCAGGCAGCTCAATCCCACTCTAATTTAGGAAAATATCTCCAGGTGGTCCCCAAAGAAAGAGTCATGCTCCCAACTGCCCTCATCCTAGGAAAGTGGAGAAACCCGGGACAGTTTTGGCTCTAACAAAGATGGCAACAAGAAAGCTCAAAAGCAGGGAAATGCTCCTCCATCCTCCACGTTTGCAGTCCCTTCTCCCATTCCTCCTATAGGGCAAGGGTATCCCAAANATCCTAGGAAAGTGGAGAAACCCGGGACAGTTTTGGCTCTAACAAAGATGGCAACAAGAAAGCTCAAAAGCAGGGAAATGCTCCTCCATCCTCCAGGTTTGCAGTCCCTTCTCCCATTCCTCCTATAGGGCAAGGGTATCCCAAAGGGGCCAGTACCTGCCTCCTCAAACCCACGAACTACAGGAAAGGAAGGGTACTTTCGTGAGGTTTACAGCAAGTGAGGAGGTCAGGAAAGACGCCCACATCTCTTCCACCTGCGTGTCAGATGATGGAATCCTTCTGACAATTAATAAAATCTAATTTTATCTAAGGAGAGATGAGATGCACAATGCTAATACTCCTGAGAGAAATAGCAAGTTGGTTTAAGGTCAGTTGGTGCTTATTCCAACAAACAGCCCTTCTTTGTGAGCAGATTTGATTGAGGGGCAGAAGCAGAGAGGAAACTCGGGGTGGGGGGCAAGTACAGAGGGTGGAGGAGGGATTCTGTGTCTCCTTCCCCAGGATGCTCCCTTGCTTCTGCCAAGACCTTGTCTCGTCATCTTATTCAGTGTCAAGGAGCTGTCAGAAAAGCCATTCCATTCACATCCCCTACAGCCCTCGGATCCCTTTCTCCAAGTCATCCAACCCACCTGAGGTGTCTGTTCCTTGCTCAAAGTGCTCTGCAGAAAAATGGTTTTTTCATACATTGAGAGTACAGTTTTTCTCAGCCAAATTTCAGATTTTCAATGCAATGTCATTCATACTAGCAAAAAGGTAAAAGTCACCTGTGTCCATCAACAGATGAATGGATAAACAAAATAAACACACAGTGGAATATGATTCAGTCTTGAAATGAAATGAAGTTCTGACATACATCACAACATGAACTTCAAAGACCTTATACTAAGTAAAATAAGCCGGGCACAGAAGGACAAATATTATATAATTTTACTTATATGAGGTGCCTAAAACAGGCAAATTTATGGAAACAGTCTACAGTAGAATGTGGTTACTGAGGGCTGGGGGAGGGAGGAATGGGTAGTCATCGTTTCGTGGGTATAGAGTTTCTGTTTAGAATGATGAAAAAGTTCAGGAAATGGACTGTGGTGATCGTTGTACAGCCATGTGAATATATTTAACACCACTGAATTGTATACCTTGTTCAGTCGCCAAGTCGTGTCTGACTCTGCAACCGCACCGACTGCAACATACCAGGCTTCCTTGTCCTTCACCATATCTGTATACCTAAAAGTGGCTGAAATTTAAATTTTAGGCTATGTATATCCTACCAAAATTTCTTTTTTTAATGTTAAGCAACGACCACTGTCCACAGGCTCTCACACGTCTTTTGTTCTATTTTTGACCCAGCACTCTATGTTGATTGATTGAGCAACGCCAAGCAGAGAAGAGTCATGTCCAGGAGCAAGGGGAATCCGGTTAGGTGAAGCTTTTGACCCCATGGACAAGCCAGCTCTTATGCCAAAAACAAAGGCTGGGCTGTTTCCACGCTGCCCCAGTAACACACCCGTGCAGGATCCACTCTGTTGCATCACCCTTTCCATAACCACCTTTCACCCGCAAACTCAAGTTCTAACTCCTTAGGCCAGAGTTCAACACCCTCCCATCTGGCCCCAGCCCAACCTTCCAGCGTCCCCCTCACCAGCAACCTCTACAAACTACTCCAACCCTTTGGCCCATTCCCCATTCTCCAAACACACCTTGCAATTTCACTGCTGTGTCTTCCGCCCGCCTTCAAAGTCCATCCTGAGCCCAGCGCCTCAGGGGTCCCTCCTCAAGCTAGTCCTCTTCACTGAGACATAAGCCCTTCCCAAACTCAGGGCTCGCGGTATCCTTCGTCGGCATACTTCTCTTTATTGCTTAGTTATACAACAGATCTACCGGTGCTGGTGATTAGATTCCAAGATTAAGCTCTAAGGAACTTTAAGAGATTATTTAATTCGACTTTCTTAATAGGTAGCGAGAACACCAAGCCTGAACAATGACTTGCCAGGGGCCTCAGCACTCATTAGTAGCAGAGGAGGGTGGAGAATTCCTGCCCTCGTATAGACTCCATCCCGTCTCCTCCATAACACCACACGGCCTCTCAGAACTCTTTTAAATGCGTCAGCCTTATTGTGCCTAATGGGGTTTTGAAACTCCATCCAGGCAGGCAAGGACCACACCCCATGCCGCTGGCATCCTCACAACACCCAGCACAGTGTTAATAAGTCCGTGTTGAAACCAAAAAGGTGTTTCTAGGTCAGCCCCTTAACTGCTCTGGCCAAAAATTTCTCTTAACAGTTTCTTAAGAATGTGATCTTTTTTTCCTCTTCCTTATTTGGAATTTGGAATATCTTCCTTATGAGTTCTCTGGGAGTGAGTTAGACAAACCAAAACAAAAGCAGGTGAATAACATAGCTGAAGAAACTTAGCCAATTTTTGCAACCTCAGATGTACAATTCAGGTTCCTTCTTGGCCCGAACTGTGGACCCACCGTAAGCTGAACCAGACAGACTTGCTCTAATTTTATCTCCACTTTGCAGGCAGACAAACCCATCCCTGGGTTGGTTCACTTCATTTATTTCCTAGACCATTACTCCATCGCTCTTGCTGTCTCGGCCATGTGGGCGTTCTCTCAGTTGGAACATACAGAAGCTCCGTACAGCTTTTAGAAAGGAAAGAGGAAAAGAACAGGAAAATACAACTTCACCCCACTCATAACAGAGACAGAAGCCTCCTGGCAGGCCGGCAGTATCTACTTAGGGGGTGATTTTGCAGACGTCACCTAGGACAAGGCTACCTCTCTTCCCACAGGCGAGCTCCGTCCCCCGCTCCAGTCCAGAGGAAGCCATGGACTGTGTCATCACAGACCACAAAACCCAAAGGCCCTGGCTGCCAGGATGGGGGCCTTCTGCTGGCCCTCCAACACTGGGGTTAGATGGTGAGGGGGAGAGAAAGGAGACCTGGTGAGCATTCTGACTGCTGAGTAACTTCAGGAAGGGAAGATGAAGGAGAGAGACCCAGGGCCATAATTACAGAAGCCTCGTGCAAAATTTAATTAAAACTTGGGCAGAAACAAACACCAGAAACAAGTGTCATTCATCACCTTAAAACACCGACGAAGGTAAACACTGCCACAAACTCCGACAAAGAAAGGGATGAGGCAGGGAAAAGGGGGTGATCACTCTAGATATCAAGCAAATCAAATTACCCTCAGGGCCCGGCCCGACACAGGCATTAATCACCGGTTATCCAAGCTGCACACCTGGGCAGGAGGGCGAACCTGGAGGCTCCAAATGACTCCGGCCGACAGAGCAGGCAGGCGGCTGCCCTGGGGTGAACCGGGCTGGACGGACGGGAGGGGCGGGGAGGTAGATCGAGGGGAGCCTGATCGGAAGTGAGCACGTGGCCGCTGTTGCCCGGACACCACCTGCACCACCACCCCCCAGCTCTCCCCAGGCCAGGCGGAAGGAGGCGCAGGAGCAGAACTGGGTTCAGGCAGGTGAACACAGTTTCTCTTGTCAATTTCCCTCCCGCTGCTGCCGTTTCTCTGCACAGCTTCCTCCAGAGCTTGCAAAACTTGCCCTGGGAGAGGGCAGGCATCAGGGTGATGCTCAAGGATTGGGGGAGAGAAGGTCAGTTCCTAAATCCTCGCTGTGGCCCTGTTTTCTCCTGTCTTGAAATTCAAAGCGGAGGGAGAGAGGAGTGGAGGAGGGTGGTGGGATGAGGGCTGAGGCGGGGCAGGGAGGGGACCAAGTGAGCCTCTGACTTTGTTTCCTGGCCTTGATCCGCCCCCAAGTGAGTCCCCAGGGCTGCTCCCAAGCTGAACGTCCGTCCGCACAAAGAGGGGCTGGAAAACAGCTCAGCCATCCGGGCTGGGAGCTATTTGCACTTGATGAGAAATTTCAAGTGGGAACCATCTGAGTCTGTGCTTATGTGAATGCGAGCGTGCATTTAGAAGGAACAAATGATTTATTAGCGGGGCCTCCACAAAGTCTCATTCCAAAAGGGAAGGAGAGTCTCCCCACCCCTTCCCCCACTCCCTTATCATTAAAACCTTGGAGGGGTAGAATCCATTTGGGCTCTTCAGCCAGCCTGCAAGGGAGTCACAGCTAATCAGGCAGCCAGCTCTGCTCCTCCAGCCTTTCTCTGAGTACAACAATATGTATAAACTGGCAAAATGGACTGCGGGCCACTTTGATGTTAAACAAAGAGGGAAAACGCCAAGACGGCTAAAAACTGTATTCCTGTTTAACCCCTCCGTGTCCTTTCTACAAAGCAAATTTAAAACTCACACAGCCAAAGAAGGAAGCATGATCATTTCAGACAGACCCAGATGTTTCCTGGAAGAGAGAAGGGCCGGTCTCACCCTCTGAATTACTTGCTCTGACTGTAAGAGATTGTCCTTTCAGCGGTTTCCGGGCCTGACGTCCTAGGACCTCTGCATACACCATCTGAGTCCTTGCGACACCTCTGTGTGAACTGTATCATCCCATTTTGAAGACAGAGCGACAGAGCTTACGTCTCAGCCTGCAACAAGACTTCACACCCTGGTCTCTAGAGTTCCAGAACCCTCCTGGAACACAAAGTTTGGGATGTTTCTCATTCTCCTGGATGAACTCCCTTTTCCTGCGAGTGAGGTGGCTTACATAAGTAAACTTTTCAGATATCTAAAACCTATCCCTTTAGAAACAACAACTCTTTTTAAGTTTTTAAATCGTTTGAAAGAGGATTTTTCTAATTGTATGTCCTGTGGTTTACAAAAGAGAAAATTTCTAGGGAAGGTACAAAAAGGAATGATTCCTAGCCCAGCAGGAATTCCAGCCATCAGGTCCTCAGAGATGCCAAGGAAGAGATATTACTATGAGCCAAGAGGGTTACCTCCTGGTGAGGAGGGCAAGGGGTGTGAGCCAGGGACAGCCTCGCCCCTGAGGAATAAAAGCACCAGAAAGATTTTCTGAAGTGGAGTCAGAAAACCACCCACGAATCAAGAAGTAAGAACCTTTTAAGAAGATTCTGGCATCCATATTGTCCTATTCTTTCTTGCTGGTAACCTCTAGAACAAAACAAAAAAAATCTTTTTTAATGAAAATGTGTGTGAGTGAAAATGTTAACAGTGATGACACTTGAGTGATTTTTATTAACCTCCTTCTCCCTTTTTGCTCTAAGGCTCCATTTTAACTTATATCAAAGAGGTGATTAGGTATTCAAGTTTTAGGCAGGCCTTGTACCCGAAGAGCCTGTAGAAGGGAAGACAATGTCTGACTCCCATGCAATGTCACTGGGATCAAGGATGTTATTTTGTTGTGTTAAAACTCTGTGTCTATAAGTGCGGACCATGGGGAGGCTTTGGACCAGGAGGAACCAGCTTACCACTCTGCCACTTACTAGCAGTCACCCAGAACACTTAAACTTCCAGCTTTAGACCCTCCACCTGTGACGTGGGACTAACATAACCTACTGGTGGGATGGTCTGAGAATCAGTCCTTCATGGAGAGGCCTTTTCATTTAAGGAAAAAATATACTAAATGAACAGATGCATTCATGAGAGCAGACCTTTTTGCCTACCTTTACAAAGAGAGCATCTTCATCTCCTACCCGCTCACATTGTCAAGTCAGACTTTGTGCTCAGTCGTGTCTGTCTCTGCAATCCCATCGACTCTAGCCCACCAGGCTCCTCTGTCCATGGGATTCTCGAGGCAAGAATACTGGAACGGTTGCCATTTCCTACTCCAGGGCATCTTCCCGACCCAGGGATTGAACCTGTATTTCTTGAGCCTCCTGCATTGGCAGGTGAATTCTTTACCATGAGCGCCACCTGGAATATATTGAACCGTAAAATTCATGGTGAAATAAATTGACTATGGGCACCATTTTAGAGACTAATGGCAATTACCAAAGTGCCAAGAGAAACTCACAGTTAAGACTGAGGCTGCAGTGTGAGACCATGTTGGATTAATCTACCAGGTAGAGAATTGATGAGTTAGGCATCCAATTAAATGTATGCCCTGAAGACTTTCACATGTCTTGTCTCACTTTGTTAATAGAACAGCCTCAGATTGGCATTATTAACCCCACTTTACAGAAAGTTTCGACAACACCCCGTAGTCACAGAATTAACAAGTAGCATAACTGCGATTCATACCCAGATCTTACTGATGCCAAAATCCCTTCTTTATACACCGCTTCACATTGCTACCTATTTCTGCAATCAACTCAGATCCTAGATTTGTATTAATAGTACCCAGAGCATTATTTAAGGCTGGACAATTCCAAGGAAGTTTTTCAATGGTTTATGACCCATGGGTGAGTGATTCTGAATATTACTGGCGAAAGGCAATTTCTTCCTCCATCTGTCTTCCTCTTTCTGGTTCTGTCTCTTTCTATGCCTCTCCCCTTCCCCTCACTTGATAGTATTCTCATCAATATAAAAATAAGATTATAAAACCAAGATGTTAGTCCAAACAGGTTTGTTTTTTTTTTTTCCTATTGAATGTATGAAAAGACAAAATGATAGGATACCAAAAGAGAAACTCCCCAGGTCATTAGGTGCCCAATATGCAACTAGTGGAGAAATAACTCCAAAAAGAATGAAGGGATGGAGCCAAAGCAAAAACCACACCCAGTTGNCCAGGTGGTGCTAGTGGTAAAGAACCTGCCTGCCAATTCAGGAGACATAAGAGAGCTGGGTTCGATCCCTGGGTCAGGAAGATCCCTTAGAGGAGGGTCAAAACCCACTCCAGTGTTCCTGCCTGGAGAATCCCATGGACAGAGGAGCCAGGCGGGCCACAGTCCACAGGGTTGCAAAGAGTCGAACACAACCGAAGTGACTTAGATTATTATAATTAGTGTGTTTTTTTATTAATTTATCAGAATCAATATTCAGGGTTAATGACGTTAATCCTGAAGATATTTTATATCTATTTCTATTTATTGAAAGGAAATGTAATAGCACTGGAAACTCTACTCATTATTCTGTAATAACTTATATGGGAAAAGAATCTGAAAAAGGATGGAAATATGTATATGTATAATTGAATCACTTAGCTGTACACATGAAACTAATATAACACTGTACATCAACTAAGTTCCATATAAATTAAAAATTAAATTAAAAAATAAAATCACATTGTAAATCAACTATACTTCAATAAAAATTTTAATAAATAAATAATTGTAAATTTAAATATTAAAAAATAAATAAAAGGTTTCAGTAACAAAAGTAAACTTATGTTTCATTCATGGTATTTTTTATCTAATTGTGTGGGGTTTTCCCCCCAAAAATTTAGACTTGATGAAAAGTTTTTTAACCTTAAATGGTGATTTTCATTGATCACAGAGTAGAGGTATTAGGATTTTTAGCAGTGCTTATTTGCTCTTAGGGGAAAATATATGAAAAATACTTTTTTGCTGATTGTCATTTCTTTAACACAATCAAATCAAAAACTCCAGGCTGTAGTAACATAATAATTATGGTCTAAAATAGATAAAGCAAATGGGTGACTAAACAGTTAAACAGTCTTCATTAATGAACTTCAGAAAGTTTTTCTTTTTTGATAGGTAGGTAGTTTTCTCTTTTTTTGCTCCCAGTCACACATATTTCCAAAAAAATGTTTCAAGAAACACCTGGAGTAACAGGCAAATTGGCCTTGGAGTACAGAATGAAGCAAGGCAAAGGCTAACAGAGTTTTGCCAAGAAAATGCACTGGTCATAGCAAACACCCTCTTCCAAAACACAGGAGCAGACTCTACACATGGAAATCACCAGATGGTCAATACCGAAATCAGACTGATTATACTCTTTGCAGCCAAAGATGGAGAAGCTCTAAACAGTCAGCAAAAACTAGACCAGGAGCTGACTGNCCTCTTCCAAAACACAGGAGCAGACTCTACACATGGAAATCACCAGATGGTCAATACCGAAATCAGACTGATTATACTCTTTGCAGCCAAAGATGGAGAAGCTCTAAACAGTCAGCAAAAACTAGACCAGGAGCTGACTGTGGCTCAGATCATGTACTCATTATTGCCAGATTCAGACTTGAATTGATGAAAGTTGGGAAGACCACTATATCATTCAGGTATGACCTAAATCAGGTATGACCTAAAAAAGGTATGCCCTTTCGATTATACAGTGGAAATGACAAATAGATTCAAGGGATTAGATCTGATAGACAGAGTGCCTGAAGAACTANGACCTCTAAATCCTGCTTAAATTTACCCACTTCCCAATTTTTTGCCAGTATAGCTGCCAGTGAAGAAAGTGCCTACTGGAGTGGTCTCTGGGATGACTTTGGAACAAAGATATTTCTATCCCAGAGACACAGAATTTTACAAGGTGAGGCAGAGAGAGTGATATACTAAAATGTAGAGGCTCTAATATTATAATCTCAGGCAATAGCAAATGGTCAGAGGAAGGCCATTCTTGAGCAAGGAGGTATACATTTGGAGCAACAAGGATGTCCATTGGATCCACAGCTGTGAAGAGCTGTAACTCTAGCTTTCATTGCTTGAGATTTGATGTAAATTTAATAGGTAGTTGTTGGATAAGTACATGAATAAACTTCAGTGCATTTATTTAGGAGTTATGATTCATAAATAGGTTTCTTCAAGCAGTATTCCTGAAGCCACCTTTGGTCTAATCTCTTTTCTGGATAATGAAGACATTCAATGTGAATTAGGTTTCACTGTTGCCTTCCAGAAACTGTCAGTACAAAGCATGTTTCAAACAGCAAGCGGTAAGAGTTCTAAGAGAGGTGTGTATAGACTACAAAAGGAGTAGTAGAGAGATCACAGACCCAGAGGACAGGAACTTTTATCTCCTCCAGAAGGAGAAGAGTCTTCTAATTAAGACAGTGAGAGTAGGAGTCGGGGACTCTAGCAGTAAAGAAGCTGGAGGCCCTCTCTCCAGGGATGCGCANCCAGGCTCCTCTGTCCATGGAGATTCTCCAGGCGAGAATGCTGCAGTAGGGGGCCATTTCCTGTTCCAGGGGATCTTCCCGACTCAAGGATCAAACCTGAGTCTCCTACGTCTCCAGCATTGGCAGGCAGGTTCTTTACCACTAGCGCCACCTGGGAAGCCTGCAATATGTGGGATCTAGCGCCCCAACCAGGGATAAAACCCAAGCACCCTGCATTGGGAGTGCGGAGTCTCAGTCACTGGACCACCAGGGAAGTCCCTGGACCTGACACTTTCTAACATCCTCCGTTACCCTGATTTCCTGCGGAAAACACCTCTTCATGGCACAGGGGCAGCTCAAGGAGAGAGCACACAGTGCTGGCAGCACAGAGTCGGCTGTTTTCATCTTTAAGTCACTCAGTGGGAAGCCAGCCATCTTCATGGAACCACAACTGGTCCCAAAACTGCCCCCAAGAGTGTCCGGTGTTGGATTCGGCCTGAGTCTCAGTCTGCTCCACACACATTTTATTTTCCAACGCTCCCACCACCACCACCGGATGTGGTGTTCTTGACATTGCTCTGGCTAATACAGGTCCACTGGAAGCTGCAACATCTTATCTCCTTCTGCACAGACTCCTGGGCCTTCCCAGAGAAGGGCTGCTACAGTGGGAATAAGAACAAGATATGACTTGCTACTTTATCTTCAAACCACAAATATCTCTTATTTGAACGACCATTTCTCCCATAAGCAGGTCACCTAATTCTCTGGACCTCCATTTCCTCTGGGGTAATATAGGAGCAGCATCCACCTCAAAAGGTGGTTGTGCCAATTAAATGAGAAAACCTCTGTATCATGTTTGACACAGAATCACAGGTCGGTCAGCTCCTTCCCTTCAGGCTTTGGCCAGAGTCTTCTCCGTAGATGATATGGCGTGAGGAGTTCCCTGATGCCCGGAAGACCAGCAGGCGAAAGGTCCAGCCAAGGTCACAAGCTTTTCCCGAAATGGGATTAGGAGCAGAGAGAAGACGCTTCAGCAAGAGAGGAATGAGGCTACACATTGAGCAACTAAGCCTCCAGCTCTTAGGCGAACGCGCGTCTAATGGCCTTGACGTATATATTTTTTAATTTCATGAATTAAAATAGATTGACAGCATTTGAGCTAGCCCCACGCATGCCAATAAATAATTCACCTCATGGTGGATATATGTCCCTAGGACTCCAGTGTAGACAACGAAGAATAGAGAATACATAAAAACTGCAAAACGGGCTGACATGAGCTGTTTTAGCTCTGTCCATATGTGCTTGAATCTCCCGAAGGCACTAAAGCTAATGTTAAACGACATATGTGTCAAGGAGCACAAAGAGGTCCTTCTCTTCGATCTAGTCTTTCTCTGGGAATTTGTCACAAGGCCATCATTCAAGGCTCACACCAGAAACCTGAACATCACTGGTTTAGAACACTGCTATAGACAAGAAATAGACATACAGTGAACCTCGGTCCAGCCGCTCCTGTTGATTTTCTGAAATTCATGAGAAATGCCTACGATATACCATTAAATGAAAAAGGGACCAAATGTGAAATATGAATCTTATTACAACTCTTTTTAAAATAAGCACATGTAAATTAAAAATATTAGAAGGAACTATGCCAAACGTCAATACTGATTTTCTTTGGGTGGTGGAACTTTTAAAATACTTTTCTTCAACTTTTGCTGAACATTCTGGCTTTTTAAAATTGCAATATTATTTACCTAAGGAAAGTGCACGATTTTAAGGGTATAATCAATGAGTTTTGACAAATATATACAACATTTTATTTATACAAATATATTAAAATTTAATATTTATATTATAAATATTTACATATATATGAACATATACACTGTTTTTTAAATTTATTTTTAATTGGAGGATAATTGTTTTACAATATTGTGTTGATTTCTGTCATACATCAACATGAGCCCCTTTCTTATTAATCTATTTCTCTGCCCAGTAACCATCACTCTTCTGATTTCTGTCTCCTTAAATTGATTTTGCCTGTTTTTGAACTTGATATAAATGAGGTCAAGTGCGTCGTCTCTTGCAAATGGCTTCTTTGACTCCAAATAGCATTTTTCAGATTTCTCCAAGCTGTTGGATTCCTTTTTATTCGCTGAATAGTATTCCAATTAATGGACATATCACATTTTGTTTTTCCTTTTCCCTGTTGGTTGACATTTGGGTTGTTTCCAATTTTTTGCTATTAGGAGCTAAGCTGCAGTGAACATGTTTGCAGATTTATGCTTTTATTTCTTTTGAGTAAATGTCTAAAAGAGGAAGAGAAAAATTGCTTGGTTCTGTATATAAACAGAAACCGCCAACAGTTTTCCAGACCCGTTGTACCGTTTTGTGTTCCCATCAGCAGAGTATGAAATTCCCGTCGTTTCACATATTCCCCAGCAGTTACTATCACTGTCTTTTAATGTTTTCCCGTTCTGGCAGATGAGTGGCGGCTTTAATTTCTCACTGACTTCAGTCTCTCTTTCCCTGCTAACAGCGTCGGACACACTTTTGTGTGCAGATTTGCCATTGCTGACTCTTCTTTTGTGGCGTGTCTGTGCCCTCTTCTGTCTTCTTTACTCCTGAGTCCCACCGGCCAGGCCTGGCCCCCTGCCACCTCCAGGGCATCAGTCCCACTGGACCCAGTGAAAGGCATCAGGGGTGGACATCCAAAAGAAAGCCGAGAGCTATTACCAGAATGTAGGCTGAATGGATCTGGTGCCCACATATAACAAATACCCATGACATTCTACTGCTTCCCCAAGCCTCCGGTCTGCTCCACTTTGGTCTGTCAAAATGCCAGCCATCCTTCAAGCCCCGACCGAATCTCCGCATCCTCCGGGAACTTTTCCTGACCCCCTCTTGCCTTTCCTCCACCATAGAAGTTTGTTTCACTCTCCTCTGTGGCGATTCTCTTACTCTGCAATTTAGTATTAGCATTTATGAACCTGGATCTCATTTGTCCTACCTACCACCTAATAACTTACATGCTTTGGGTTTTTCAATTTGCTTCTGACATGCTTTCACACCGCCTTGAGATTTTTTTTTTTT
>SJYV01032627.1:1452084-1482307 GCA_006410875.1 Neotragus pygmaeus
CTTTGCAGCCCCATGGACTGTAGCCCCCCACACCCCTCCCAAAGCCAGAGAAGCCCGAAGCCAGAATGTGATTACTCCTGTTTAGTACAAAACCAAGAAGGAATGAGGGGCAGAGGCAGAAGAAATGTCCAACTGTCATGTGTCAGCAGGATGTGTCCTTAAGGGCTGGATGAAGGGAGGAAGATTGGGGAAGGTCTCAAACTGCAAACAAATGTCATCCTATTTTCTCCTTTGCACAAATCCAGTGCCTCTCGCCACACACACACACACACACACACACACACACACACACACACACACACACACACACACACACACACACACCCCGATCCCAACTCATCTGTCCTGAAGATAAACGTGCTTTCTTGAAACCCTAAAACCTGTCTCCCATTAATTCTGCTTCTCAGAGTGAAGCTTTCCCTGGTGACTGATTACAGAAAATTGCTTATTTCAAGAAACGTGGAACCCATCCTGGAGACAATGGCTTCCATTCTGGTTTCAGAGACTTCTGCACAGACGGGCGAGAGAGACTCGCATTGAGGGGATCAGGAATTGGGGGGAAGAGGGGAGAACAGTTCACACCACACGTGCATGAGCATGCACACGCACACACACACACGCACACACAGAGGCTGTCCCAGAAACTGCACCACATGAAACAGCTACATTGGGGCTTCTAATTACTTCTCTGTCTAATTCATGCTAACACAGCAATTAGTGATAAAGCTCAAAACACTCATACACATTAGCCTGATGACATTTAATTATGACATTAGATGTATTGAGATATGTGTAGCTTACCAAGGAATAAGAAATCTACATATCTGGCCGATGTAAACGGCAATGTACTAAAAATAAAGAAAAGCCATGAAACTCTCACTTATTAAAAGAAGATGGTGTAATGGGTGCATTTTTATGAAATATGCCATTTCAAGAGGCGGAGAAGGAATCTGGTCTCCTTGGCTCAGAGAACATGGCTTGGACTTTATTTTTGAAAAGAGGGGGAAAAGGTAGATGGTAGTGGATTGTTGCTCTCCACCTCTGTGTATCCATCCTCACTGTCAGCCCCTTCGACGTCAGCAGAAGATACAGGGGATGACATTGTTTTGCCAGGATGGTCCACGAGACGTGCCATTTGTTTGTGGTTTACATGGAGCCTGTTCCTGAGACATGATTAATGGCTCAGCAGCACTGCCAAAAAAGCGCATAAATCTGGCCATCCGCGGAGTAATTGACACACTGCTCATCTTGCAAATACCTGGAGCGCCGGCTTACCGAGGGCCGATCCCCAAGCGGGCATTCCAAGCAGCTGATTAGGCCTTGCTCAGTTGCTGACACTACAGTTTGGGGGTCCGTTCCTCATAGCACCCAATTAGCTGATACATAAAGCCCTCCTCCCCTTGAGCAACCTTGACCAGGTGTTACAGACCAGCTGAGTGAACACAGGCGACCACAGAAATTCCACCAGAGCACCCAAGCCCTGACAGAGGGGCCCTTGGGGTGGAAACCTCAATCCCCAAATTCTGGATCAAGTTGTCCTTCGATTTAGCTCCTCAAATACTCCTGCTTCAGTTCGTCACACCCCAGGCATCGCCATCTGCCACCCAGCCCCGCACGGTACCCACTGTTCCCCGGACCTTTCTTCTCCCACCTCCCACCTCATCCTCCTTTCCAACTCATTATCCATCTTCACCTTCCACACTGCCGTGCTCCAGGAACTTGAAAACTTCAGCCCCCCTCTCTGTTTCTCTGATGTCTCCCTTTCTATGAAAACGTTTAAACAAACAAGCGCAACTGACATAGCACAGGAGCCACTGTGGAGATTAAAGATTACATAATGAACCAGTTGCAAAGCCCTCTGAAAGCATAAAATGCTGTAGGAGTAATTATTATCATTGTTATTAATCACCTCAGTTCATCACATATAGTAAACATGAGATAATAAAGAGGAGACTCTTAAATGCAGTATCAGCAGCAAGACCCATTTATTACAATGCTATTTGCTTGGATTCCATTACAGTTATAAAATTTTACGCTCATCTAGCACTTTTCATCTAGGAATGCCAAAGTGCTGCACAAGCGCAGGCTCTAATTATGCTAATCCTCCCAACACCAAGGAGAGGGGTGTGGGGAGCTGCCGAGAAAGACCACTTCCACTCATGTAACTTGCCATCGAAGCAGATCCCTGGCCAGGTCTGGGGCAGACTGCCTGCTGAGGGCTGCATCTAGAAACTTCCAAAATCTAAGAAAGTTCGTAGATGAGTCATATCATTTTTCTAAAAGCACAAATAATTAATGTCAGATAGACATGCATACTAAGGTCTGAATATTTTTCTTCTGTGTGGGGATGATGCAGCCAATCTCTTGCGAGTAATCGACCTGCCTTGAACTCACCACCTTGGTCCATGGTTTCTGTGTTTGCCATCGGAGTCTGCAAGAATATCCTCTGTGTCTTATTGTAGGTAACACTGCCAGTCTGAAAGTTTTACACAGGGATGACAATCAAAAAAAAAAAAAAGATGTCTAAAGTTTATATTATTTATTTATTTAGGCTGCACAGCAGGGCTTGTAGGAGGGATCTTCGCTCCCCAGTCAAGGATTGAACCTGTGCTGTCAGCGGTGAAAGTCTGGAGTCCTAACCCCTGGACTACCAGGGAATTCCCAAGGGTGATGATTATTGACAGTAAATGAGTGGTCTACCTGGGGAAATACAATGAAAGCAATGTATATAATCAATATCTTGCCACTTTGCCAGTGTAATACTCATCTAAGGGAAAAAAACAGCTTTGGATGATTCATACAATTTTTACAATATTTCTAATACTTTATTGTAGGTTTTGGTACCGGTAAATGGATAGTTTCAGCTGTAGTCATCATTTTGACCTGCCACTAATAAGAGCAGAACAAATTACTTACACTCTTAGGATTTGGCATCTTACACTTTTAAAAGTATATTATGACTCCAAAGCAAGGTACCTGCAACCCAGAAAGTGACCTATGAGGTCCAGGAAGAAAGTAGAAATTATTTGCTTTACTTTATTCTGTTTTCTTTTCTTTTTTTGGACATGCAGCATGTGGGATCTTGGTTCCCTGACCAGGGATAGAACCCATGCCCCCCTTCCCACCCCCATCCCCGACTTGGAAGTGCAGAACCCTAACCACGGGATGGCCAGGAAATTTCCACTTTATTCTATTTTCTTTGTAAAAACAATGAAATTAATTTTACAAATGCGTTGCTCAGTTTGAAGATAGAACACAGATATATGGATATGAAAAGTGAACATCCAAATATTTGAAGAGTTCAAAAACCAAAGAGAAATACATAGTGAAAGAGAAGTATGCTGAGTCAGACTCCACGTCTTCATCCATATTAGAAACGAGAGGACAATGCGTATGTGTCTAAAAAGACGGGGCTGGAGTCTCTGAAACCACAGAGGGCTTCCCAAGCTGAGAGGCTGTGTCAGTCCTCATCCACACATCAGACAGAAATGACTGTGTGCGCCCCACATAGCTCTGGACCACATTTAATTGTGACTGAAGCGGGTTATGAACCATTTTCAGAAACCAAAGAAACTTAGCCCGAGGTAACACCGCTTTACGTAAAAAAATAAAATAAAATGGAAAATTTCTCAGGGCGAATAGTCTGCTAAAAAGGTCTTCCTTCAATTCTGGGGTCGGGGACCATGCACCCGGAGGAAGTCTTCCATCCTCCGGCTCTGTCTCCTTAGCCCTACCTCACACCCAAATACAGCCCTGCCGAGTCACGGCCAGGGTCTCAAACTGAAAAGAAGATCAAATCCTTCTCGCCCACCCTTTACCCAACCCAGTGCCTTACAAGAACTTTTGTGGAGATCCAGGGATCCATGGGGTCACAAAAGAGTTGGACATAACTTAGTGTCTAAAAACAGCAAAGGGCTTCTTGAGACAAATTTCCACAGTAACCAAAGTCAGGGGCAGACGCAAGGGAAAGGTCTGAGAGCAGAGAAAGGCAGGAGCCCTGGAGGGCAGGGAGGAAGGCAGGCGCTGGAGGGGCAGCCCAGGGGCGTGTTTCCGAGCCTTTACTGGAAGCCACTCCACCCAAGGCTCGGCAATGTATAAACACCCTAGCACGGAGCTGCTGGGCAGAAATGCAGTGTACACTGTGTGTAAAATTTACACTCCTCTACGTTAGTCACCGTTGTCGAAAAGTGGAAACAACCCAGTATCGATGGAAAAACAAAATGTGATCTTATAGACACACAGAGTGGAATACTATTCAGCCCTAAAAAAGAAATCCCGATGCATGCTAAGACATAACTGAACCCCGAAGACACTATGCTAAGTAAAATAATTCAATCACAAAAGGCAAATATATTACAGGAATCCACTCACCTGAGGTACCAAGAATACTGACTTATTAGAGACAGAGAGTGGAATGGTGGGGACCGGAGCTGGGGGAAGGGGAAAGGAGGCATGAGCATGTAATGGGTACAGTTTCAGTTTGGAAAAATGAAAAGTGCTGGAGGTGGAAATGGTGCTTCCCTAACAAAGTGAATTGATTCTTTTGAACTGTGGTGTTGGAGAATACTCTTGAGAGTCCCTTGGACCGCAAGGAGATCCAACCAGTCCATTCTGAAGGAGATCAACCCTGGGATTTCTTTGGAAGGAATGAGGCTGAAGCTGAAACTCCAGTATTTGGCCACCTCATGAGATGAATTGACTCACTGGAAAAGACTCTGATGTTGGGAGGGATTGGGGGCAGGAGGAGAAGGGGACGACCGAGGATGAGATGGCTGGATGGCATCACGGACTTGATGGACGCGAGTCTGAGCGAACTTCGAGAGATGGTGATGAACAGGGAGGCCTGGCATGCTGCAATTCATGGGGTCGCAAAGAGTCGGACACGACTGAGCGACTGAACTTAACTGAACAAAGTGAATGGACTGAATGCCACTGAACTTAGCCCTCAACATGATTAAGATGGTAAATGGTATCTTGTGTATATTTTACCACAGCAGAAACTTATTTCGTGTGTCTGTGTGTGTGTGTGCATGCACGCACACTCATGTGCTCAGTCATGTCCAACTCTTTGCAACCCCATGGACTGCAAGCCCATCAGGCTCCTCTGTGCATGGGATTTCCCAGGCAAGAATACTGAAGTGGGTTGCCATCTCCTTCTCCAGGGGATTTTCCTGAACCAGGAATCAAACCCACGTCATTGGCAGGTGGATTCTTTACCACTGTACCACCCAGGGGAGCCCCTATTTCTAGTAGCCAAGTTAAAATATTTTAAAAGAAACAGGGGAGGAAATTCCTTGCCAGACCAATGGTGAGGACTCTGCTGTCTCACTGCCAAGGGCCCAAGTTCAATTCCTGGTCAGGGAACTAAGATCCCACAAGCCAAAATAAATAAATAAGTAAAAAATTAAAAGAACAGGGGAAAATTAATTTAATACTATATTTAGTATTAAATTAATTTTAATACTATATTTCTTTGGACCCAGTATATTTAAAACCTTTCATTTCAACATGGAATCAAAATAATTACCAATAGAGAACTGTACATTCTTTGTCTCAGACTCCCCTTTGACATTCCCAAGCGCATTTTATACTCACGGCCCAGCTCACATCAGAGCAGCCACGTTCCNAGGAAATTTCCACTTTATTCTATTTTCTTTGTAAAAACAATGAAATTAATTTTACAAATGCGTTGCTCAGTTTGAAGATAGAACACAGATATATGGATATGAAAAGTGAACATCCAAATATTTGAAGAGTTCAAAAACCAAAGAGAAATACATAGTGAAAGAGAAGTATGCTGAGTCAGACTCCACGTCTTCATCCATATTAGAAACGAGAGGACAATGCGTATGTGTCTAAAAAGACGGGGCTGGAGTCTCTGAAACCACAGAGGGCTTCCCAAGCTGAGAGGCTGTGTCAGTCCTCATCCACACATCAGACAGAAATGACTGTGTGCGCCCCACATAGCTCTGGACCACATTTAATTGTGACTGAAGCGGGTTATGAACCATTTTCAGAAACCAAAGAAACTTAGCCCGAGGTAACACCGCTTTACGTAAAAAAATAAAATAAAATGGAAAATTTCTCAGGGCGAATAGTCTGCTAAAAAGGTCTTCCTTCAATGCTGGGGTCGGGGACCATGCACCCGGAGAAAGTCTTCCATCCTCCGGCTCTGTCTCCTTAGCCCTACCTCACACCCAAATACAGCCCTGCCGAGTCACGGCCAGGGTCTCAAACTGAAAAGAAGATCAAATCCTTCTCGCCCACCCTTTACCCAACCCAGTGCCTTACAAGAACTTTTGTGGAGATCCAGGGATCCATGGGGTCACAAAAGAGTTGGACATAACTTAGTGTCTAAAAACAGCAAAGGGCTTCTTGAGACAAATTTCCACAGTAACCAAAGTCAGGGGCAGACGCAAGGGAAAGGTCTGAGAGCAGAGAAAGGCAGGAGCCCTGGAGGGCAGGGAGGAAGGCAGGCGCTGGAGGGGCAGCCCAGGGGCGTGTTTCCGAGCCTTTACTGGAAGCCACTCCACCCAAGGCTCGGCAATGTATAAACACCCTAGCACGGAGCTGCTGGGCAGAAATGCAGTGTACACTGTGTGTAAAATTTACACTCCTCTACGTTAGTCACCGTTGTCGAAAAGTGGAAACAACCCAGTATCGATGGAAAAACAAAATGTGATCTTATAGACACACAGAGTGGAATACTATTCAGCCCTAAAAAAGAAATCCCGATGCATGCTAAGACATAACTGAACCCCGAAGACACTATGCTAAGTAAAATAATTCAATCACAAAAGGCAAATATATTACAGGAATCCACTCACCTGAGGTACCAAGAATACTGACTTATTAGAGACAGAGAGTGGAATGGTGGGGACCGGAGCTGGGGGAAGGGGAAAGGAGGCATGAGCATGTAATGGGTACAGTTTCAGTTTGGAAAAATGAAAAGTGCTGGAGGTGGAAATGGTGCTTCCCTAACAAAGTGAATTGATTCTTTTGAACTGTGGTGTTGGAGAATACTCTTGAGAGTCCCTTGGACCGCAAGGAGATCCAACCAGTCCATTCTGAAGGAGATCAACCCTGGGATTTCTTTGGAAGGAATGAGGCTGAAGCTGAAACTCCAGTATTTGGCCACCTCATGAGATGAATTGACTCACTGGAAAAGACTCTGATGTTGGGAGGGATTGGGGGCAGGAGGAGAAGGGGACGACCGAGGATGAGATGGCTGGATGGCATCACGGACTTGATGGACGCGAGTCTGAGCGAACTTCGAGAGATGGTGATGAACAGGGAGGCCTGGCATGCTGCAATTCATGGGGTCGCAAAGAGTCGGACACGACTGAGCGACTGAACTTAACTGAACAAAGTGAATGGACTGAATGCCACTGAACTTAGCCCTCAACATGATTAAGATGGTAAATGGTATCTTGTGTATATTTTACCACAGCAGAAACTTATTTCGTGTGTGTGTGTGTGTGTGTGCATGCACGCACACTCATGTGCTCAGTCATGTCCAACTCTTTGCAACCCCATGGACTGCAAGCCCATCAGGCTCCTCTGTGCATGGGATTTCCCAGGCAAGAATACTGAAGTGGGTTGCCATCTCCTTCTCCAGGGGATTTTCCTGAACCAGGAATCAAACCCACGTCATTGGCAGGTGGATTCTTTACCACTGTACCACCCAGGGGAGCCCCTATTTCTAGTAGCCAAGTTAAAATATTTTAAAAGAAACAGGGGAGGAAATTCCTTGCCAGACCAATGGTGAGGACTCTGCTGTCTCACTGCCAAGGGCCCAAGTTCAATTCCTGGTCAGGGAACTAAGATCCCACAAGCCAAAATAAATAAATAAGTAAAAAATTAAAAGAACAGGGGAAAATTAATTTAATACTATATTTAGTATTAAATTAATTTTAATACTATATTTCTTTGGACCCAGTATATTTAAAACCTTTCATTTCAACATGGAATCAAAATAATTACCAATAGAGAACTGTACATTCTTTGTCTCAGACTCCCCTTTGACATTCCCAAGCGCATTTTATACTCACGGCCCAGCTCACATCAGAGCAGCCACGTTCAGATGCTCGTGGCCACGTGTGGCTGGTGGTGGACAGCTGACCCGGGGAGGAAAGGCTTCGAAGCGCTGTGCCGTCAGAGCCCTGGCCCCACGGCAGTGGGAGTACAGAAAAGAAAACAAAGAAAAGGAAGGTCGCTTCTGTACTGGGGGGACAGGAAGAATCACTGCAAACCTGGAGCTGGACGAGAAAGTGTTCAGTGAAACGGACACAGCAGACAAGTAACCGCTGTAAATGTCGCCCACGTTTCAACCACGCATGCATGCTCACTCACTTCAGTCATGTCCAATTCTTTGCGACCCCATGGACTATAGCCCACCAGGCTTCTCTGTCAGTGGGATTTCCCAGGCAAGAACACTGCAGTGGGTTGTCAGGCCTTCCTCCAAGGGATCTTTCCCACCTAGGGACTGAACCTTCGTCTCTTATGGAGACAGATCCTTTAACACTAGCATCATTTGGGAAGCCCGTTCATACCGTGAGCTGAGCACTATTCTAAGTGATGGACCTCTGTGTAGCCATTTAATCCTCCCTATAGCCCTGGGAGACAGAGGAAAAAGTACCATTCTCACTTTATAGCTGAGGAAATGCACAGAAAGAGATTATACTTCTCAAAATCACACAGCTGGTAGGGAGCAGAGCTGGGACTGGAACCCAGTCAGTGACCTTGGTGCCTTAACTATCGCGCCCTCTCACCTTCCAAGAGTCGGCCGCGTTCCAGGGACACATCCAGAGGCTGGGGTGTGTTGAACATGGCAATGATGCTAGAAACTTCAAGCTGCAGCCTCCTGGTCCATGCAGGTAAAGTGGCAAACTTGAGAATGAGCAGACGTCCATGGGAAGAGAGAGAACCAGCCGACGGCCAAAGCACCAAAGATTCTAAGCGATGGTGTGACACGGTGGCACAGGAGAGCAGCTGTAGCAAGAAAAGGCTGAGGTCCCAGAGGACCAGCCCGAGGTGGCCTGACCTGGCCCTGGCAGTCACAGCAAGACGGCAACCCTGGAGGCAGTGACGCTCAGAAAGCGGGCACCACCAGAGATACAGGGGGATGGAGACTGGCCAGGAGGTACCGCTGGGGGGTGAGCAAGACAACTGAGGCAGCAGAATTTACCCTTGACCCTCAAGTCCACGAGACCCAGGTCAGATAGCGAAGGATCATGATTATGACTAAGGTTAGATACAAGTGTCCGACACTCGGAAGCGTTCTCCGACTCTAGCCTCTCTTGAGATTAAAAGTCTTACTTATAAAGAAACCAGACAATGCAGGGAGAAAAATCCCACGGGAGATGAAACTTAGCCTCTTAGCAGTTCTTTTACCAGCCTTTCCTTCTCTCTCCCTCTGTGATCTGCTCGGAGAAGGCATAAATCAAAGAAAACAACACCCATGTGAAATAATGTTTATTTCCAGACTGGGTGACTCCTCAGCCAGAGAATTTAAGACACGAAGTGTCCGTATTATGGGTGATGGAAATCAGGTCAGGCAGGACTGATAAACAGCGCCAGAATAAATGCCATAATTTCTCCTTCAAAGAGAAGAAACCAGCTTTGCTCCGTAGAGAATCTATATCACGTGGGGACGTTTCACTTCCGATGATGTTAGGGCCACACAAACCCCCAGCCTCCCATAGAGCCGGTACCTCAGAGATGAGCCGTTCCCTATTCCGTCCCAACTGTCAACCACTCTGATCATAGCAGAGCCCACGCTGGGCCACTACTGAGCTTGACGGACGATAACAGTAACAACAAAGAAGCCCTGCCTGGAAAATTATTGTTGTTATATACAATACACATCCGTTTGGTAGACAGTTTCCAAAACATCCACCAACCCACAAACATGTTCTACAGTCTCGCCCCGTGAGATGCAAGCGCAGCCTCAGGGCACGCAAGCCTTCTCCAGGCCACTGTGGTCTTACACAAACATCGTAATTAGTAGCATGCTTGCTCGTATTAGCATCAGCAAAGAAGAGTAAGAAGGGCAGGAAGGAAGAAAAACGGAGTCCCGAGTGAGGAAACCGAAGTGGGCATGCTTTCACATCCATTTTTATTATACAAAATAATACACTCGATTATGGAAAATTTAGAAAATACAGGTAAGAGGAAGGAAGAGAATTTGTTCCCTGGTCCAGAAACTCATTTATCTTTCTTCATGGTTTATCTCAAAAGGTAAATTGGCGAGATAGAACTTCCCGATGATTATTTCAAAGTTCAGTTAATACAGAGAACAAATCCATCAGTCAGAAATCTCTCACTAGAAACTTTCCTGAAGAGTAAATGGGTATCTGGTATGACGGACCCACTGGAATTTTCTTGGAGATGAGTCCAGATCTACATAATAAGTGTTAGGTACCCAGTTGTGTCTGATTCTTTGTGACCCCATGGACTGTAGCCCGCCAGGATCCCTTGACCTTGGGATTTTCCAGGCAAGAATAATGGAGTGGATTACCATTTCCTCCTCCAGGGGATCTTCTCTACCTAGGGGTTGAACCCGGGTCTCTTATACTGCAAGCAGCTTCTTTACCACTGAGCCAGAGAAATCCTGATAATAGGAGGTTTGCTTAGAGAACTCACTCTCACGGTCTTCATTCCGGACTCTCAGAGCAAAGAAGGTAGGAAATGCAAAGAGGGGCAGTTGAAAGGAAGACTCTTTGGAGTATTAGCACTTATTGGGACACCAAAGGGCCACGGTCCCCTGCTCTTCTCCAGTGACTCCTACCCTATAGGCCAAGGGGATAATTGCAAGGAGGTTGGCAATACCAAGTAGTATCCAGCAATAAGATAATTAAAAGTATAATGACTGTCACATGAGGCTCATTAAATTCTTTGATATTAACAAGGGGTCCTCACCCTCATAAAAGTCTGAGGGCCATTACTCTAGGCTATCTTTATCTCTTGAGACTTTAGTGCTTACATTATCTCCCAGCTAAGCCCTAAACATCCCCACCCAGAGGATGCTCCAGGAGCCTTCTCTACCTATGCGGCCCTAGCGCCTCACCTCTTAGTTCAGGGCCTCAGTTTCTCCTTAACACTGTCATTGCCATAATAATGGCGATAAGTGACACAAAGAGATATCCAGCACTCAAAAGTGACTTGGGGAGAGGTGAGATAATGTGTATCAGTTCCCTGGAGACATCTGCATCCAAGAAGGATGTTACTACAATGATGGCAAGTTTTCTCAAGAACTCCAACTATAACCTCTAAACCCCTCACTTGCTAAATCTGTATTCGAATTTAAGTTCAACCAAGGAAAACCTATTGTAAGTCTGCCAAATGGATCCTTTCTCACATGGAATTCAAATAGACACTTTCTCACCTGGAATTAGGTACTCAAGATTCGTGTTTTCTATTTCCACTCTTCACCTTCAGAGTGTTATCTATATTTTCGATCACAGATTCTCAAGTTGCAAAATGCATTAAAAATTCACTCCATTGAGAATGTTTACAACTGATTTTAGGGATACTATAAATTAAAAGCTTTGTTCAAGTTATAAGATATTATTACATTAATATTTACCTTGAAAGATAATATAAGTATATGAAAAAGATCTAAAATATTTACTTAAAACATACCATGTGAAAGAAATATTATATTACTTTGCAACCCATAAAAGCTAACCATGTCAACTTAACCCAGGAAATTGCTGGCCAAATATTATGTGGTATATAAACCCCAACCAACAGAAAATTGTGGAAAAGAGTAGGGTTTGGAATCAGAGACTTGATTTTAAATATTAGCTATGTCACTTGCAGATTCCTATTGAGTCAACTCACTTTCCTCATTTCTAAAGAATAATATTCACAACATTGTGAAAAGGATTGAATGTCATAATGTACATGGAAGCAAAACTGCTGTGGAAATACTGTCTGTTATGTTAGCATACAATGCATTATTCTTCAAGTCCAGCTAGCTTGTCAATATCTATAACTTTTTTTTATTGAAGTATAGTTAATTTACAATGTTGTATTAGTTTCAAGGGTAGGGCAAAGTGATTCAGTTGTGTCTATATACATACATATATAAACTTTTCCAGTTTCTTGTCCACTGTAGGTTATTACAACACGTTGAATATAGTTCCCTGTGCTCTACAGTGGGTCCGTGTTCTTTGTCTCTTTTATATATAGTAGTGTGTATATGCGGAGAAGGCAGTGGCACCCTACTCCAGTACTCTTGCCTGGAAGGTCCATGGACGGAGGAGCCTGGTGGGCTGTAGTCCATGGGGTCGCTGAGAGTCGGACACGACTGAGCGACTTCATTTTCACTTTTCTCTTTCATGCATTGGAGAGGGAAATGGCAACCCACTCCAGTGTTCTTGGCTGGAGAATCCCACAGACGGCAGAGCCTGGTGGGCTGCCGTCTATGGGGTCGCACAGAGTCAGACACAACTGAAGCGACTTAGCAGCAGCAGCAGCAGCAGAGTGTACATGTTAATGCCAAACTCCTGATTTATCCTTCTCCCACTCCTTCAATATCTCCTTTGGTAACCATAAGTTTGTCTTCTATGTCTGTGAGTCTATTTCTGTTTCATAAATAAGTTCATTTGTATCATTTTTTTTAGATTCCACATATAAGTGGCATCATATGATATTTGTCTTCCTCTGCCTGACTTACTTCACTTAATGTGATCATCTCTAGGCCCATCCCTGTTGCTGTGAATGGTATTATTTCATTATTTTTCATGACTGAGTAGTATTCCATCGTATATACATATATCTTATTTATCCATTCATCAGTCAATGAACGTTTAGGTTGCTCCATGTCTTGGCTTCTGTAAATAGTGAACCACAACTGCTTTTAACTAAAGTGAGGTGTGAGCAGTGGGGTATAAACCTCCAGCCCTACTAGAAACATCTGTCAGCCTGTGCATCTCTCTGGCCATCCAACGACCCCCTTTGAAAGAAACAAAAAGAAGCTCTCCTATCAAAAGAGGGTCCTCACCGTAATACATCCTGCTTTGCAGTTGACACCTGTTAAAACATTTTTTCATAAAACCTCAACATCAGCATCATATCATAGATTCAAAAATGGCTTTTTGTTTAGAAGTTCTTGTGAGAATTGCCATCTCACGTCTTGAAAATAAAATGGTGCATTCCATTGGTGACCATTTCATAATATATTGGGTTAGCCAAAAAATTTGTTTGGGTTTTTCTATAACATCTACTGAAAACTACAAAGGAACGTTTTGGTCAACTTAGTACAAAAATATCAAATTACTATATTGTATACTTGAAACTGATATAATATTGTAAGTAAATTATACTTTAATTTCAAAAATTAAAATAGCACATTTGATACAACAAAATAGTTCTTCTATCCATCCCTGTTAGCATCCATCATGTTACCAGCCCCATCTGTGTACAGTTATAATCACAAAAGCTGCATGTAGGACCATTTACTCCCTGATTGGAGCTGAATTAACTCCCGGGTGCTCTTCACAGTTGTAAGGGAGGGGGAAAAAAACTGTTTCTAGGTGATTTTTTAAAAAACCAATATTAAGCTCTGAATTTTAGAAAATAAAAAGACTTGAGATCAAATATCTTCCCTCCATATATGTTATCACCATTGGAGTTATAATCAAATTGAACCGACTCAATAGACATGAGTTTGAGCAAACTCCCAGAATTGATGATGGAGAGGCAAGCCTGGCAGGCTGCAGTCCACGGGGTCGAAAAAAGCCAGACACGACTGAGCAACTGAACTGAACTGATGACTAATTTTTTAGGATAAATAAAATCGCCTCCCATTGATGAACAGATTGGAAGCAACTGAGCTGGGAAATGTGTCATTTGACCAAACAATTATTTAACAGTTTGTCAAGAGCCTGTCGTGCCTGCCTTCGTCTATGGGTCTTAAGTGAGGCCCCTGTCTCTGCTCTCATTACGGCGAGTGCCCCATTCCTGTTTTAGAGGAGCTTCTGCATGGCCTCTCAGCATCCTCTGCATAGGAATAAAGACAGTCAGTTTCCCTTGGCCGACTTGTCCCCAGAACCATCCACAGAGAAAACCAAAACAAACATCTAAATAGAGTTCAGATAAATTTCCTACCCAATGTCTTAGAACCAGTTCTTGATACAGTCATAGGGAACCATTCTCCACATGCTTATATATAGGAATGATGCAACAATTTTCCTTACTCTTTAACCAAAAGTTCAATCAGGGATTTCTCCAGAGGTCCAGGGGTGACGACTTTGCCTTCCATGGTGTGGGTTAGATCCCTGGTCAGGGAGCTATGATCCCACGTGACTCATGGCCAAAAAAATTAAATTATAGAAAACAGAAGCAATATTGTAACAATTTCAATAAAGACTTTAAAAATGGTCTACAACAAAAAATCTTTTTAAAAAGTTCAATCAGTCTCACCTTTCTTGAAGAAATTCAACTGTTAAAAAAACAAACAGACTCTTACAAGTTAGGAAAAATTGGGGCCAATGTTTCAGTATTATTTTTCTTTTTTTAATTTAATTTTCTTTGCCTGCACTGGGTCTTGGTGGCAGCATGTGGGATCTAGTTCCTTGACTAGGGTTGAACCCAGGCTCCTGCTTTGGGAGCACAGAGTCTTAGCCACAGGTCTGCCAGGGAAATCCCCTCAGAATTATTTCTAATCTAAGTGCCCATTGTGTTCCCCAGCTGTACGTAGTCACACCTCTATCACCCTCAAATTGCTATTCTAACATTCCTTTCCCTTCCTGCTAGTTCCAAGAGGTCAGAGGGAAAATGTCAGTAGCTAAAAAAAAATCAGGAAAACAGTTGAAGATTTAGGAAATTTTTTTGACATCTTTTCCACAGCCATCAAAAAATGATTTTTGTTGTTTTTTTTTTAATACCTGGCCATCCTTTGGCATGGGTCTCTCCCCCCAAAGCATAACTTAATACAGAAAACATGGTCAGGGGCTCTAGAACAAGTTACTACTAAATGGGACACATATTCAAAAAAGTTATCATTGCTCTGCTGTTGACACCGTCAGTGCTCAAATCTGGCTAAACTTGTAATCACTCACTTAGCGGCATCTGGGTCATTGCAGGATCCTGAGCTTAGAAAGAGAACCAGGTTACGGCTCTTCAGAAGCTGCACCTCCAGAGGGGAAGATTTCCGGCGTTGAAACGTGTATCAGGGCGGCAACAGTGATAATCGTCATTTTCCCAGACATACAGTTGACACTGCAACCACAGGAGATAGCCCAGGAAAAAACAAGGGAACATTAAAACCCCCCTAAATGTAGTCTTCTCTTCTTTCTTGTCGCTGTCATGCCTAAGAGCCCTAAATCCGCCTGCCCACCTTGCCACTCTCAACTCGTGTACATTTTCACCCTGCTGGTGGCTCTTCAAAACATGCTTAAAATTCTATTTTCTTAGGACTCAATTTGCAGGAAAAGAACAAGTCCAGCAAATCTGTGTTTCAATCCCAATTAACTTCTGAACATTAATCTCATCTGTGAAATGGGGAGATTTTCATTATGTTAACCTCTCAGCTGGGACCTGACACAGTGCTTAACAGATGGGATTTGGTACTTTTATTATAACAGACAGAGGAATCCAACAGTGTAGATTCATAAGGGAAATAGAAGGTGAGGGAAACCTTTTTTATTTTCAACTAAAGTAGAGTTGATTCATTCGGGGCTTCCCTGGTGCCTCAGATGTAAAGAATCTGCCTGCAATGCAGGCGATCCGGGTTTTATCCCTGGAGAAGGAAGATCCCCTGAAGAAGGAAATGGCAACTCACTCCAGTATTCTTGCAAAATCCCAAGGACAGAGGAGCCTGGTGGGCTACAGTCCAGAGGGTCTCAGAGTCAGACACCACTGAGCAACTAACACTTTCCCTTTCATAGCTGACTTATAATATTGTGTTAGTTTCAGAAGCGATTCAGTTATATTTGTATATAAGTGTATGTCTATATTCTTTTTTTTNAGATGCCTCTGCCGTCCAGCAGGCACAGTGCCTACTGCCCATTCATTTTCACACCTTGCTCCCCCTCTTGCCCCTGTGAAGCTTGGTCTTGAAACAAGTCTCTACACAGTCGGAGATTCATTTAGACGCCCTGAAATCACTCACTTGACTCCACTGTCAACAGGTACAAAAAAGATTCTTCATGAAGCCCTTGCTGCCGTACTCTCATGTGCATCCCACAGGGACTGCTACTCAAAGAATGAAGGGCACAGGCATCTGGTTCCAGCACCAGGCTTGTGTTTGCTTCTCCATGTAACCCCTCTCCCAAACCTGAGAGCCACTCACTATCCAGATAATTTGGAGAGTCTTTCTCTAAAATTATTAGCTTGTTGCTTCTTCATAGCATCATGGCTTTTAGACCACATCTTGTCTGTCTTCTAGACACCGGATACGGAAAAGTGCTAATTTGCAAAGCAGTTCTAAGAGAGGTTAGATGCGGATACAGCGCAGTGGAGAGATGAACATCCATTCAGACGCCGGATGCACAGTAAGGCCAAACAAACTGAAACACCGGATTTTGGAGCAGAGAAAGGTTTATTGCAGGGCCATGCAAGGAGGCTGTTGCTCCTGCCCTTCAAAGCCCCGAGAGCTCCCCGAAGGGTTTCAGCAAAGCACTTTTACAAAGCCAGGTTTTGGTGGGGGAGGTGTCTGTAATCAACTTGTGCCCAGTTCTCTGACAGCCTGACAGAGAGGTAACGGAATGGTGTCACAGGGGATAACATCAGTCCTTAGGCTCTAGGAGGCCTGGGGCTGTGTGCTCTTGGTCCTCAAGTAGTTAACATCTTGCATTTGTTGGAGAGGGGGAGGTTTTTTTCCACTTCTGTCAAACAATCCAGGAAATGTGCATCAAATACTATTATCTGGGTACTTCAGAGAGGAGCTAAAGCAGAGGACAAGAGGGAAGCCCTGTTCTGGGAAGGCCCCATGGGGTCCTACTCAGTTACAAGATCTGTGTTTGACGCGGGTCCTCCTGCCATGTCAGCAATATGGCAGATTCCTCTTTTTTAACTTTGTCTGTGCTGGGTCTTTGTTGCTTCACGGGCTTTTCTCTAAGTGCGGTATGAGGGCCTCTCACTGCAGCTCCCGGGCTCTAGAGCACACGCTCCATGGTTGTGGCGCATGGGCTTAGTTGCTCCGCGGCATCTGGAATATTCCTGGATCAGGGATGGAAGCCGTGTCTCCTGCACTGGCAGGCAGATTCTTTACCACTGAGCCACCAGACAAGCCCCTGGCAGCTTCCTTCTAATGGAACCGTTTAATGTACAGACAAGCTGAGGCTTTGGGACCTTAAATAAGCTACATTTTAAATGAGGCTTTAGCCCCTCACCTCCAAAAGGAGAGAACTGTTCTAGTCCATCGCAAAAGTCTATTCCAGCTCCATGCTTTTGACTGCACTTGCTCTTCCTGTAACCTTCTTCCCGGCCAGAAACTCTGTCTCAGATAAAGGAAGGACCCTCACCTGTCCTTGCTGGGAACTCTTCCAATCTTTCTGTGCGTAGCATTCAGACAATCGCTGCAAATCGCTGCCAGGTGTAGGCAAACAGGCTCCTGACCTTTACACACCCTCCTATCGGGTATGCTCGGCCTCCTGCTTCATTTCCCTGTTTGAATACCCTTTATCGCCACCCTACACAGAATAGAACTTGCTTCCTGACCCTGGACCATCTGTTCCACCCACAACTCCTGCAGTTCCTGCCAATCCACCCACTGTGTCCCCCAGAGAGACGGCGCATCCTCGGCCTTCCGCTGTCTTCCGGCCCTCACTGACCCTCCACCCGATTTCTCCTGAGCACTCGCTTGCCTCTGCTTCATTCTCACCTAGGTCTTCAAAGTAAGTGCTTCTGTCACTGCTTCCCCAATGCATTGTTTTGCTCAGTAAACAAGAATGGAACACAGACCCCTGCAGTTCTAAAGACTCTCAGCCCCTGAAAGACTGACTTATATGTTGCTGTCCTGCTGAGTCAGTAAAAGAAACGACTAGCTCAAGATGGCTTTGGCCTTCCTTGGCATCTGAAGGCCACATTTAAAGGACGGGAGGTGGAAAGTCCCTCAACAGTTAAAATATTCCTTGAAAATACAAACTGGCAGACTGAATTCATTATTGTGGATTCTTTTTTTTTCTTTTAAAGTAGAAAAAACATTTTTCAATACTCGGGTTATGTGCTTTAAACATTGTCCCGACATCTGTTCTTTAAAAACACAATAGAAGGCATGCTTTCAACTACAAACACAGATAAAATATGGCAACACAGCTCTGTATTTCTGGGCTACAGACATGCTAAGTAATAGGGATTTGCATGACTAAGCTTCTACTATGCTGACATATGCAAAATTCAGGAGCAATCGAATCGGTCTTCTTAGCCTGACAATGTTTAAATGAGAAACAGCCTTCACCCTGGGTCTAAGACTTTGTGAGCTCACAGGAGAATCTGATTGCATCCAATTTAATAGCAAATTTAAAACAACTCTAAAGTCTCCTTAACTAATAGTGATGTAAGCAGTGATTCTAATTACGGCAACAAAAGGTCAGTAGGGATTAGACCCAGGCAATAGGGCACAATTCACCTGACATTCGGCTCAAGCTGGTTTTTAAAATCTCACTTTGCTTGCCAAAAATATGTCTATTAATTAATTTAAAAATTGTTTAAGATCTGGAACCGAATGAATATTTCTCCTGAAACTTGTCTCATGCTAAGTTTTTGTAGCAACGTTTTTGCTTTTCCTTTAAGATGTGCTATGTTGTGACAATGAATGAATTCTCAAAAGCTTAGTCAGTTAAACGCTACAGTGACAGCATCTGTTTTGTTCTTTTCAATGGCAATAAAAGTGGATGAGAGGTTCTAATCAAATTATTTTTCCCAAAACATCAATTACCTACCCCCCAAAAGACTCAGATTTTGCATTTCCTGAGTCAGCCTTAATTTCAAATTTTCTGTTGCCATTTCACAATAAGTAATTAAAATGTCTGGGAGATTCTTAGTTGTTTGTTTGTACTAGAAGGAGGGAAGCTTATAAATGGCATTGAAACCCTGTGTTAGCTGGCATATCTTGACACTGATTCAGGAAATGTACTCATGGGCCAAGCTGTGAGAAAGTGTTAGTGGCCCACTCATAAAGCCTATGGATTATTTCACAGGGGCCCCAGTTTCATGGTCCAGCCTGAAGCTGAATTGGGACTGGCTTCCTTTCATGTTTTCCCATGATGTGGATCAGCTGTGGGTCTCTGGTTCTCTCTAGTTCACTGTTAGAATGGGGTATTGGGGTGGGGAGGTCACTGGCCAACCACATCTGAGACCCATTTCACAGAGTCTCACAGGAAAGAAGGGGTGGCTGACAGGTAGCCTCTCTTGGCACCATCTCCCTCCCTCCTCAGGAACAGCAATTGTGATGCAAGAGAAGATTGTTGGCCCCAAGCATCTTGTTCTCGGGGAGGAAAAAAGGATGCTGGTGCTTTGAGAGGGGCGGGGACCCACCCACCCAGGACCCTGGTGGTGGCAAGATCTCTGATGGAGCATTAGAGGCTCAGTGAAAGTAGAAATGCCTGCCTTCTAATCAACCGCAAGACTGGACACTAAGTAATTCAGCAATAATCATGAAGACCTAAAGACCAGTGACCCTTCCAGAAATAGCCAGGACTGACATCAGTGCTTCCCAACTGTAGTGTGCACACAAATAGCCTTCATGTCTTGTTAAAATGCAAATTCTGATTCAGCAGGTCTGGGGTGGGACCCACGATTCCGTGTTACTAATAAGCTTCTGATGATCACCCTTTGAGTAGTATCTTAGTCATTCTGGTGACTGAACAACAGAAATTTATTTCTTGCAGTTTTGGAAGCTGGAATGTCAAGATCAAGGTGCCAGCAGATTCATTGTCTGACGAGGTCCTGCTCCCTGGCTCTTCTCGCTGTGTCTGGGAGGAGTAAGGGAGCTCTCTGGGGTATCTTTATAAGCACACTAATCCCTGGGACTTTCTGACAGTCCTGTGGTTAAGATTCCACCCTTCCACTGCAGGGAGCACAGGCCCAATCCCTCATCAGGAAACTAAGATCCAGAATGCCAAGTGGTGTGGCCAAAAGAATAAAAGAACACTCATTTCATTCGTGAGGGCTCTACCTTCATGACCTAATCGCCTCCCAAAAGCCCCACCTCCCAATACCATCAGCTTGGGAGCTGATTTCAACCTATGAATTTGGGGGAGGGCAAAAGACATTCAGTCTGTAACAGATAGAAAGGTCTTAATACAAACCTAGGAAAAGTAGAGAAGCCCGCCATGGACAAGTACTGATGGTCAAAATCATCAGCCCTGGGAGGTGGCTCTTAAAGAAACAAATTCAATTTGATTTAGAAAAATCAAATAAGTAAGATTTCCTGTAACCACGTGTTGTGGAGAAAATGCATACTCATGTCTTGTGATATATGCTAGCCCATTAGTAATTTTTAAAGCTTTCGAACAGCTGTTATCCATCAAAATAGACCAGTCAGCAAGGGCCGGCTCTAAGTGAGCTGTTTTTTCTTTATCTCTTAACAGACCACGATGTCTCTAAGCCTTCTCTCTGGTCACCAGATAGCCTCAAGATCTTCCAGTTGCTACAGGTTCTACTTCCCAATGGGCCATCATAACTTTTCCAAATATAATAGGAAAATATTCTGTGCTAGGGGCTATATCCACCCTTCTCTTAACACCCAATCACAGCCTTCCTGTAAAGGGAAGACTGCAGTGTCTAAAAACTTAAGAATATGCCTGATCTTGGATTTATCTTAATTTTCCAGGTGTCTAATGAGAGTTTCATGAGCTATCTGTAATTCTTTTGGAAAAGCTTCTCTAACAAATTCTCTATCCTAGAGGGCTGAATGCAGCTTCCTTAGGACTTAAGACACTATGGACATTATCAAGTCTCAACCTTTCCTAGAAGGATAAAAGCCTCTATAGGGGTTCAAGATGACACTCCCCTTTCTCATTGAGAAACCTTTCCAGGAATTCACTGAGAATTTCCCACATCCCTGAGACAGATGATGTCATTAGGTCCACTAGTACAGGGACCGTGGCTTGCTCCTAAAATCATTCGTTTTGTATTCCATGTCTTTTAAGTCAAGTGGAAGAGTGCGTGACACAGATGGGTATTGCACCAGAAGACAGGTAGCACTGGGCAGCCAGGGAGAGCTAGACTCGAATTAGACTCTGCAGCTTACCAGCTGTGACACCTTAACAAGCTACTTTATTTTTTCTGAGTCTCAACTTATTAACTGTAAAATATTAGTCATGAGCAAGAATAAAAAAATATTAATTATGAAGTTGATCATAAGGCTGTTTGAGGATTAAGTGGAATATCCTATGAAAAGTACCTGGCCCGAAGTTGCTATTCAATAAAGCGAATGAGAGCCCTCTCATAAGGAAGAAGATTTCAGATTTTATTCCTTTCACACTCTTTATTTTGTCTGAGTGGACTGGTGGGTAGCGGGGAATCCCAATCACTCTTGTATTTCTCTTCCCATCAGCTAGCAATCCATTTTCTGGCAAACAGTCAGGTCCTTTCCACCTTGCTGCTGCTGCAGCTGCTAACTTGCTTCAGTCGTGTCCGACTCTGTGTGACCCCACAGACGGCAGCCCATTGGGCTCCGTCATCCCTGGGATTCTCCAGGCAAGAACGCTGGAATGGGTTGCCATTTCCTTCTCCAATGCATGAAAGTGAAAAGTGAAAGTGAAGTTGCTCAGTCGTGTCTGACTCAGCTACCCCATGGACTGCAGCCTACCAGGCTCCACCATCCATAGGAGTTTCTAGGCAAGAACACTGGAGTGGGGTGCCATTGCCTTCTCCCCTTTCCACCTAAGTCAGACTGAAAGCCAAATAATTTTTTAAAAAGAAAAAGAAATCTTATCCATCTAGGTATCATTAATTCTTCTAAGATTATAAGTTAGGCCAAGTATGGGTCAAGATAAAATTTTGTCATGCTTCTGGGATGATGTGCTGGGCCATGTCTTGATTACATTAGATCTTATCTAGATGACCTCTTATTGTGCTTCCAGAACAGCTGAGAAATCCAGGCTGTGCTTTGCCCACAGCTGTGTACATCAACCCTCCACCTCTCAGTAACACCTCATCAGTCCTCTATACTGAACTCCTATCCTACAGTTATCCAAACTCTACATGTAACCCAGACCCTGTTTTGTTCTGGTTTGTTTTCTTTCACTCTGTCTCAGAGTTACCTGGCTAAAAGAAAATTGCTTTCCAAGTCTGGGTTCAAACCCTTTTCCTCTCCTCACCGTCCCACCACCGCTCCCCACCCGAGGCCCCCAGGACGGAGCACACAGAGCTAGGTGAGGGGTTGAATGATTGAGTGAATAAATGAACAATTGTTCCAGCAGGTTTGGGCACCGTGTCAAGTGTGCTGGGACACAGGCCATCTGCTTTGTGTCTTAACACCACGTGGTATTTGTTTAGTCGTTTCTTTTAGGTCCCTCCAGCCTCCCAAGCACCAGGGTACTTGGGTCATTCAGTAACACCTCTTCGCCAGGGGATTCAAAGTAGTTCAAGATGAGTGACTATAATGAACCGTCCTATGAAATGATATCTATCTGGAAGGGGAGAGAATTGCAAAGGTAAAAAGAGGACTCAGGTATCCTTACCCCCAAAATATTGCCTACAGGGTCAGCTGCCCACCCCTCCGAACTGCACAGATGACCTTCAGTCTGTGTCCTGGCATTGACTGTCACACAGCTTACACTCAGACGCTCTAGTTCCTGCTTTTTATTTTTTTTATTTTTTTTTATTTTTTTTTTAGTTCCTGCTTTTTAGACTCTGTGTTTGAACCAGCAGCAGCAGCATCACCCAGGAACTTGTAAGATGAATGCATGATCTTGGGCCCTCCCCAGATGTACTAAATAAGGAATCTGCCTTTAACAAAATCCCCAGATGATGAAAACACTGCTTGTCTGGGGGCTATACATGCTTCAAGTAGCACAGCTCTAGATTACCCATCATCCTCTGAACAAGCCACACGTGCTCATACCTCCAGGCCTTTGCTGGTATTATTCCTTCTTCTTAGGATACCCTTCCCCAGCTTCTCTCCCAGAATTCTAGACAATTTCATCTCTTAGGTAGAAATCATCAGAGCACCCATCTCAGCACTTGGCAAAGAGCTTGCTGATCAGACTACACATATGCATTCCTAACCACCTTAACTCGCAGTTGGTGTGAGTGTTGTGTTTCTCCAGCAGGATTGAGTTCAACGGTGGGGACCATGCTGTTTTATCACCCAGCATATGATGTGTGCTCAATAAATGTTCATTGAGTCCACATTGATACTAGCCCTGTCCTCTCTGTCATTTTCCCATCTTATCGATTCCAGAAGAAGCCATGTGGCTCGTGAGACAGCCCACCAAATTCTAACTTGTGCCATGATTAGCATCCTACAAATGCCCATGGGCTTGCTGAATGGCGACCCACTTTGACACAAAAACTTGAGATTACATATACTATTGTATTTTACGTATGCTTTCACTGATGTGCTAAGACAGAAAGATGGTCTGCTCTGGATCGTCTTCGGCAGATGATTATAAATTGCAAAGCATAAATGTAAAGGCTGATTTGTAACCTATCAGTAGGAACCTTAATGGTCTTAAACAGGCCCTCAGTGTTTTTCTTTGCCAGTCCAGGAACACACAACAACAAGCTTTGTGGGTACGTAAGTTGATATTCAGGGGGGAAAAAAAATTAAAAACACACTTTGAAAATGTAGGGCATTGAAATAAATTATAAATTCATCTCAATTTTCCTGCTTCTTACTTCAACCTCATTCATGACTATAACAGCTTGGTTTTCAATGATTGCTACCATGAAAATTTTCTCCTTTCTCAAGGCCCCAGCCAAACCCAACTGGAAATGAAAGAACTGAGCAGAGAGATGGTTGAAATTTCCCATAAGTTGACTTTTTTTATTACGGCGACTGCTGCTTTAAAAGCCAGTCATAGCACATATGGCTTGCAAATTATTGCCTCATGTAGGAAAAGCAAAATTCTCTTTCTCCAAGTAGATGCACACTTGCCCAAATCCTATGGCATGGTTTACATGTTTAGGGTTGAGATCCTTTAACAGCAGAGGTGCTGTTAAAGGCACCACAAACAAGCCCGGGGTAACTCATATATGGGCCTTTCTCGTCATATGTGCTGTGATAATCCTGGATTCCTGGGATACATGTTCTGGGGATCAGTCACTGACAGTACATGACTAACAAGAGTTTTAGAATTTTAGGTTGAAGATGAACTTCAAGGTCATTTCATCTAATGCTTGGATCTCTTAGGTAACATCCCTACCAAGTGGCCATCCAGCCAAGACAAGAAAACCTCCAGTAACCGGGAACCCACCACCTCCCCAAACTCTTAAGTCCCTTAAGTCTGATCTCCACTTGTTCACCCTCCATCTTTCCTGTGCAGGAGCACAAAAAGCATCTTTAGGATCCCACCATCAGGAGAATTCAGGTCCAGTGGTTTTATCTTCAAAACTGTTGTTGCTCAGTTGCTCAGTTGTGTCCAACTCTTTATGAACCCATGGACTGCAGCACACCAGGCTTCCCTGTCCTTCACTATCTCCTGGAGTTTGCTCAAACTCATGTCCATTGGGTCAGTGATGCCATCCAACCATCTCATCCTCTGTTGAGCCCTTCTCCTCCTGCCTTCAATCTTTCCCAGCATCAGGCTCTTTTCCAGGGAGTCANTGTTCCTTGAGATCATTGCTTACAGTAGACATTCAGTGAGCATTTGTTAGATAAAACCATGCCTAATAGCTAGACACTTAAGAAGTAAAATTGAGTTACACTTCACGGATTGCCCCCCTATTTTAATGCACTGTAGCCCTCCACACTCCTCTGTCCACAGGATCCACCAGGCAAGAATACTGGAGAGGGTCACTTTGCCCTCCTCCAGGGGATCTTCCCGACCCAGGGATCGAACCCTTATCTCTTAGTCTACTAGCACCACCTGGGAGCCCCACATACATCAGCAAGATGAGGTAAACAGTTTCAATACAATGTGGTAAAGGGCTGTAATAAATGCACTCACAAAACTGTGCTGGAAACGCAGTAGGGGATGAACGTGTAGAGACCTCACAGAGAAGCTCTGGGGGCATTCCTGGGGGAGGGGGGAGAAGGAGGCAGGGGCCAGAGAGTAAGGACCTCCCAGTAATAACAAAAGCTAACAGGGTTTGAAACTCACCCAGAGCCAGGCTCTGAGACACAGCTCTCACTGAGTCTTCCTCCATGGAAAGCCCTAGCTCCCGGTCAAACCCATTTTGCAGAGAAAGAACTAAAGTCTAGGGTTTGAAATAGCATCAAACAACTAGTAAAGGTTAGGGTCAAGATCCAAACCCATGTGCCTGACTCCAAAGTCAATGCTCCGAGGCATAGCAGGTGCCTTCCTGGCTTTATGGGTAGATCATTTCAGTAAGAGTTAACTATTCATAACACCACAGCAACCACAAAGGACAAATCTGTGTCCTCACCTCCATCAGCCTGTCAGCTTGGGGTAACTGCAAGGACAACCTGCCTCTGATAGCACTTAGTAGGGCGACTTCCCTGGGGATCCAGTGGTTAAGACTCCATGCTTCCAATGCAGGGGATGCAGGTTCACCCCCTGGTTGGGGAATTGAGACCCCACATCCTGCATGGTGAGGCCAAAGAATAAAACAATACAATTAAAATGAAGGCACTAATCCTTTGGGAAGGTCAGAGCTGCATGACCCCAGCAGAGGACCAGGGGACAAAGGATTCCACCCTGGGGTGGAGAGAGGTGGGGGTGGGTGTTGCTGCGGAAAGGGGAAAGGGAGAGGGGCATCTGTTCTCTAGAAGTAAGCCTAAGCCGGGTGGCCTTGAGAGGGAAGTTAGCCCTTTCAAGATGCCAGGCTAATATAGGGCTTAATGATCACTCCCAGGGTACTGAAGGTGCTCTGACAGTCTCAAGGAGCAAACTTCTCTCTCGAGTGGGAGCCACTGACCAACGCACTTGGGTGTCGATTCTCCTCTCTTTTCTCTTTAATTTCACTTGTTTATTTTTGGCTGCGCTGGGCCTTCATTGCTGCTTGCAGGCTTTCTCTAGTTACAGTGGAGGGGTGGGCTACTCTCTAGCTGTGAGGAGCTTCTCATTGCAGCGGCTTCTCTCGTTGCAGAGGCCGGGCTCAAGGCCCCAGGCTTCAGGAGTTGTGGTGCACGAGTTGCCCCAGGCATGTGGAACCTTCTCAGACCAGGGATCGAACCTGTGTCCCCTGCATTAGCAGTCAGATTCTTAACCACTGGACCACAGGAAGTCCCTTTTCTTTAAAAGTCCAGTTGCCGGATACATCACTACTTCTCTTCTTAAAAGAAAGTGGGGCAAAATCCTTAACACCTCCCAAGGTGGCATTTAATTTAAAAATTGATTATTTAATTATAGATATTTAATTAACAAATTTCCTATTTCTCCAGTCTGCTGTGTTGCTGCCGGGTGGGGCGAGGGGTGGGGATGAGATATTTTGCAAATAAAAGTAAACCTTTTCTTTGCATTTCAGAGCCACTCAGTTATAAACACTGCCACCTGCAAAGCTGGAAATCAGTTAAACTGCAATCTTCTTTAAAGGGCTTTCAATGCAACTGCTAACCTGTCTAGATGTTTAACTTTCAGGTTTCAAAACCTGTCAGTTAAAACTTGCTTACTGTTACTCCTTTTCTCTGAAGCTACAAGCCTGAAGAGAGATTACGTAGCAAATTAGAAACAAGGAACTAAGACTTGATAGGAACACAAAAAACCAGCGGATGGGCTGGGGTTCAAGAAACTGCAACCCCTGTCTGGAAATGAATGAGGATTAGAGGGCTCCTCTACTCGCCGTCTCTAATAAGGTTGTCCCTTCTCAAACCCGAAGGCCCCAGCCAATCCCTTCACAAGAACACCTGGGCTATGCCAAGAAAAAGGCCTTAGTCAGCCTAGCTGCTGGCTGAGTTTACCAGCCAGTTCCGTTAAATTGTAGCGTGGAGAACACAGGGTGGACTCGGCTCATTGAAAACCCCACTGGGGAAATCCTAAGGCCACCGGGGCTTGTCAATACTGAACCAGTTCTGGGAGCCTGAAAGAGTTAATTCAGCTCCTCAAGGGAAGCAGGTACTTCCTGCTCCCTAGGATGAGCCAGCCTGGCTCCCAGCTTAACCCACTGAGGCTGTCTTCACCCCGCTGCCCCCAGGTTCCCCTCCACTCCGGGCTGAGGGCCCTCTGACAGCTGACAAGCCCATGCTGGGCGCCCTGGGAGGGTGGCCTCTCATTCCCCGCGTGGGCCCTTCTAGGCCTCAGACAGGCTGGGTGATGCTGAGTCAATCCACACACACACGAGGAACGGCCACAGGCACAAATCCCTTGACTCTGTGTGCCTGGATTCTAAACCTCTACCCAGAACCTCACAGCACAGCAGATCAATCTATCATCGAGGGTTAGCTGCGGGCTGGCTGATTTATATCCACTCTTTGCAGTGTATCAGTGGGCACAGAGAGCCCATGTAAGCAGTTCTGCCCAGGCTCCCAGCCTGACCTGACGGAGAACACAGGCCATCATCCTCCCAGACCACAGATGTCCTCCTTGCAAAAGCGCAGAGAGCCACAGAGGACACAGAAGTGTTCGATGATTCACACGTTCCCTTCCAGATACTTTTTTAAAAAGCAATTTATTATGAAAAATGTCAAACATAGATCAAAATAGACATATTATACTGGCCCCCTAGGTACCTCTGACCCAGCTGCGACAATTAATAACTTACAGCTAATTTTATTTCAGCTGTACCCCCAGCCACTCCCCAACTAGGTTATCTTGGAGCGGATCCCAGACTCTCTATCATTTGATCCATAAATATTTCAGTGCATATCTCTAAAAGATAAGGGCTCTTTCTTTTTTTTTTTAACAAAGCACAAAATAGTTTCTACTCTTAAAAAAATACCCCTTTTAGATGAACCTGGAGGACACTATGCCAAGTGAAATAAGAGAGTCACAAAAGGACAAATATTTTATAATTCTACTTATGTAAGTTTCTTAGAGAAGTAAACTCATAGAGACAAAAAGTGAAATGGTGGTGGCCAGGGGCTGGGGGAGGCAGGAATTGGGGTTATTATTTAACAGGTGCAGTTGCAATTTTGCAGAGTTAATAGAGTTCTGTGGCTGGACGGTGGTAAAGGCAGTACAAAGTGAATATACTCCACACCACTGAACTGTACGCTGAACTGAAAAAATGATTGAAATACTAAATTTTATATTGGTGTCTGTGTTTTACCACATTTTTTTTTTCAAATGGTAAATTAAAAGTAAAGCCCTTCACATCATAAACTACTCACTAAGTATTTAATTATCTCCGTCATACATTTTGTTCAGTTTGTTTCCTTGGATCAGAATCCACACAAGTTTCACAGACTGTGGTTGTCAGGTCGTATCTGTTCCCCTGCCATTCATTTTTTCTTTTTTCCCCTCACTGTAATTTATATATTGAAGAAACTGTTCCTATAAAGTTTCCCACAATGCAGATTTTCCAGTTTGCATCCCTATGATGTCCTCCATTCCATTTTTTTTTGAAAATTGGAAGTTGGATCAAAAGAGCAGATCAGATTCAAATTTGATATTTGGGGCAAGATCTCTGAATAGATTTGACTATACTACCAAAATGTGAATGCACAAAGATTAATCAGTGCACTGTCTTAACCAATTTGGTATGAGCTCGCCCCTGCAATTGGCCTTGGGATGGGGACAGAAGAAATAAGAGGAAATACCAGAGAGATTTTTTAACAGAATCCTTGCCATCAAGGAACCTGCAACCTTATTAAGGGGGCAAGACTGATAAAACTCAAACAAATGAGTTCAAAACTGTGCTATGACTTACAAAACCATTTCATTCAAACAGTGAGATCATCTGAAAAAAAGGCTTTAGGTCAGATAAGTTCCTAAAATTGTTCTTGAAGGACTGATAGATTTTGGAAGAAAGCAAGTATTTTAGGAAGTAAAACTATACCAAGAAAAGCAAAGAAGTTGCCCTTTGAGGGTGGGGGGAATGACGACAGAGGGTGGTTCACGCAGGTTGGGAATGAGAGCAGAAAGACAGGAAAAGTCAGCAGAGACATGAGTGGGAAGAAATCTACTGATCTCCAGAGATTAAGGCAAATCAGAGGTGACTGTGGGTTTGGCGTGCTCACTTGGGCAAGATTCTCCAGGTGTGCAAATGTCATGGTGTTTTGAGAATCTGATTTCCAGTATCTTTTAGAAGAATTGAAGTTTCCCCTTATCCAAATCTTTTCCAATTGAGTTGACCCTTTCTAGAGATGAAACCCATGAAAAAGAGTTTCATGAGAAATATAGTTAGGATTTGATAAGATGTTAAGGATTAGCCTCAAATACTCTGGAGGGGAAGATGGGGGACAGATAGAGAGTTATTGATGACCACGGACTGACCAAGAGTCGACAGCTGGAGCTGCATGATGGGTCCATGAGGTTCATGATGCTATCCTCCCTACTTGCATGTATCTTTAAATCTTCCCATAATAAGAAGTTATTTGTAAACCTATTACTGCTGGGGTCAAGGGTCACTCCCGCATCCCATGTTTCCCATGTTATATGAAAAGATTCGCTGGCCCAGAAGATGTGGCGCTTGTCTCTTCTGTGACTAAGCTGTTTAACTCTGAGCCAATTACTTCACCTCTGTGGACCTCAATCCTGTCTCTGTAAACTGAGAGGAAAGGGCACAAGAACTAACATTTATTAAATGCCTACTATGTACAGGAATTGGGCAGTGCACTCACTTTTCGCATGGATGGAGGCCATTTTCTCCATTGTCTCCAGTTTCCTTCTGGCCCTGTTGCTGCTGCTGCTGCTGCTGCTGCTAAGTCACTTCAGTTGTGTCCGACTCTGTGCGATCCCATAGACGGCGGCCCACCAGGCTCCCCTGTCCCTGGGATTCTCCAGGCAAGAACATTGGAGTGGGTTGCCATTTGATCTGTTTCCCTTTCGTTTAGTTTTTTTGATGAACTCATGTGGCAGATACCTTGCTATAGGCTTTGGAGAAGAGATAGATCCTATCTTCAAGGATTTTATGATTTAAAAAAGACAGACTAGTAGGAAAAGTTATAATCCAACTGGCAAAGATTATGGGTATATGTTACAATAGCTGTTGTTTATTGAACAATAACTACACTGGTAAGATGCTAAATGTTTTACTTTAT
>SJYV01032627.1:1484053-1505125 GCA_006410875.1 Neotragus pygmaeus
TGATGCTAAAGCTGAAACTCCAGTACTTTGGCCATCTCATGCGAAGCGTTGACTCATTGGAAAAGACTCTGATTCTGGGAAGGATTGGGGACAGGAGGAGAAGGGGATGACAGAGGATGAGATGGCTGGATGGCATCACCAACTCGATGGACATGAGTCTGGGTGAACTCCAGGAGTTGGTAATGGACAGGGAGGCCTGGCGTGCTGCGATTCATGGGGTTGCAAAGAGTCGGACACGACTGAGCACCTGAACTGAACTGAACTGAACAGGCAGTTAGGGATAGCAGATGGCTCATCACCACTCCACTATCCCTAGATGTTGTCCTGCCCACATGGCCAAAAAAGGCTCACACCAAGTCCTCGTTATAAGCCCCGGGGCAGAGAAAGGTGGGATGAAGGGGTGTATCACCTCCCTTTAAGAAAGCAACCCAGGAACGGCCAGAATTCACCACAAGGCCACTAGAAGGTGCAGAGCTTGCAGGCACTGCCATCATCACCAGGAACGCTGGGGTTCCACAACAAGGAAGAAGGATGGAACATCTGTAGGGAGACCCCCAGCAATCTCTGTCACACCTGTTTTCTTTTTTCTAATTTGAAAATGGAAAACTGATTCACAAAGAGGGAAAACTCCCCTAAACTTACCTAGCCAACACCCACTCATCCCTCCTGTGTTAACTTAAAAGTCACTTCCTCCGAGAAGCCTGCCTGGGGTTTTCCCCTTCATTTCCTTCACCCCCGGTAGCTCCCATCTGAAGGAGATGTCCCTGTGACACTCTGTCAACAGCACTCCTTTCCGAGTGTTTCAGCTTACCAGAGTTGAAATTAATGACTCACCGATGTGACTGTGTGTGTCATGTCTGCCTCCAGAATGGTTCTCTGAGCTCTGTGAGGCTATGGTTTTTCCTGTGGTCATGTAAGGATGTGAGAGCTGGACTGTGAAGAAAGCTGAGCGCCGAAGAATAGATGCTTTTGAACTGTGGTGTTGGAGAAGACTCTTGAGAGTCCCTTGGACTGCAAGGAGATCCAACCAGTCCATTCTGAAGATCAGTCCTGAGTGTTCATTGGAAGGACTGAATATGTCGTGGTCACATGGACCCTTGGTAAACACTCAAAGCGAATTTTCTCAAATCAATTCACAAATAAATGCGAAGGTAGGGGGTTGTGCTCAAGTTCACCCAGTTAGTGCAGAACCAAGAATGAAACTGGGTATTTAAACTCGTTTGTTCTTCTCATGCCACACAGCTTTTCCGGGCAACAAAATGAGAACCAGAAGGACAAGGTCACTTACTTGAACTTGCACAGATAATTAGTGGCAGGACAGAGCCTGGAATCCAGGATGTTTAAGCCTTAACCCACTTCTCTTTCCACCAAAATATAATGCTTTTATTTCCAAACCCATGGAGCTCCTATCTCAGAAAGACTCAGGGTATTCACAGATAGATTCTCCTTCATGGGCATAAACAATTTGCTTAAACTCATTTGAATTTAAAAGTAAGTCAGAATAATCATATGTAACATGTGAACCTTGATGCAATTCTAGATGGTGGGGGGAATGGGAATAAAGCCTATAAAAGGTGTTTTGGGAACAATTGGAGAAATGTAAATATAGATTATATACTAGATGACAAGTGTTAAACACATGTCAGTGTACTTGGATGTGGTTGAGTAGAAGAATATCTCTTTTCTTAGAAGATGCAGATTATAGTATGGCATGGGATTGAGCAAGAAGTGTTCTGATGTCTACATCATAAGGGACGATCCTACCTCTGAGTTCAGCCTGGAAGACAGTGTTGAGGAGGTGGTTATCGACTCCTCCTGGGGAAGAATGGTCATCTTGACCATCATATGTTATTACTGACTGATCATAAATTATTATTTTGATCAGCAGAGACTAAGGCGTTTTTCCCCACAGTCCTGATTGGATAAAAGACTTTACCTAATCCATTTAGTGACACATGATAATACAACTGCTTTTAAAAAATTCTCTTTACACATCCTGGGTTGGCTCTGTCAAGGAGCACATTACAAGAGCATACATTATAGGGTTTCCCTAGTGGCTCAGTAGTGCAGAATCTGCCTGCTGATGTAGAAGACACGGGTTCGATCCCTAAGCCAGGAAGATCCCACACGCTGTGGAGCGACTGGGCCCGTGCAGCACAGTTATTGAGCCTGTGCTCTGGGACCTGCAAGTCACAACCATGGAGCCCACGTACTGCAATTACTGAAGCCAAAGCATCCTGGAGCCTGTGTTCCATAAGAGAGGCCGCTGCAATGAGAAGCCTTCCCTCGTTCAGCAGCTAGAGATTAGCCCGTGCTGTCTGCAACTAGAGAAAGCCCATGTGCAGCAACAGAGACCCAGCATAGCCCAAAAATAAAATAAAATAAAATAAAAAAAACATGTTACAAAATATTCTGTTGCTTTTAAAACATAAGGGACCTCAGCAAAGAAGGCCATGTACTCTTGGCACGCAGTCACACTGTTTCTGCTGTCTCTGAGAATCGTTTATGGTTAACACGTGCTGTTTTCAAGAATAGTAGGAACTCCTAAACAACCGAAGCTCTCCTCTGTGATTGTCCTCTAGAAACAGAAATTCAAATCACAATATTCTAAACTGAGAGTTTGTTGTTGCTGTTTAGTCACTAAGTTCTGTCCGACTCTTTTGCAGTGCTATGGACTGTAGCCCGCCACGCTCCTCTGTTCACGGAATTCTCCAAGCAAGAATACTGGAGTGGGTTGCCATTTTCTCCTCCAGGATATCTTCCCAACCCAGGGATCGAACTCACATTTCCTGCCTTGGCAGGGAGATTCTTTACCACGGAGCCAGCAGGGAAGCCCAAAGTAACTAATATGCCTCCCATGTGTTTTATTTTTCCTGCCTTCTCTTCAAACTTCAGTCACCAGATCTGTTATTCAAAAGTTGTAAAACTATAATTTTTAAACCCCACTCCAGTACTCTTGCCTGGGAAATCCCACAGGCAGAGGAGCCTGGTAGGCTGCAGTCCATGGGGTTGCAAAGAGTTGGACACGACTGAGCGACTTCTCTTTCACTTTTCACTTTCATGCGTTGGAGAAGGAAATGGCACCCCACTCCAGTGTTCTTGCCTGGAGAATCCCAGGGATGGTGGAGCCTGATGGGCTGCCATCTGTGGGGTTGCACAGAGTCGGACACGACTGAAGCGACGCAGCAGCAGCAGCAGTACCAGCATAGGCAACAAGGGAAGGTCTATAATCTCCATCCCCAGAGAGCACTGAAATAGACTGGACCAGCACACGCCTTGCATGACTTATGTTTCAGATGTTCTGGGGCAAAGGTCTTGACCACACTTCTTGAAATACCTTCTAGCATTAATATTCTGTTAAAAAATTAAAGCAGACCACAAAGCGAGGTCAAATTGTGTTCGTAGCATCTCTGTATATATAACAATCAGAAGGAGCCAGATTCAAATATCAAAGTGGGTGACCCTAGGTCGTCTCCAACCATGAAAGTGAAGTGGAGAAAGGGCAGGATGTTTACTGTTGATTAATCAGGGAATAAGCACGAAGCAAAGTAGCCCCTGATGTCTACTGACCTAATGTGTTTTCATTAATGTCTTCAAGATGGGCCCACCATATTACCTTTTATTTAATAAAGCTCCTTAATCAAGATGTGAGCATGAGGAACTTCAAATGTTCCCAGAGAAAGTGAGAGAATGCTGGTAGAATTTATCTGAATGGAAATATTCACTGCTGCTTGAGAAAAGCTTCCAGAATATGACCAATACCCACTAGACCCATCGATTTATGGCCACTCATGAAGCACAAAACCTTAAGATTAGCAATATTTAGGGAGTCTAATATAATTAATATCAGGGAACATCCAGAGGAAAAAGCCATAAATCATTTTAGAATATTAAAAAGTCTAATACGGGAAGTCAATTAGTTTTTGTCCTCATGTCAGGGAGACCCACACCATGAATGAGGGCAGACGCGAGGCACGTTTTGCAGCAACAGCTGGGAGCAAAGGAGGGAAGGGAAACTATCAGCTGCTATGGATTGTTTGCGGAGAAGGCGATGGCACCCCACTCCAGTACTCTTGCCTGGAAAATCCCATGGACAGAGCAGCAGGAAATGGCAACCCACTCCAGTGTTCTTACCTGGAGAATCCCAGGGACGGGGGAGCCTGATGGGTTGCCGTCTATGGGGTTGTACAGAGTTGGACACGACTGAAGTGACTTAGCAGCAGCAGCAGCAGCAGCATGGATTGTCTGTCGCTCTTCAAATGCAGACGTTGAAACCTATTGCCCCCAGTGTGATATTATTAGGAGGTGTGGCCTTGGAAGGTTATCAGGTTGAGACCTCTAAAAGCTTCCCTTCTGATGGGGAGAAGGGATAGTTAGGGAGTTTGAGACGGACATGCACAGACTTATATTTAAAATGGATAACCAACAAGAACCTCCTGTAGAGCACAGGGCACTCTGCTTGATGTTATGTGCAGCCTGGATGGGAGGGGAGTTTGGGGGAGAATGGACACGTGTGTATGTTTAGCTGAGTCCCTTTGCTGTCCACTTAAAACAGTCACACCATTGTTAATCAGCTGCATTCCAATACAAAATTACAAGTTTTATATATATATATTAAAAAAAAAAACCCTGCCCTTCCCTTCTGCTATGTTAGGACGTAGCTGCAAGATGATTGTCAACCTCTGAATCAGGAAACAGGCCCTCACCGAACACCAAATCTGCTGGTGTATTGATCTTAGACTTCTCAGCCCCTAGAACTGTGAGAAATAAGTTTCTATTGTTTATAAGCCACCCAGCCTATGCTATTGTCTTATAGGTTCTCAAACGGGCTAAAATACCAACAAATTTGGAAGCATTCTCCTTACACACAGTCACCAGCATACAGCTGGGCTGCTGACATTACTCTCCTCCATTTTCACCCAAGCCACCCGGATTAGTTTCCAAAGGCTGCCATAACAAACCACCGCAAACCGGGTGGCTTAAAACCACAGAAAAGTATTCTCCAGAGCTCTGCAGCCTAGAAGTTTGAGACTGTGTTGTCAGCAGGACCATGCTCACTCTCCTAACTTCTGGGAACTGCCAGCAATCCCTGGTGCTCCGTGATGCAATGGTCTGAATCTTTGTGTCCCCCTCAAAATCCATATACACTGAAACCCTAATCCTCAAAGACAATGATATTGAAGGTGGGGCCCTTGGGAAGTGCCTCCATCCTGAGCATAGAACTCTCATTCCAGAAGAGCGCCCAGAGAGATCCCTACCCCTTCTACTTTGTGAGAATATATAGGCGTCTGAGACCCAGAGAAGTCTACAACCGACCAGCCTCCAGAAATGTGAGAAATAAATTTCTGTTGTCTACAGTCGACGGTGTTCTGGGATAGCAGCCCAAGTCAACTGAGCCGCCAGGTTTGCAGCTGCATCGCCCAAACTGCCTCCAGCCACATGACCATCTTCCTTCTGTACACAGAGAAGGTACAAAATATGCCAAAAGGTTGGCCACAATTGCCTCTGTTTAGTGGGATTATGCAGAGAAGGCAATGGCACCCCACTCCAGGACTCTTGCCTGGAAAGTCCCATGGATGGAGGAACCTGGTGGGCTGCAGTCCATGGGGTCGCGAAGAGTCGGACATGACTGGACGACTTCACTTTCACTTTTCACTTTCATGCATTGGAGAAGGATATGGCAACCCACTCCGGTGTTCTTGCCTGGAGAATCCCAGGGACGGCGGAGCCTGTTGGGCTGCCGTCTCTGGGGTCGCACAGAGTCGGACACGCCTGAAGAGACTGAGCAGTGGGATTATGAGAGGTTTTCTCTCGTGCTTCTTCACATAGTGTTCACCTCTGTGTTGTCTGTTTCTGTGTCTTTCCTCTTCTAATATAGACACAAGACACATTGGAATTAGGACCCACCTTAATCCACTCTAGGGGCTTCCCTGGTGGCTCAGATGGTAAAGAATCTGCCTGCAATGCAGGAGACCCGGCTTTGATCTCCAGGTCAGGAAGAGCCTCTGGAGAAGGGAATGGCTACTCACTCCAGTATTCTGGCCTGGAGAATTCTATGGACAGAGGATCCTGGAGGGCCACAGTCCCTGGGCTTGCGAAGAGTCAGACACGACTGAGTGACTAACCTAATCCACTCTGGACAACCACTCTCTCCTCTAAGAGAACTTACAATGTGATCAAGTTCTTAACTTACATCTTAATTACATCTGTAGAGATCCTAATTCCCTATTCACTGGCACCAGGCATTAGAACTTCAACACGTCTCCGCACCGCCACCCCCAGCATATTTACTGAGCATCCACATAACCTAGTTAAAAAGAGAAACCTAGGCCAAAAGATTTTTTTTCCTCGCAAGGATTTGGAAAAGAGCAGTTATTATAAAAACAACTTGAAAGACCATTAAATGCTAAAAAAAAAAAGTTTACATCAGTGCTGTTTACAAAGTTAAAAAATGCAAAAAGACTAATTAGCCAATTAAAAGGATATATAAAAGTAGGATGACCAACTCAACCCTGGTTTGCCTGGACTCTCTAATTAAAGTTCTGTGTCCTGAGAGCCCTCTCCAGACCAAGGCAAATGGAGGTGGTTGGTCACCCTATGGCAATATAGTAGAATACTATGCAATTTTTAAAAATGCTAATAAGGACTTTAAATGACATCAAAATGCTATATAGCAGTAAAATCATAAGCATGTAAATTACAAAAAAAAAAAAAAAAACTGGTACAAAATATGCCAAAAGGTTAACCACAATTGCCTCTGTATAGTGGGATTATCAGAGGTTTTCTTTTGTGCTTCTCCATACTTTAGTATTAAATTTTCTATTGATGAATATGTATTGCTTAATCAGGAAAAAATTAAGGAAAATTTAGTAATAAATTTCTGGATGGAAATTAGCCTTCTAAATTTCTACTACTTTTACTTTCACAGAGTAATTTTAAAACAACTATTCATAAGTATTTACTTGGTGCTGAAGACTGCTACTCTTCTAATCATTATTCTTTAGAATAAAACTACAACGTAAGTACGGGTGTTATCACCACCTTTGAGATGAAGACACTGGGCCTCACAGAGGTGAAATAATTTACCAGATGGAAATGGAGAGAACTGGGACTCAGGTGCCTAATCTGGACAACTGCTCTCTCCTCTAAGAGAACTTGCAGTGTGATTAAGATCTGTAGCAGAATGTTTAGGCGGTGGTGGTGGTGATTTAGTTGCTCAGTCGTGTCCAACTCTTGCAACCCCATGGCCTGTAGCCTGCCAGGCTCCTCAAGAATACTGGAGTGGGTTGCCACTTCCTTCTCCAGGGAATCTTCCCAACCCAGGGATCAAACCCAGGTCTCCTGCATTGCAAGTGGATTCTTTACCAGCTGAGCAACAGGGGAGCTCAGAATGTTTAGAACACCCCAATATTTCCCCTAAAGTGTTCATGTGATGGGTTTCCCTCCAGCTGCTAAAATATACAACTGAAAGCAAGTTTAATATGAAACAGTGTAAGTAACACAGAAAATGAAGAGGAGCAGGGGCAATTATTAACAGAAAAAGCAAATGTTGTACCAGGAATGAAAACCTATCACATTATACCATATGGCTAAGTTTTGATTAACATTTACACAGTAATAACACTGTACATACTTAGTATTGATCCAAATTAAATGACAGTTAAAAACCATATTTGGAGAAAGTACGTGTATCCTCTACTGGGCTGAGGGAGAGACATATGACCTCAATCCCCTATTGGTAAGTCAACTGATAACTCCTGAAACTGAAAACTCAAGAGGCAAACATATGGAAAAACTTATTAAAAATGATGAAGATGAATGTCAAAATAATCAACTAAAATTGTTGGAAGTATCTGTTATTCGCCCAGTTGTGTCTGACTTTTTGTGACCCCATGGACTGTAGCCCACCAGGCTCCTCTGTTCATGGGTTTCACCAGGCAAGAATACTGGAGTGGGTTGCCATTTCCTTCTCCAGGAGATCTTCTCAACCCAAGGATTGAACCTGGGTCTCCTGAATTGCAGGCCAATTCTTTGCCATCTGAGCTACCAGAGAAGTATCTGAGGTGCGGGAAATTGGTAGAGTTGTTTTTAGTAACAAACCTTGTAGAATTATTCTTAAAATTATGTGCATGGATACTTTTAATTAAAATAAAAACTGAAGACAAATTAAAACAACAGTACACATTCATGTGCGTGTCTTTGCACTTATGATAAAAGAGTTTATAAAAACTGAGATTTGGAGGTCAATGAAAATGTGTATTTTAAATTTTGGTGCATATTATACAACCAGGTAGAGAGAGAAATGGCAACGCACTCCAGTATTCTTGCCTGGAGAATCCCATAGACAGAGGAGCCTGGCAGGCTACGGTCCACAGAGTCCCAAAGAGTCGGACAGGACTGAGCCACTAAGTGCACACATATAGCCAGGAACCAGAAGGGTTAGATACATTTCAGCTGTGACCAATAAACCCATGATAATAGTCATTTCTCAGTCTTTCATCAACTTTTCATCCCTGATAATATGATAGAAATATGACATTTCCTTTACATTCTTAGATTATTAAAGCTACTTCTCTCAGTAATAATTATATAAATGTGATGATTATCAGCCATTTTGTTTTAATTCTTTAGTGAAATTGCCTATTTATCTCCCTTGCCAACTTTTTCTTTTCTGCTTTCTCTTGTTGATGGGTAAAGGGCTCACTGTGTATTATCGAATTAACCTTAATGTTTGCCACATATCTTGCCAAAAATTTTCCAATTTTGCTTAAACATTGTGGGGCATATTTAGAAAAACTTTTTCTCTGTTCCCCAAATTATTTTCAATCATCCATATTTTATAGTACTTCATATTTTATTTTTAATGTCTATTTTTCACCCATGTGAATTAATACTGATGATAAAAAGTGAGATACTGATAAGTCATTCATTTTGAATTAACTTCTGAGTGTTTCACGTTGGCAGGAGGCCTCTGGATCCCCGAGATATATAGCAAAAGCAAACACTGTAATTTTTAGATTCCAATTTATTGTGTTTTCTCCATTTTTAGTGAAATTAGAAATACCTTACCCTTATTTTCAGTTTTGATTGCATTCCAATAGCAATCAGTTATCTTAAAAGATGAATGAATCTAATTAATTACTTAAACTAAGATTTTAATAATTTTTTGGCATTCAGACTGTGTGCTCATTTTGTGTTCTTGCTGCCATAGTTTTTGAAGTCTCAAAATGGCAAGCATTTTCTAGAAATTGATATCAAGATGAGGTTTAGAGAAGAAGGAATTTTAGGTGCTTTTTAGCTTCTGTTAGTTATTGATAGAGTAGAGAGAACTAAAGGGTGGGGTGTAATAAGATTTCCTTGCTTTCAACTGCAACTTTCCAAGAAATATTAGAACAGTGCCCTCAAAGTAATGATAAAAGAGGTGGAACCTTCTTACTAATTTCTGATGTTCCTCATCTAGGTGTGAGCTGTGTAGAACTAAATCGTGTTGTAAATAAATTAGAAATGCCCAGAAACATGAGGACAACTTCACAGACACATACATGCATGAAAGAGAAACTTAATGAAGTCTGTAGACTTAAGAAGGAAATTGCATTTTCTTGAATTAGAGACAACTTAGTAAATGGAAAAAAAAAAAAAGTCCACCCACAAATTTTAGCAATCTTAATTGATTTAGGGGGGAGGATATATAAAAATTGTTAACAGATGAAATCCTAAGAGTTCTCATCACAGGAAAAAAAAAAAACCTTTTCCTTTATTTAGTATCTGTGAGATGATGGATGTTTACTAAATTTCTGGTAATCACTTCATGATGTATGTAGACCAAACTATGCTGTACACCTTAAACTTACACAGTGCTGTATGTCATTATACCTCAATAAAACTGGAAGAAAAAAACATTTTAAAAACTGAATATGACAGAATAAGGCACAATAGCTATCCTGATTATTCCATTCACCTGTAAGAGCAATTCAGCTTAATATAAAAACATCAGTGGAGTATCTGTTATGTACTAGACACTAGGCTAGGTCTACTGTGATAAAAATAAACGTAGCATGACCCTGACCTAAAGGGACTTACAGTCTGGAAGTTTCCATTAATTTCAATGCAGATAGATGCACAATGTTCTCTGCAGGTGAACATTCGAGAAGTCTTTTGGGAGAAGCTGATGACTGAGTAAGAGTTAGTCAGGAGAAACCTGCATAGGCAAAGCCACCGAGACATAAACCACAGAGTTCACAGAGGTATTTACAAGAACTTTGGTATTACAAGAGCAACAGAAGAGAGAAGCGAGTAGGTGAGAAGTCAGCCTGGAAAGTGGGTAGAACCTGCAGAAACAGCGCCGCATCTTTAGGAGTTATTCTGTATGTGCTGAGGAGGAGCCAGGAGGCAAGGGACAAGAAGGAGCAGGTTTCTGAATGCCCTGGGCCCCAGGTGTCCCTCGTCAGGAATAACTTGTATAGGAATCATTAAGTTCTCTCATACTTAGAGGCCTGTAATTAGGCCTGTAACAAGAAACATAATTGATGTGCCTTATCAATTGATTTATTTTGAAGGGATCAGAATATGCCACCGCAAACATGCTGGTTTGACACAAGGATTGTTTTGAGCTGAAAGCGATTAAGCAGTGGCAAGCACAGAAAGAACCCTTTGCCCTCCCCCATCTGCAGAGCAGGTCATAAATTTCCCTTTGTGAGGGTGTCCCCCTCCCCTTTCCTGTAGAAGGAGGAGGAAAACCACCATTATCACTAAAGACAAAGTCAGCACTGAATGGGGTCTGTGTAAACAAACCTTATTAAAATAACCCTTATCTTCTATTAGTTCTCCACCCCTGACCAGCACATCTACCTTCCCACAATTTACCAGCCCTAGAAGCCCAAAGGTCCATATCGTCAAAGCCTTGGTTTTTCCAGTAGTCATGTATGGATGTGAGAACTGGACCATAAAGAAGGCTGAGCACTGAAGAACTGATGCTTTAGAACTGTGGTGTTGGAGAAGACTCTCGAGAGTCTCCCTTGGGCTGCAAGGAGATCAAACCAGTCCATCCTAAAGGAAATCAGTCCTGAATATTCATTGGAAGGGCTGATGCTAAAGCTGAAGCTCCAATACTTAGACCACCTGATGAGAAGAACTGACTATTTAAAAAAATGACTCATTAAAAAACCTGATGCTGGGAAAGATTGAAGGCAGGAGGAGAAGGGGACAGCAGAGAATGAGATGGTTAGATGGCATCNGGAAGCTCCAATACTTAGGCCACCTGATGAGAAGAACTGACTATTTAAAAAAATGACTCATTAAAAAACCTGATGCTGGGAAAGATTGAAGGCAGGAGGAGAAGGGGACAGCAGAGAATGAGATGGTTAGATGGCATCCTGACTCAATGGACTGGAGTTTGAGCAAGCTCTGGGAAATGGTGAAGGACAGGGGACTCTGGCATGCTGCAGTCAATGGGGTCACAAAGAGGCAGACTTGACTGAGCGACTGAACAGCAACAGGATCCCAAACCTTTTTCCTTTGTCTTACTTCATAGACTGATCACCCTTTGTTAAGAGGGTGCATAAGCCCCACATTTTAATCGCCCCGAGCCACTCGTCACTGAGTATTCCCCCATGTTTGCATGTTGCGTGCATACACAGTGTGTTTTTTCTTCTGTTAATCTGTCGTTTGTCAGTTTAATTTGTAGGCTCCACTTACTGGGCCTAAGAGTAAAGAGGAGAAGTTTTTTTCCTATTCAATAGTTCCTACATTTGGAGAAGGCAGTGGCACCCCACTCCAGTGCTTTTGCCTGGAAAATCCCATGGAAGGAGGAGCCTGGTGGGCTGCAGTCCATGGGATCGCTGAGTCGGGCACAACTGAGCGACTTCACTTTCACTTTTCGCTTTCATGAACTGGAGAAGGAAATGGCAATCCATGCCAGTGTTGCCTGGAGAATCCCAGGGACGGAGGAACCTAGTAGGCTGCCGTCTCTGGGGTCGCTCAGAGTCGGACACGACTGAAGCGACTTAGCAGCAGCAGCAGCAGCTCCTACGTTTAAACCAGGCCTCATACAGGGGGAAAAAGTAGGTATCTTTTATTATTAATATTATTTTATTTGGCGTCTTAGTTGCCTCATGCAATATCTTTCATTTCAGTGAAGGCCTAGTAGTTCTAACACATGGGTTTACTTGCCATGCTGCATGTAGGATCTTAGTTCCCCAACCAGGGATCAACCCCCATCCCCTGCATTGCAAGACAGATTCTTTTTTGTTTTTCTAACTTTTTATTTTGCACTGGGGTATAGCCAATTAATAACATTGTGATAGTTTCAGGTGAGCAGTGAAGGAACTCAGCCATACATAGACATGTATCCTTTCTCCACCAAACTCCCCTCCCATCCAGCTGCCACGTAACATTGAACAGAGTTCCCTGTGCTATAGGTCCTTGTTGGTTATCCATTTTAAATATAGCAGTGTGTATCCATTTTAAATATAGCATCTCAAACCCCCTAACTATCCCTTGCCCTCATCCTTCCCTCTGGCAACCATAAGCATAAGATGAATTCTTAATCACTGGACTACCAGGAAAGTTCCTGAATATCTTAATAGTAACAGTGGAATTGTGATAGAGACTTAGGGGAAGAAGACTATGTGAAAATGGGGGCAAAATTAGAGTTATGTTATCACAAGCCAAGGAACACACGTGGTGGTCCAAATAAACTGGAAGAAACAAGGAAGTGTTCTTTTCTAGAGCCTTCAGAGGAAGCATGACGCCGAGGTCACCTTGATTTCAGGTATGTAGCCTCCAGAAATGTGAGAGAAGGAATCGCTCTTATTCTAAGCCTCTCAGTCAGTGGTACTCTGTTAGGGCACCCTGGGAAACTCACATCACCTCTGTGCTATAACATTATCTTTCCGAGAGGAGGGAACGATGAAGGGAGTGATCTCAGGGAATTCTAGGAGGAGGGGTAGGTTCTCAGGATTGGGGGAGAGTAGAATGTGTGTTTCCGGATCATGCTGGAAGTTTCATCAAGGTACATAAGCCAGTCACCCTATCTGGGAAAGGTTCATTCTCACCCTCTCCATACCAAGGCCACAAGCCACTGATTGTGATGAGAATAGATCACCGACGCGCTCAACTCGCCTTGAGAACATCATCCATGATGGAGAGACACAGACTGGTGTGTGTCAGGGCCTGGGGGCTGTGGTTGGGCTGGAGGACCAAGTGGAGGATATCAGGGCAGGCCACGCTCACCAAACGGCAGCTCCTCCAGGCCCACCCTGGGTCCTGGGGCCAGCTGTTTCCTGCCTGGAAAGGATGCCTGTCTGACCCATCCCGTTAATGTGGTATTAGTCGCTCAGTTGTGTCTGAATCTTTCTGACCCCATGGATTGTAACCCATCAGGCTCCCCTATCCATGGAATTCTCCAGGCAAGAATGCTGGAATGGGTTGCCACTCATTCCCTTCTCCTGGGGGTCCACCCTAGCCTCCATAATAAAGTAAAAAGGAGGTATCATGACACTAGAGACTGGTTAACACCCTGAATTAAGCAGCAGCAAACAAACTACAGCAACAGAAACAGAGACTTCTCTAGCAATTATTTTAAAACACAATAAAAGTGGAACTGTAACATAACAAGAGTAAGAATTCCGGTTTAGAGTTAGGGAACCTCCCTGCCCAAGTGGTTATGACAACTGACCTCTCTAAATTGCAGTCTCCTTGTCTGTAACGAGGTTAAAATCCAGTTGAAGAATTGTTGAAGGATGAAATGACATGATGTCTAAAAGTGCTATACTGATCATGACTCACTTGGTTCAACTATGAGAAGCCGAGTTAAAGCTGTTTTTTAATTTTGACTGCATGGCACAGCTCACAGGATCTCAGCTCCCCAACCAGGTATTGAACCCCAGCCATGGCAGTGGCTGAGTTCCAGAAAAACATCTACTTCTGCTTTATTGACTAAGCCAAAGCCTTTGTGTGGATCACAACAAACTATGGAAAATTCTTAAAGAGATAGAAATACCAGGCCACCTGACCTGTCTCCTGAGAAATCCGTATGCAGGTAAAGAAACAACAGTTAGAACTGGACATGGAACAACAGACTGGCTCCAAATCGGGAAAGGAATACATTAAAGATGTATATTGTCATCCTGCTTATTTAACTTGTATGCAGAGTACATCATGCGAAATGCTGGGCTGGATGAAGCATAAGATGGAATCAAGATTGCTGGGAGAAATATCAATGACCTCAAATATGCAGATGACACCACCCTTATGGCAGAAAGTGAAGAAGAACTAGAGTCTTTTGATGAAAGTAAAAGAAGAGAGTGAAAAAGTTGGCTTAAAACTCAGCATTCAAGAAAAAAGAAGAAAGAAAAAAAAGAAAAAAAAAACCTCAGCATTCAAAAAACTAACTTCATGGTATCCAGTACCATCACTTCATGGCAAATAGATGGGGGAAAAAGTAGGAACAGTGACTTATTTTCTTTTCTTTGGCTCCAAAATCATTGCAAATAGTATAAGTGCAGCTATAAAATTAAAAGACACTTGCTCCTGGGAAAAAAGATATGACCAACCTAGACAGCATATTAAAAAGCAGAGACATTTCTTTGCCAACAAACATCAGCCTAGTCGAAGCTATGGTTTCTCCAGTAGTCATGTATGGATGTGAGAGCTGGACCATAAACAAGGCTGAGTAAAGAATTGATGATTTAGAACTGTTGTGTTGGAGAAGACCCTTGAGAGTCCCTTGGGCTGCAAGGAGATCAAACTAGTCAATCCTAAAGGAAATCAGTCCTGAATATTCATTGGAAGGACTGATGCTAAAGCTGAAGTTCCAATACTTTGGTCACCTGATGTGAAGAACTGACTTATTAGAAAAGCCCCTGATGCTGGGAAAGATTGAAGGCAGGAGGAGAAGGGGATGACAGAAAATGAGATGGTTGGATGGCATCACCATCCTGATGAACAAGAGTTTGAGCAAGTTCCAGGAGTTGGTGATGGACAGGGAAGCCTGGCATGCTGCAGTCCATGGGGTCGCAAAGAGTTGGACATGACTGAGCGACTGAACTGAACTGATGTCAGTGAAAGCACCAAATACTAACCACTAGACGAGCAAGGAACTCCCAAAGCCATTTATTTTTTTTAATGGAATTGATTGGCTCCTGCCAACTGGGAGGATATGACTGGGATGTGACTGGCTTGAGAAGATACAGGTGCTTACATGTGAACAAGTTTTACACTGGGTCTACTTTCTCCCCTTCTTGGCTGGCCTTTGTGTATTGTATTTCATTATCTTTCCATAGTAGCTTTCTTCTATCGTGAGAAAAATGTCTATAACTACTGCCAGGATTTCACAGCCCAGCCCCACAGTTCAAGTTCAAAAAGGAAGCTCCGGAGTCTTTCTATTATTTCCTGGGAAGGACTCTGATAGGACCTGTTTGGGGCATGGACCCACTGGCATTGCCAGAGTGATTGGCAGTCTGAGTGTCTGGCAAAGGAAAGGGGGGCAGGATGAAAGCAGTCCTCTGTGGAGGGAGAGTTTTTTTGTTTGTTTGTAATTTATTTATTTGTTTATTTTTGGCTGTGCTGGGTGATCATTGCTGTGCAGGCTTTTCTTTAGTTGTGGTGACCTGGGGCTACTCTCTAGTTACAGAGCGAGGGTTTCTCACTGCAGCAGCTTCTCTTTGTTTCCAAGAGCCCCTCTGCAGCACGTGGGATCTTCCCAGCCTAGGGATCGAACCACAGCTCCTGCATTGGCAGGCAGAGCCTTTATCACTGGGCCACAAGGAAAGTCCGGTGGAAGGAGAGTTTGCAAACTTGTAGGTGGTTTCATGCACAGGGAAATCACACATAGAAAAAAAGTCTACGGACGTGTACCAAGCTACTTTATTTCTAGTGGAGTTATGGTATGTTTGTTTGCTTCTTCACACCTTTTGGTATTTTCTCAAACATTCCACAAGGAATGGTATTAATCTGACAATAAGGGATTAAAGTGACAGAAACTAATTAGAAAAAGAAACTGTATTCCTAAGGAAGGGAAGTAGACCCTACACTCTCTCCCAAAATATGCCACTTTGGCATGTGGATTATTTTGAGCTGAAGGCAGTCAAGACCCAGCAGAACCAAGAACAACTTTCACCTTTCCCTTAACTGCCTAAAAGAATTTAGATAGGGGGCCCTGGCCCAGAAAGAGAGCTATTAACAGAGATAACTCTTTATCTGAAAGACTTACCAGCATGCTAGGGTAAACATCTGATTACCATCTTATCTTCCTGTGAATTACCCTCCTCCCCTTCAGAGCCCCAGTTTCATCTCCCATTTCTGAGCTCAGGATGGCATAGGAGCCTCAATTGCCTGACTCCCTTTGGGTCTCACATTCTTTTGGGGCTCCCATACATACGAATTTAAATATTTTTCTCCTGTTAATCAGTCTTACATCACTTTAAGTATTAGACCAACCAAAGGACTTAGAAGGATAGATGGAAGACTTTTTCACCCCGACACTGATGAAACCAGGAAATGTACAGTTTCCATTGGGGCATCTAGAATATGTGTCAAACCACGTGAAACATAGGAAAATATACGTGTCACTTCCAGTCTATAATGTGACTAACTGTAATACATCAAAGACAGAGTTGTCCTGGCATGATGGAAGTGGGGAGGGGGGTACCCCTCAGAGAAGGGAAAGGTGGTTTTCTGAAGTTTCCACTGGAAAAACAAGCCAAGAACACCCTCGTGTCTCAAGTCAGCTTGCTGTTCCAGGGAGGGTCGCAGTTCCAATGGGCTTCATGGGACTGGATCTGCAGAGAAAGGCCCCTGGAGGGAAGAAGGGGTAGGACCTATGCCTTTCAGGGATCTGTGTGCTCCTTCCCCGCTTTGCTCTCCTTCCCTGCCTCCCAGCTCTCTACAGAACCCTTGGCCTCCTCCCTGCACCTACTTCTGGAAGTGGACAACCCTAGTTCTCTGGCCAGGATAATTTCCAGCTGAAATCTGCAAACTGGTGTGGGGAAGAAACATAATTTTCCTTCTACGCTTCTAGGTTTGGAGGTTGAGACCCCCAAAGACAAATTAACAAGAGAAAAACACAGCTATAATAACCTGTATCCCTCCTGTATGGGCCTCCCCAGTGGCTCAGTGGTAGAGAATCCACCTGCAGTGCAGGAGGTGCAGGAGACATGGGTTTGAGCCCTGCATTGGGAAGATCCCCTGGAGTAGGACATGGCAAACCTCTCCAGCACTCCTGCCTGGAGAATCCCATGGACAGAGGAGCATGGTGGACTACAGTCCACGGGGTCACAAAGAGTTAGAAGCAACTGAGCACGCACATGAATCCCTCCTTTATACATCGGAGAGACCCAAGAAAACCAAACAGCTCCCTGAAATGGGCCAAGCCATCATCTTAAATACCATCTCCAACTAAAGACAAAAGGAAGATGGGGGATTGGGGAGGCCTGTTATGGAAGATAACCAGGAAAAGTACGGAATATTTTTGCGCAGACTTAAATCCGGCACCCTCTTCACTGATGAAAGTTTTTCGGTGATTGAGAGTCCTCTTTCTCTTCCTGGTACAGAGAAGGAGGTACCTTACAAATGGAGATTTCCCCTTATAAATAAAAATACAAATACTTATGTGAACTTCTACTGTTTTTAGAGCTTCTCATCAGTTCATGCCAAGGACTCACATTTGGGGTGGCATGTTCTACTCCTCTTCAGGGCCATTTTTATTTTTGTATGTATTAAAGAAACTCAAAGGGAGCCAGTGTGCCGCCAGGGAGGCCCAAGGAGAGAGACCAGAATGAGATGAGAGAGAAGAGGGGAACAGCGGTTCCGTGGCACAATGAAGATTGTTCCAGTAAAAGGGAAAGTCCTCAGAGGGACCCTTGGCTTGTGTTTCCTGAGAAAGCAGAGCCTGAAATGAAAACTTCTATGAAAGTGGTTTACATGAAAAGACCTCAGGAAGGAGGCAAGACCAAGAGATTAAGATAAAGAGGGAGGAAAACCCAAACGTCACATCGCCACTTGGATCAAAGTACTGAAGTGTCTTCCCTGTGTATGTGGGCTCAGTCATGTCCTTACTCTTCGTGACTTCAGGCTCCTCTGTCCACGGGGTTCTCCAGGCAAGAGTACTGGAGTGGGTTGCCATTTCTTTCTCCAAGGGATCTTCCCCACCCAGGAATCAAACCTGCATCTCCTGCGTCTCCTGCATTGCAGGATTCATTACCTGCTGAGCTTCCAGGGAATTGTGTATTCCCTGCTGCTGCTGCTGCTGTTAAGTCTCTTCAGTCGTGTCCGACTCTGTGTGACCCCAGAGACGGCAGCCCACCAGGCTCCCACGTCCCTGGGATTCTCTAAGCAAGAACACTGGAGTGCGTTGCCACTTCCTTCTCCAATGCATGAAAGTGAAAAGTCAAAGTGAAGTCGTTCAGTCGTGTCTGACTCTTAGTGACCCCATGGACTGCAGCTCACCAGGCTCCTCCGTCCATGGGATTTTCCAGGCAAGAGTACTGGAGTGGGGTGCCATTGCCTTCTCCTGCGTCTTCTCTGGACCTCCTGAAAAGAATAAATCGAGACTCCCAGAATGGTTGTGCTGATAAAATTAGAGTTGGGACTATTTTATCTTTTGTTTCAGGCTTCTTAATGGCCTCAAATTTGGAGAAACCCTCAGGCAGGAAGCAATGTCCCCCCTCTAGGTGTGCACAGCAGGTAGCCACTGTCCTATGAATTGACTTGAAACCCACCTGGGGTGGCCACAGCTGAAAGCAGAAGTGACTCAGAGGGAAGGAAGCATTTCATATAGAGGGTTTTAAGAAGAAAAATCACAAGGCCCAATTTGTGTTTTTTAAAACTATCACGCTGGCTGCTGCTTGGAGAATAGATTTGCACACAGCCCGGGGGAAATGGAACCGGTGATGCTGTGGTCAAACACCGACTTTCCAACACAATCTGTTGATGAGGCAGAGCCAGGTTTATTGCTTTCTGTGGGGAAGCAGAATGGGATTTGGGCCGTTTCTTGGAAAAGAAAAAACAAGGTCAAATTTTATGGAGAATTTGAATTGTGACTTAAGATACGCCTTTCATGCATGGAAGCTCGATTAGAATCATGATATAGCCATTTAGGATTGTTGAAAAATACCAAAGTGAGAATTTTAAAGCAAGGGGATCATAGAATTCGGGGGTATAAAATGTCTGTTTAATTTTTTTATTTTTTTTATTTTTTTTATTTTTGGCTGTACAGAGTCTCTGTTTCTGCGTGAGCTTTTTTCGAAGTCTCAGCGAGTCGGGTCTACTCTCTATTTCCTGTGGAGGGGAGGAGGTTCTAGCTGCCCTGGCATCTCTTGCTGCAGAGCGCAGGCTCTAGGGCACATAGGCTTCAGTAACTGTGGCCCCAGCGCACGGGCTCTCGGTAGTTGTGCTCCATGGCAGGTGGGATCTTCCTGGATCAGGGCTCGAACCCATGTCTCCTCCATTAGCGAGCAGTTTCTTAACCACTAAGCTACCAGGGAAGCCCTGTTGATGTTTTATAGCCAAAATTCAATGGATCTTCCAGGAGGTTCCTGTAAGGAATAAATTCTTTGCCTGGTGCAAATATCTCCTGGAAAAGTAAAGTGAAGTCATTCCGTCGTGTCCAACTCTTTGGGACCCCGTGGACTGTAGCCCACCAGGCTCCTCCGCCCATGGGGTTCTCCAGGCAAGAATACTGGAGTGGGTTGCCATTTCCTTCTCCAGGGGATCTTTCCGACCCAGGAATAGAACCCTGGTCTCCCGCATTGTAGGCAGACGCTTTAACCTCTGAGCCACCAGGGAAGCCCTGGAAAAGTAGTCATGCTAATGAAGACAAAGGAATAGTAAATTGATAATAAAGTGAACAATTCTGGGAAAGGACGGTTCTTTCTGTTCTCTGAGTCCTGGCTCTGTGTGGAGGGTAAATGGCTTCCCTTCCTTGTATCTTATTATAAAGAGGGAGCCCTGAGGATGGAGAGGAGTCAATGAATTTGCAGCATATTTGAGGCAGAAAACACAGGACTTCCTGTTCGACCAGATTATGACATAACGAGAAGAAACCACACCACCTAGAAATCTCCTTAAGACCCTGCAATGAAGGTGCTAAGTAAGTGTGGGCTAGAGGCATAAATTTGGATATCAGTTCAGTTCAGTCATTCAGTTGTGTCCAACTCTTTGCCACCCTATGGACTGCAGCATGCCAGGCTTCCCTGTCCATCACCAACTCCTGAAGCTTGCTCAAACTCAAATCCATTTAATCAATGATGCCATCCAACCATCTCATCTTCTGTCATCCCCTTCTCCTCCTGCCTTCAATCTTTCCTAGCATCAGGATCTTTTCCAATGAGTCAATTCTTCACATCAGGTGGCCTAAATATTGGAGCTTCAGCATCAGTCCTTCCAATGAATATTCAGGTCTGATTTCCTTTAGGACTGACTGGTCTGATCTCCTTGCAGTCCAAGGGACTGTCAAGAGTCTTCTCCAACACCACAGTTCTAAAGCATCAATTCTTCGGTGCTCAGCAGGCAATTATTACTTAAATCTAAGGGAGAGCTGAAAATCACCTAGTGAGGCCTGCCTTCTCTCAGAGTGTGTATGTCATTATTAAAAAAAAAAAATACACGGTCCAAAGATGAAAATCTGGGGTGTTTCTAAGATTCAGAGGCACAGTTCAGTTCAGTCGCTCAGTAGTATCCGACTCTTTGCGACCCCATGAATCGCGGCACGCCAGGCCTTCCTGTCCATCACCAACTCCTGGAGTTAACACAAACTCATGTCCATCGAGTCGGTGATGCCATCCAGCCATCTCATCCTCTGTCCTCCCCTTCTCCTCCTGCCCCCAATCCCTCCCAGCATCAAGTCTTTTCCAATGAGTCAACTCTTTGCATGTGGTGGCCAAAGTACCGGAGTTTCAGCTTTAGCATCAGTCCTTCCAATGAACACCCAGGACTGATCTCCTTCAGAATGGACTGGTTGGATCTCCTTGCAGTCCAAGGGACTCTCAAGAGTCTTCTCCAACACCACAGTTCAAAAGCATCAATTCTTCGGCACTCAGCCTTCCTCACAGTCCAATTCTCACATCCATACATGAC
>SJYV01032627.1:1506480-1535512 GCA_006410875.1 Neotragus pygmaeus
CTTGATTCATGGACCTGACATTCCAGGTTCCTATGCAATACTGCTCATTACAGCATCGGACCTTGCTTCTATCACCAGTCACATCCACAGCTGGGTATTGTTTTTGCTTTGGCTCCATCCCTTCATTCTTTCTGGAGTTATTTTTCCACTGATCTCCAGTAGCATATTGGGCACCTATTGACCTAGGGAGTTCCTCTTTCGGTATCCTATCATTTTGCCTTTTAATACTGTTCATGGGGTTCTCAAGGCAAGAATACTGAAGTGGTTTGCCATTCCCTTCTCCAGTGGACCACATTCTGTCAGACCTCTCCACCATGACCCACCCGTCTTGGGTGGCCGCACATGGCATGGCTTAGTTTCATTGAGTTAGACAAGGCTAACTGGTCCGTGTGATCATATTGACTGGTTTTCTGTGATTATGGTTTCAGATGCCTCTCGCAACACCTACTGTCTTACTTGGGTTTCTCTTACCTTGGATGTGGGGTATCTCTTCATGGCTGCTCCAACACAGCGCACAGTAGCAAGTATCAATGGTGGCACAGTAGTAAGTATCAATTCTAAATGTATTTATTTGATGGCAAATAACAGGAAACTCTAGTTGACTGTGTGTCTTCGATGCAGGTGTATTCTGGTCACATACCATGAAGACTGCAGCTGACCAGCCCAAGAATGAGGCAGCTGCTCCGTTTATACTTTGGGGAAACAAGTTGTTTTATCATCCCCCTTTAGAACGTAGATTTCTGTCCTTAAGCTTGTGGCTTTGTGGTCGCAAGATGGCAGCTGTATCTTTGGGCACACACCATGCAGATAGTAAGCAGGAGGGGCCCAGGGCAAGCTTGCCCCTTTGAGCCAAGAAATGAAAACTGCCCAGGAAGCCTTTACTCAGCCAGCTTCTTCACTGTCCAGAGCGCGTGTCCTCCCAACCCCAAGTGAGTCCAGAAAAGGAAGTCTTAACAGCTCGGGCACTGTGCTGACCTGAACAACACTGGCGGTGTATTAGTCGGGAAGAGAGAAGGATCAAGTACCGTGTACACAGCTGGTACTATGTGCCACCGGCAGATAATAAGAACCCAGGGGCTCCCCTGGCAGCTCAGTGGTTACGAATCTGCCTGCCAATGCACGGACATGTGTTTGATCCCTGGCCTGCAAAGATCCCACATGCTGCAGAGCAACTAAACCCGTGTGCTGCAACCGCTGAGTCCATGCTCTAGAGCCCAGGAGCCCTAGGGCCCATCGTCCTTGGGAAGTGAAGCCACTGCAATGAGAAGCCTGCGTACCACAACTAAAGCCTGCGTACCACTCACCACAGCTGGACAAGGCCCGCGTGCAGCAAAGAAGACCCACTGCAAACAAGAATAAATAAAATGAAGAACCGAGGAAGGGGGCTGAGGGGTGGTGAGAGAAGGGAAAGGGAAACACTGAGAGTGTACACTGTTTCACAAACCAAAGGAGGATGTTCTTTCAAGGAGGGATCGAGGGGGTCAGATATTCCTCAAGAATATGGGAAAGATGGGGAAGGGGAGAGTACAGGATTTGGGAACATGGAGGTCGTTGGGGACAGTGACAAGAGCTAGCACTACAATGACGTGGAGCCCGGGGAAGTGTACAGAGGAGATGATGGGAAGTGAGGAAGTGGGGGTTAATTTTATTTTAGAAGTTTTGTTAACGCCAGTTCGTGTGCCTGACGCTCAGTGAGGTCAAACAAACGGAAACATCAGAGTTTGTGGAGCAGGGAAAGGTTGACTGCAGGGCCATGCAAGGAGACAGGTGGCTCAGGCCCTAAAAAGCCTCGAGCTCCCCAAAAGGTTTCAGCCGAGCATTTTTAAAGGGCAGGTGAGGGAGGGGGGTTTGCTGTGATCAGCTTGTGCACAAGTCTCTGGCTGACGGTGAGGGAAGAGGGTGGTGTCACAGGGGTTAGCATTATCAGTCCTTGAGTTCTAGAAGAACTGGGACTGTGCTCACGGTGTTCAAGTACTTACCATCTTCCATTTGGTGGGGATTTTCACATCTGCAAAACACCTCAGGAAATGTGCATCAAATACTACCATCCAGGTACTTCAGGCTTCTAGGTGGCTCAGAGGTAAAGAAGCCACCTGCCACTGCAGGAGACACTGATTCGATCCCCAGCTTGGGAGGATCCCCTGGAGAAGGAAATGGCAATCCACCCTAGTATTCTTGCCTGGGAAATCCCATGGACAGAGGAGCCTGGTGAGCTGCAGTCCATGGGGTCGCAGAGAGTCGGAGATGACTGAGCGATTAAACAACAGCAACAAGACACTTCAGAGAGGAGCTAAAGCAGAAGATATGAGGGAAGGCCCGACAGAGTCCTGCTCAGTTACAATTTGGCCTTGGAAGGGGTAGTTGGGAGGAGAAACATGTGTAAAAAGGGAAGGGTGTGTTAAGATGGAAAATATTGCCATCTATCTCATTAAATGGCCTTCAGGATACAGCAGATATTAAATAGTTTTAAAACACTAAGTTTCAGGGTTTCCTAAGCCCACTTCTTTCCAAAACCATACAGCATGGTACAGAGAATAGGCTTTGGAGGCAGAAAGAGTTAGGTTTGAAACCTAATTCTGCCTAGCTGTGTGATCTCAAGCCAGTTGCTTGACCATCTGTTTGCTCCTATGTAAAAAGGAACAATCACGGCTTGAAAGCCATGAAAGGATATAGTGAAAAATAAATAAATAGATAAAGGATATAGTGGTAGTGTTAGTTGCTCAGTCATGTCTGACTCTGCAACCCCATGGACGGTAGCCCCCCAGGCTCCTTTGTCCATGGGCTTCTCCAGGCAAGAGTAATGGAGTGAGTTGTCATTCCCGGCTCCACAGGATCTTCCCAAGCCAGGGATCGAACCTGGGTCTCCTGCATTGCAGGCAGATTCTTTCCTGTCTGAGCTACGGGAAATGAAAGAATAGAAGCCTGCAAAGTACACATCACAGTGCCTGGCACAGAGTAAATTATGAATAAGAGGCACTCGTATTCTTCTTGAAGGCCAGATCCAGCATTTATATATCAAGGGGCTAAATGAAATTCCCATGAGACAGAAAGAACAGACGCTTAATAACGTTTTGTAATTTCCTTTGAGTCAAAGCACAGGAAGACAACCAGGCCCCGTAAAGCCACACTCCTTAATGCATACAACCCAACTCACTCCTTTATGTTTCCCCATTTGTAACTCAGCAGAAAATCATGTACCTGCTTGTCTCTCTGAGGCTCAAAGTATAGCCAGAGGGCTGAGCAGCAGCTGAGCATCTGCCTCCTCCTTGAAATTCAGGGTCAGCAGGAGGACAGACCCGCAAGAACATTTGCAAGGGGAGAGGGTTCTTTGCAAGGCAGATGGAAGAACAAATACTAAGCAAGAAGCCACGTGGATGCGGACGGATGAAAAAAGTGTGTGTCATGAGAACTCTCAACGTGTGAGCTAACTTCATATTATTATGACGTTATCATCATTAGGATGCTGTTTACCTTTATTCGCCTTTGTTCTTTGGGGGAAGCTGCATGTGGGGAAAGGGGTGGGTCCCAGAAGGAAATTTGGAAGGCATTTGTAGAGCAGAATGAAGGATTCTAATGTCTCTCTCCTGCACACCACCCGGAATGACTCTTGGAGCTCTGATAGAATTACTGAGGATTGATGAAGATGCTTTGGATTCCGGGGCTTCTGGCAGGAAACAGGGCCCACTGTGCTGCCTTTCCCTCCTCCGAGCAGCCCCAAGAGCCCAAACACTGGAGTCCAGCAGTTCAATTCATCTCAGTCGTTCAGTCGTGTCCAGCTCTTTGCAACCCCATGGCCTGCAGCACGCCAGGCTTCCCTGTCCATCACCAACTGCCGGAGCTTGCTCAAACTCATGTCCATGGAGTTGGTGATACCATCCCACCATCTCATCCTTTGTTGTCCCCTTCTCCTCCTGCCTACAGCTTTTCCTAGCATCGGGGTCTTTTCCTATGAGTCAGGTCTTCGCATCAGGTGGCCAAAGTATTGGAGCTTCAGCTTCAGCATCAATCCTTCCAATGAATACTCAGGACTGATTTCCTTTAGGACTGACTGGTTTGATCTCCTTGCAGTCCAGGGGACTCTCAAGAGTCTTCTCCAAAAACACAGCTCAAAAGCATCAATTCTTAGGTGCTCAGCTTNTTAAGCCAACTTTTTCACTCTCCTCTTTCACTTTCATCAGAGGCTCTTTAGTTGTTCTTCACTTTCTGCAATAAGGGTGGTGTCTCCGGGGTGTCTGAGGTTGATATTTCTCCCGGCAATCTTGATTCCAGGGCTACAGGCCATGGGGCCGCAAAAGAGTTGGGCAGGACTGAGCACGCACACACTAGGAAGTTGAGCCAGGACGGCCTGGGATGACAGACCCACGATCTCCTCTGATAGCTCCATTGGGAAGTCCTGATTCTTTGAATAAGGACTCCTGAGAAAAACAAAAGCCAGACAACCATGTGAGGGGCCCAAGCCTCCCTTCCCTGGTGGCTGGGATGAGAAGACAGAAACATCGGGGAGCACTTCCTCCATGCAGCTCCTCACTTGGGCACCTGGCGCTGAAAGTCTGGAACCACTGGGTTGTTCATTGATCCCTTCGGCCCTTGGGTCAGTTTAGGTTGTATAAATAGACTCACCTCAATCTTGCACAAAATACAACACTGGGCTCTTTTTTTTTTTTTTTTTCCCCTCTAAGCACTGAAACAAGGTTTTAAGGGAAGAAGAGACAACTATAGGAACCAAACAAAGCAGCGCAAGAGAACAAACAACGCTTCCAAAACTGAAACAATCATCTTTCCCCCACCCCCGATTTCCTCCCCCAAAACCGGTTTCCCCTCTGAACTTCCCTATTTCTCTCAGCAGTAACAGCGCTCTCTGAGCCGCCCAGGCTCAAAAGACTACATGTTTTATTTTGTTGTTGTTGTTTTTCATATTTATTTATTTACTTTTGGTTGAGCGGGGTCTTCAGAGCTGCTCTGACTTTCTCTAGTTGCGGCACACGGGCTTCTTATTGCAGCGGGCTCTCTTGTTGCAGAGCACAGGCTCTAGGGTGCATAGGCTTCAGAAGCTGGTGCACACGGGCTCCGGGGTGGTGTATGGGCTTAGTTGCCTTGAGGTATGTGGGATCTCCCCAGACCAGGAATCGAACTGGTGTCCCCTGCATTGCAAGGTGGGTTCTTAATGATGGACCACCAGGGATGCCCCAAAACTGTGTATTTTGAATGTTGGCCCTTTTCTGTTCCTCCACCCACATAACCCTTGACACCAAATCTTGCTGGTTCTTCCACTTAAAAGCTCTGTGACATTGCCAGAGTCTTCTTCTTGCCCAGGGTCTGCTCTTTCACCCTTCACCCCTCTAAATGTCCTGCTAGCCTGTCACCTCGGTTCAGACTCCCATCAGAGTAGCCTCTTCAAACTGCTGTCCTGGCCACGCCCACCCATCACCCCATCACGACCTCACGCCTGTCTGTCCATCTTTCTAAGACTCACGTCTGGTCAATTGCTCATATTCACCTTTGCCAAAGACCACCGACTGGCTTGTAATTTCTGCACTGCCCCCTGCTCTGTCTTGCTTTGGTGCCTCTGTGTCTGCTGTTCCTCTGTCCACTTTTGCACCTGGCTAACTCCACTCAGTTAGCCACTGAGGGACTCCACTTATGGTGTCCCTTCCTCCGGGAAGCCCTCCCTGATGGCCCAGACTAGAAATCCCCACCTTTGCTCCGGTAATGTTGATGGCACTGCATGAAGTAGGATATGTGGCCTCGCATCACTGAGCTCCTTCAGGGAGGAGCTGCGCTCTTCCATCTCAGGCCCATAAATGGGACCAAGTATCCTTTCCTTCTCCCAACCTCCACTTCCTTCCACACAAGGCTCGCAGTCTACCCCTATCTGCCCTGCCTGCAAAACAAAATAAAGAAATCGTACACCGAAGGGAAAAATTCTTAGCCGAGCTGCCATTCCTGGCTCTGCAGTAAGGAACTGATTAACTCCAACTCTGTCTACTCTAACCCTCTCCCAACTGCACAGGCACCTGTGGAGCAGGTGCTCACCCTGAGGCTCCTAGGATCTGTCCACATCTTGCTCCAGGCCATCCAGTCCCCTTTGTTCCAGCCTTCCTCTCCCTTTCCCCATTGTTCCGGGCAGCCCAACCCTCTCAGTGGGGTTTTTTGAAACGCTGCTTGAGCTCTACCCCCCCCCCCCGCTCTACCCACTGAATCACTCTCTGTCCTTTTCTGAATCCTATGGCCTTTAATCTAATCTAAATCTCTATTTGTACTTAGCCGTCTGTTGCCTTATGCTGTTCTTTAATCTTTCTAGAGCGTATATTTTTGTTTCAACTAGATACTGGGGCAAGGGTCATTTCTTATGGGACTTTTTACTCCGGTCACTATCAATTATCAGGCACATTACAGGTCCTTAGTACATATTTAGGGCTTCCCTGGTGGCTCAGATGGTAAAGAATCTGCTTGCAATGAGGAAGACCTGGGTTCGATCCCTGGGTTGGGAAGATCCCAGGAAGGAGGGCAAGGCCACCCACTCCAGCATTCTTGCCTGGAGAATCCCGATGGACAGAGGAGCCTTGCGGGCTGCAGTCCACAGGGTCGCAAAGAATAGGACATGACTGGGCGACAAAGCACAGCAGCACAGTATATATTTAGCAAATCATGGGGAAGTGTAACATCATGGAAATATACAATCCAGCAAGAACTATATTAAACTTTTATCTTCAGCATACAGTCAAGGGTTGGGCAGAAACTAGCAAAGAAGAAACTGCCTTCATGGAGTTTACAGCTTAATGAAGAGCACTAAGACAATCACAAAATAAATGTCTTTTAAAATTAATTTATTTATTTTTGGCTGTGCTTGTTCTTCACTGCTCCACGGGCTTTCTCAAGTTGTGGCGTGTCGTCTTCTCCTGTTGGAGAGCTCAGGCTCTAGGGCAACCGGGCTTCAGTAGTTGCGACCCCTGGGCTCAGTGGCTGTGCCCCACCTCCCCGGGCTCTGGAGCAGAGGCTCAGTGGCTGTGGCACTCGGGCTTAGTTGCTCCTTGGCATGTGGGATCTTCCCAGATCAGGATGGAACCTGTGTTTCATGTGTTAGCAGGCGAATTCTTTACCCCTGAGCCACCAGGGAAGCCCAAATAAATGCCTATTAACACAGTGATCTCATTTTTTTTTTTTGAAACTACAGTTATTGGGGTGGGAGGGAGGCTCAAGAAGAAAACGATATCTGTATACATATATAGCCGACTCACACTGTTGTACCGCAGAAACTAATATAACATTGTAAAGCAATGATACTTCAATCTTTTAAAAATTAAAAAAAAAAAGTAACGAGGTCAACACAATAAATCACGTTTTGAGATCTTGCCAAAAGCAAACAACACACACACACACAAAACAAACAAAAAGAACACTACAGTTTTAGAGAGTTATTTATACAGAGATTTACTAGGTAATTTGGGAAACTGAAGTCAAGAGAGGCACTGACAGTTTGTGTCCTTTTCCATTTTCCACATTACTCTCCCAAACTTCTGGGAAGTAAAACATCTACCCAAGAAGTTCTCAACCTAGATAAGTATCACACCCACCGAAGGGCTTGTTAAAACACAGATTGCTGTGCCCTGCCCCTAAAATCTTCATTCCCTGGGATAGGGTAGGGAACCCAGGAATTTGGGATTCTTCTAAGTCCCGAGTGATTCCTGTAGGGCTGGTCCGGGACAGCATGCAGTGTGTCACAGCTCTCGCTGTTTAGTCACTAAGTCCTGTCTGTCTCTGGGACGGGCTCCTCTGGCCATGTGATTTCTCAGGCAAGAATACTGGCGTGGGCCGCCATTACAAGACCGTGTTCAAAACCTAATCCTGGAGACAATTAAGTTTATTGTTGACAGTTTTTTTTTTTTCTTTCTTGTGTGCATAAGATAGCTTTTCTTCCAGATAGACTGCAATCTTCCACAAGACAGGGACTATTTTATCATTGTTTTTCTAACCTCCTCAAATCCTCGCACAGTTAGACACCGAATGTAATTTAATACATCTGTGAAAGCTAGAGAAGAAAGAAAATTGGATCCTTCACAGCCAAAATAAAGGCAAATGAAAATATTTGCATTCTTTCAGGCCTTGGTCAAATTAAAGGAAATAAATAGTACCAGAATTCAGACTAGTGCCTTCCAAGTCAGTCCATTCTCCTCAATAGCATGAAATTTTGGAATTAAAAGGATCACGCGTGAGCTCTACACCTCATGACTCATCCACTCATTCATTCACCCCAACCCTGAACCAAGCTGAGTCAGTTTAAACATGACTGAGCCGCACTCTGCAGGATTTATCACATTTGCGACAGGAAAAACAATCCATTTGGCAGGGAACAAATGATATTACAGGGCCCAAAGGTGAGTAATTGGCCCTAATGACTTGGAAATAAATTTGAATTCACATCGGGTAGGCTGTATAAATATCTACTATTAATACACATCTGAATGCTTGGTGCTTTCAGGAAGGAGGGAGGTAAGTGAGCTGGGAGAGGCAGGGGTGAGGAGAGCAGAGAGCATTGTTGTCAGCTGTCCTCTAGCCCCTGGTGTGTCCCCACTTTCTTCTCCTCCTCAAGCAGGTTAAAACAACTTCTGAAGCGAAGAGTGTGCAATTCACAGCCTATTAACCTTGGATTTGGGAAGGTCTGCCACTCCCATGATTCCCCTTGGCAGCTGGTTTTAAAGTCCCAGCTGTGCAAGAGTCACCTCCTGGTCAGTTCTGAGACTTCTCTGTTTGGTTAAGACTGACAAGAATTGCAAGAGTTTCCTGGGGGTCCTGGAAAGGTAATACAGTTGAAGAAAGACCCCTTTGTGGACCAGAAAGACCAAAGGAATGACACTCCCTGGTATCTGGGATTTATGTCATGCTTTTCCCCGAAGTCGTCAGAGAAATGGGTACAATGGGAATGGTCTTTGTTCAGGGACATCCACTGATTCCATCATAATGAAAATTTTGATTGAGGAAGTGTTCCACCCGTCATTTGCATGTACAGTCAAGAGGAGAACAAAACTTCTGCCCTCTTGGGGTTTATGGTCTTGAATGTCTTTCTAAGCTGGGGTGACCCACCCTTGATGGTGGGCCCAGCACTGTCAGTGATAATACTGGGAAAGTTTTAGATAAACCAACCTTAAAGGTAGACTCTTTCCTGGATCCAACCATTCCTTGGCCAAGGCTGTCACTCATGAACTTAGGCTCAAGAATCCATAATAGAACTTCCCTGGTGGCATAGAGTGTATGATTCTGCCTGCCAATGAAGGGCACATGTGTTCGATCCCTGGTCCAGGAAGATCCCACATGCTGCAGAGCTACTCAGCCCATATGCCACAACCACGAAGCCTGCGCTCTAGAGAGCCTCAACTACCGTGCCTGTGTGCCCACACGCTGCAACTATGGAGCGCTCGCACCTAGGGCTTATGCTCCACCAGGGCAGTCGCTGCCATGAGAGCCCAAGTATCAACAAAGAGTAGCCGCTGCTCACTGCAACTAGAGAAAGCCCGAGCAAAAGCAGTGAATATCCAGTGCTGCCGAGAGATAAACAAGTAAGCCGATTGTGTGTGTCAGTCGCTCAGTCGTGTCCGACTCTTTGCAGACCCACAGACTGTAGCCTGCCAGGCTCCTCTGTCCATGGGATTCTCCAGGCAAGAATACTGGAGTGGGTTGCCATTCCCGTCTCCAGAGGATCTTCCTGACCCAGGGATTGAACCCTGGTCTCCTGCATTGCAGGCAGATTCTTTAACGTTTGAGCTACGGGGAATATATTTTTTCAAAAAAGAATCCATAATAAATGACTTTTCTTCCTAATACAAAGGACTCTTCTTTCTGTGTCACATACTACAGGAGATCTACAATGATATTCGTGTTTCTATATGGTTTTTCCTTTCAGTTGGCTTTTGTATTTCTAATGTTTTCCCCTCTCAAAATCCATAATAGGGCATATGACGATTTGATCCATTTTGTTGATAAGAATGATGTGTTATAAAAGATACTTTATTGAAAGTATCATATATATCAACATTTCCTTATTTTGTTTCCTTAGACCTTGCTGGAAGTCAGGTTTTCTAATCTCTGATACTTAATTCATGATAACATGTTAATGACTGACAAAATAGTGTAATAATTCTCTCATAGAACTTTCATTTAAAAACAATAGATCCCTAGATCTTAGAGTGCCTTATCCCAACAGGAGAAATTTTCTTTTCTTTTCAAGAATGATATTCCAGGGACTTCCCTGGCAGTCCAGTGACTACTCTTCACTTCCAGTGCAGGGGGCCCAGGTTTGATCCCAGGTCAGGGAAGTGGATTTTACATCCTACAACTGAGAGTTCATATGCCGTAACTAAGACCTAGCTCAGTCAAATAAATATTTTCTAAAAAATGATATTCTAATGGTAGTACTCCAAAGTATGTGGGTCAATTCACTACCTGAAAAGGGCAGCAAATCTGCTGGTCAACCTTGACCTTAGATTTAAGAAGGGAGATATTTTAAGTGCCTCTTTTCACCTAAATAATGATTTGGACCCTGGATAAATAACAAGCCAGTTACCTTTATAAAGCATTATCTTGGGCTTTCAAAATGATTATTTTTTTCTAAACTATATATTAAAAAAATTTTTTTATTTGATTTTTTTTAGCTGTTCCACTCACCATGCAGGATCTTAGTTCTCCAACCAGGGACTGAACCTGTGCCCCTATGGTGGAAGCACAGAGTCCTAACCACTGGGCCACCAGGGAAATCCCTCAAAATTATTGATGACTGTTATAAAAATTGAAGTTGAGCTTACATAATCCTACTACAATATAAACCCATCTACGAAACCAGCAGAATCAAATTCTTTGGCTGCTTCTTTATTTAAAAATTGGGGGAAGAGAAGAAAATTTTTTAGGCAGAAAAAGACATTCAGTGTGTTTTTGAATCTCGTCTTTCCCTATTCTTTAGGAGAAAAAACTCTCAGCCAGTTGCAAGTGCTAGATCCTGGGGAAAAGCAGGAGCCTAGCATGAAAGCTGGAGGGGTCAGGCAGTTTTATAGGAGGGAGGCCTTCGTCGCAGCTGTGGATATTGGACCCATCCTTGGGCGGCAGTCCTGGAAACCTGAGATGCCTCATCCCTTCTCCCTACCCTGCCCCAAGCCCCATAGTCGCGTACCCCAGGAAGTTGTAAATCTTTGGATCCAGTGGGCTGTGGCTAAGAGATCAGGTGCTAGGAGTGCCATCTACAGAGTATCCTAATTTCATGTACTTATCTTGTAAACTCATGTCACAGGGGAAGTGGATGCCACCAGAGAGCCTTACAGCCTATAGCCATTGCAAGAAAAACAACTCAACCTCAGGCCCTTTTGGGCACTGGTCATTTTCATTCGAAAGGTAAAATTTACGAGGTAACTATATTAATTTGCTGGGCCTGCTGTAACAAAGTACCAAAGACTGGCTGGCTTAACAATAGAAATATATGTCCTTATGTGTCAGGAGAAGGGGGCGACAGAGGATGAGATGGTTGGATGGCATCATGAGTTCAATGGACATGAGTCTGAGCAAACTCTGGGAGATAGCGAAGGACAGGGAAGCCTGGCATGCTGCAGTCCATGGGGTCACAAAGAGTGTGATGCAACTGAGCACCTGAACAATAACATCTCTGGAAACTAAAAGTCTAAGACCAAGGCTTCTGCCCACATATTCTCATCGTCTTCCTTTTTAAAGTGTTTACTTATTATGTTTATGTTTTGGGCTGTGCCAGGTCTTCATTGCAGGGGATCTTTTTCAGTTGTGACATGTGAAGTCTTAGTTGTGATCAGTGGAATCTAGTTCCCTAACCAGGGATTAAGCCTGGGCCCCCTGCATTAGGAGAAGAGCGTTTTAACCACTGGAGCAGTAGTCCCCAGAGTATTTCCTGAAGCCCTCTCCTTGGCATGTAGATGCCTGTCTTTTCCCTTTGTGTTCACATGGTCTTCCCTCTTTGTATCTGTGTCCTAATTTCCTCTTCTGATGAAGACACTCGTTTTGCTGGATCGGGGACCACTGGAATGACCTCGTTTGAACTTAATTATCTCTCTTAGGTTCTATCTCCAAATACAGTCACGTTCTGAAATACTGATGATTAGAACTTCAACACTGTAATTTTTTGTCGAGGACACAATTCAGTCCATAACAACAGCAGACAAGTATCATTTGTCAGATGAATATATCCACACCGATCTTGGGTTTTAGACTCGCTTTATGAAAACGTCTGGGCGTGTTATGTTACTGAAGAACATGAAATGTTTCATTTCATCCTCTCTCCTCTCTGGCCATTTCACAAGACAAGTGCTGGCTGGGAAGGAAAATGGAGATTTCTTAAGTGGCACTTGTCAATCAGTTTCACTTCCTCAATAATTGCAACTTCTTGGTGGGAGCTGACCTCTTTTGAAAGAGCACTCCAGATGCAGAGAATTATTTGTGAACAAAGCGATCGTTGGCACAGTGTCAAATTCCATTCATTTATTTCAGAAGCATTTATGTACCATATGGAGGTACTTTGCGAGGTAAGGGCTAGGTACCTTGTAAGTGGGTGAATGGAGAGTGTAAGGAAGGAGAATCTGATCATGTCTGAGGCCTGCAGAAGCCTGGGACAGCTGCAGGCATATTAACATGGCTGAGGGCTTCCCTGGTGGCTCAGTAGTAAAGAATCCTCCTGCCAAGGCAGGAGACACAGGTTTGATCCCTGATTCAGGAAGATTTCACATGCCTGAGAGCAACTAAGCCCGTGTGCCACAACTATTGAGCCTGTGCTCTAGAGCCCAGGAGCTGCAAATACTGAGTCCACGTGCTGCAACTACTGAAGTCCTCGCACCTTGGAGCCTGTGTTCCTCGACAAGAGAAGCCACGACAGTGAAAAGCCCACACACCCCACCTAGAGGGTAGTCCCTGCTCACCACAACTAGAGAAAAGCCCAATGGCAGTAAAGACCCCCGCACAGCCAAAATGTAAATAAACAAACATGGCTGAGAAATCTCCAAGGATCTGTGCTGTAGTCATTTCAGAAAATCTAGGCTCTTTCCTCCTGGTTTTTCCTGCCCTCTAAATTGAGAGAATTTCTTGGGACCTATTCTGGGTTCCAAGTTGCTTGGGTGATAAGGATTCTCCTATCAGTGGGGACCCTAATCTCCTCTTCAAACATACTGACCCAAACAGAGTGCCTTCAGCGTGAGCTGTGACTATCTACCTACCTGTCTGTCTGTCTATCTTTTCAAAGGTTTTTGATAAGCATGGCTGTTCATATATCAGGAACACAGCATGACCTGTTGCTTACAATTTTTGTAGTGTGCATCTATATAAGAATTTACTGCTGTACTTAAAATTGTCAACATTAACCATGGGTACAATTAGTCTGATTATAAATTACTCAGATTCGTATTGATTTGTATAGAATCGTAGAATAGTAGATTTGGGAGGGCATTTAACCCACAGTCTCCTTCTTCACAAGAAAGTAAGGCCTAGCAAAGTGACTGGTCCAAGGTCACAAAAGAACTGAGACTGAGCCCCAAGCCTTCAGATTCCTAGTATAATCTCACCTGTCAGTTCTACTATATTAAATAATCACCTTGATGCTGTAGTTTTCCCTCTATGTCTTTGTCCACAATTATAAATGCCGAAAACCCTCCAAGATACTGCACACTGTTTGAAAGCCCCTCACCTCCCTTCTCTCACACACATGTACACATGGACACGAAAAGGCACTGTCATTTTGTAGTAATAAAGGCCAGATTCTGACAACGAGGGTCCCTTGCCCTTGTCCTGGGTTTCCTGGACTTCACCTGGGTTCAGCGCTGCCTCCCTTTTCCGCACCCCAGGTGCTTTCACACCTGAGGATTCTTGGGCTTTACTTGGCTCCCTCAGGAGGACTGCAAGGAATCAGAGAGCGGACAGTGCAGAGTCAGAGGAGCATTCTAAGCAGGCACTGGGTACTCTTTGGAGGAAAGAATGAACGAACGAGTGAGTCAATCAATGAACAAGTGAAAGCGAAAAGGAAAGGGGGAAATAATGGGAGGGGAGGCCGACCTGGATTCTTGAGGATGGAGTGGAGTTAAGGAATGGGGTCTCTTCTGTGGTTTGCTGGGGGGCTCAGGACCTGAGCAGCTCATGGCCAGCCCTCAGTTGAATAGAGCCCAGAGGCCCCCTACTTCCTTCAAATGTCTTCCCTGACATTCGTTTCACAAGGGAAGACTCTTAGTGCTTAGTATGTGTGTTTNTGTAGATGCCTGTCTTTTCCCTTTGTGTTCACATGGTCTTCCCTCTTTGTATCTGTGTCCTAATTTCCTCTTCTGATGAAGACACTCGTTTTGCTGGATCGGGGACCACTGGAATGACCTCGTTTGAACTTAATTATCTCTCTTAGGTTCTATCTCCAAATACAGTCACGTTCTGAAATACTGATGATTAGAACTTCAACACTGTAATTTTTTGTCGAGGACACAATTCAGTCCATAACAACAGCAGACAAGTATCATTTGTCAGATGAATATATCCACACCGATCTTGGGTTTTAGACTCGCTTTATGAAAACGTCTGGGCGTGTTATGTTACTGAAGAACATGAAATGTTTCATTTCATCCTCTCTCCTCTCTGGCCATTTCACAAGACAAGTGCTGGCTGGGAAGGAAAATGGAGATTTCTTAAGTGGCACTTGTCAATCAGTTTCACTTCCTCAATAATTGCAACTTCTTGGTGGGAGCTGACCTCTTTTGAAAGAGCACTCCAGATGCAGAGAATTATTTGTGAACAAAGCGATCGTTGGCACAGTGTCAAATTCCATTCATTTATTTCAGAAGCATTTATGTACCATATGGAGGTACTTTGCGAGGTAAGGGCTAGGTACCTTGTAAGTGGGTGAATGGAGAGTGTAAGGAAGGAGAATCTGATCATGTCTGAGGCCTGCAGAAGCCTGGGACAGCTGCAGGCATATTAACATGGCTGAGGGCTTCCCTGGTGGCTCAGTAGTAAAGAATCCTCCTGCCAAGGCAGGAGACACAGGTTTGATCCCTGATTCAGGAAGATTTCACATGCCTGAGAGCAACTAAGCCCGTGTGCCACAACTATTGAGCCTGTGCTCTAGAGCCCAGGAGCTGCAAATACTGAGTCCACGTGCTGCAACTACTGAAGTCCTCGCACCTTGGAGCCTGTGTTCCTCGACAAGAGAAGCCACGACAGTGAAAAGCCCACACACCCCACCTAGAGGGTAGTCCCTGCTCACCACAACTAGAGAAAAGCCCAATGGCAGTAAAGACCCCCGCACAGCCAAAATGTAAATAAACAAACATGGCTGAGAAATCTCCAAGGATCTGTGCTGTAGTCATTTCAGAAAATCTAGGCTCTTTCCTCCTGGTTTTTCCTGCCCTCTAAATTGAGAGAATTTCTTGGGACCTATTCTGGGTTCCAAGTTGCTTGGGTGATAAGGATTCTCCTATCAGTGGGGACCCTAATCTCCTCTTCAAACATACTGACCCAAACAGAGTGCCTTCAGCGTGAGCTGTGACTATCTACCTACCTGTCTGTCTGTCTATCTTTTCAAAGGTTTTTGATAAGCATGGCTGTTCATATATCAGGAACACAGCATGACCTGTTGCTTACAATTTTTGTAGTGTGCATCTATATAAGAATTTACTGCTGTACTTAAAATTGTCAACATTAACCATGGGTACAATTAGTCTGATTATAAATTACTCAGATTCGTATTGATTTGTATAGAATCGTAGAATAGTAGATTTGGGAGGGCATTTAACCCACAGTCTCCTTCTTCACAAGAAAGTAAGGCCTAGCAAAGTGACTGGTCCAAGGTCACAAAAGAACTGAGACTGAGCCCCAAGCCTTCAGATTCCTAGTATAATCTCACCTGTCAGTTCTACTATATTAAATAATCACCTTGATGCTGTAGTTTTCCCTCTATGTCTTTGTCCACAATTATAAATGCCGAAAACCCTCCAAGATACTGCACACTGTTTGAAAGCCCCTCACCTCCCTTCTCTCACACACATGTACACATGGACACGAAAAGGCACTGTCATTTTGTAGTAATAAAGGCCAGATTCTGACAACGAGGGTCCCTTGCCCTTGTCCTGGGTTTCCTGGACTTCACCTGGGTTCAGCGCTGCCTCCCTTTTCCGCACCCCAGGTGCTTTCACACCTGAGGATTCTTGGGCTTTACTTGGCTCCCTCAGGAGGACTGCAAGGAATCAGAGAGCGGACAGTGCAGAGTCAGAGGAGCATTCTAAGCAGGCACTGGGTACTCTTTGGAGGAAAGAATGAACGAACGAGTGAGTCAATCAATGAACAAGTGAAAGCGAAAAGGAAAGGGGGAAATAATGGGAGGGGAGGCCGACCTGGATTCTTGAGGATGGAGTGGAGTTAAGGAATGGGGTCTCTTCTGTGGTTTGCTGGGGGGCTCAGGACCTGAGCAGCTCATGGCCAGCCCTCAGTTGAATAGAGCCCAGAGGCCCCCTACTTCCTTCAAATGTCTTCCCTGACATTCGTTTCACAAGAGAAGACTCTTAGTGCTTAGTATGTGTGTTTGAGGACAGGGTTCGTTTTATTCAATTTTATATCCTTTGTTCAACAATTTTTTTTTTATTTCATGAATGCTTGACAATTGAAAGACAAACATCTGGAAATTAATAACCTACTAATTTCTAGTCACAATGTAATTGCTGATGTCTGATTCTCTTCTCTATGTGTGTATATGTGTACGATCAGAAAGAAAAATGGTCCTGGGTTTCTGTAAAAATACGGATGAATCTGGGATTTTGGAAACATTAAGATTTCAGAAAAGAACATAATCTCTGCAGATGTTACAATTTTGCGGGAGATAGGATCTGTTTTTGTTTAGCAGCACATGGAGCCATGGGCAGAGCGTCTGATATGGATATTAACCAGCATCTCGGCTATGTGTCTGTGAAAACCTCAAACTGTGGAAGTTGGGTGAAGGAGAGGATGTAGCCAGGGGCTGAGCTGGACTGGTCTCGAATCAAATGCACCTCTAGGTTTCTGATGGTGAACTGATAACTTTTTTCTCCTACCTCCCTCCCTTCTGCAACCCTGACAAAGGGAAGAACGGATGATTCCTTTGGTAGGCTGTGATTGCTACCGCTTTTCTGCCGCCCAGACTGTTTTTCTCCCACCTCTCCTGATAACACATCACGCTCCACCCGCATGTCCATGGTGAGAAACAAGTTTTCTTTGGAGCCATCTTCACCGACTGCTGACAGAAGAAAGAACTGCGGAGGTGAATAGAGGGAGAAGGAGCAGGAAGGAGACAGGGGAGATGAAAACAGTAGCCCCGAAACTAGGAATCCAGACTCCTCAGTCAGATGAAGCAAACCCTTCCGCCCCCTTTTTTCCCTTAGCATTTTCATCTGGGCTTCATTTAATTGCAGCAGAAGGTATCTTGGTTAATGCGATTCCTTCCCTCTTTCCCTGCCTACTCATAATTCTCTGCCTCAGTTTCCTCATCATGATTCCCGGTGGTTTCCTTGATCACCAATATGATTTCTTCCCCCCAAACACAGAGTGCAGTATTATTATAAACAGTGACTTCTATTTTTAGGAACTGCAGGTTTTCCGTCTTGGCTGCCTTACCAGGGTTTCTGAACCGGGGCCAGCTCTCTTTCAATAACACAAGACATAATCTAAGCAGAATAGTAATGATAGTCCAGAATTTTTTAGAAAATCCAAAGAACCAAGGACTTTCAGTGATTTGTCTAAACGAGGTCCACTCTCAACCAGGATAAAATATCATTTTATTGTGTCTGGTTTGTGCTCTGGCATTTAACTGAAGCTTAACAAATAAGACTGTAAATTCAGGGACAGGAAGCAGCGAATAACAAAAAGAACTAATGTCTCCTTGACATCACTCACTCTTAAGAAGGCTGTTTACTTCTCAGTTTACCTCCCAGTGTGTTTCAGAATACTCTTGCAAATCTCAGCTTGAAATAGCTGTTCTACCTTCTCTCAATAGAAGCCCCCACCTTCTAAGTACACTGGCTTATAGTTATTTATAAACCTGATGTCAGTCAAAGATTATTTTGTATATCCCTCCTCCTAACTCTCTTCTCCCTACATACCAAGATAGACCTATATAAAATTAGAAACTTCACATAAAGTATTCAGTCAATTAGATAAGAATTATTGTCAGCAATCATTTCTGAAGCATAAATTCATCATATTGGGTGAAGCATGTCTCTGAGACTGTTACATGGATACCAGCTCCTTAAAAAAAAAAAGGCTTCTGTGGCCAAGGTAGTTTGGAAAACTATATGGCTTTTAGGGATTTTAAACTCTACAATAAAGTACCTTTGGATAAGTTAGAAATTCCAAATCTATTTCCTCAAAGAATCCTTTTCTTTCAGTACCTGGTAACATTTCATGGAATAATGTGTCTTGAATCACATTTTTGAAAACGAGGGAGGTGGTCGGCACACAGGATATGGAGGCAGGAGGCCAGGGTTTGACTCCTGGCTGTACCACCCTACTCGTTATATGACTTTGAGCAAATCAGAACCTCTTAATATTTCATTTTCACATTGGAAGAGTGAAGATGATAAGACACATGGTAATCCCATTGTTTTTTGGGTTAAACTATATTATTATTGACTGTTCTTTAAGCACTATAACAAGCTATATAAATGAGGGATCACCAGATATCACAGAGAAATATAAGGTTGTATTAGGCAATTAATTATGTATAAGTATATAAAGATGTTTATGTATTTAAGTCTACTTGGGGGTCCAGCACTGAGAGGGGAACAAGGAAGCATAGCCCAAAGGTCAAGGTAGGATTAGAGCATGTTGGATCCAGAAATTTCTTTGGTGATAACTGAATTTAACCCTTTCATTTTATGTATGATGAAGTGAAGGCCCATAGGGGTCAAATGAATGGCTTAAGGTCACTCAGGATTAATGTTAGGAATATCTGATTCCCACCCAGTGATGGACGTTATTGCCCAACGGCTGCCTCAGTATGAGACAAAACATGGCCCCATGAAATTTTCAATCTGATGAGGTGAGACATACAAATGATATAATCAGAAAACAAGATGATGTGGAGCAAAATTTAAAAGCTCAAAAATGGGGCTGAAGGTAACCATTTGNTATTGCCCAACGGCTGCCTCAGTATGAGACAAAACATGGCCCCATGAAATTTTCAATCTGATGAGGTGAGACATACAAATGATATAATCAGAAAACAAGATGATGTGGAGCAAAATTTAAAAGCTCAAAAATGGGGCTGAAGGTAACCATTTGAGATGAGGGATATGTTAATTAGCTTGACTGTAACAGCCATTTCAAAATGGATATGCATATCCAAACATACCTTAAATACATATAATTAGTATTGTTTTAAAAATGATTTATCTTGGCTGTGCTGGGTCTTAGTTGCGGCACTCAGGCTCTTCCGGGTGGCCTGTGGACTTTGCAGTTGTGACATGCTTGTGGGATCTAGTTCCCTAGCCAGGGATTGAACCCAGGCCCCCTGCATTGAGAGTTCAGAGTCTTACCCATTGGTCCACCAGCAAAGTCCTTGTAATTTTTATTTTTAAAAAATGTGGCTGAAGTAACAAGGGCAATGAGAATTCAGGAGTGAGGAAGCCCAGTAGCCAGGCTTAACCAGAGGTAAGACGAGCTGGGGCCTTAAGGAGTATACAGCACTGTGTTGAATTTGGATAGTGGAAGAGGAAAAACAGTGGTGCTCCAAAACAGAATTGAGATGATAAGTCAACAGACTAAGTGGCTGCCAAATTTTAAATAGTCAGGCATTATAGTTTGGGTGAAATGTTCATTAGTAGGCATTACTGGACCCTTCCAAATTCTGAGAAGTTTCCGGAGCTTCGGAGAGAATATGAGAAGTAGACAACATGGTCTCTGATTTTAAAAAGCTTATTTCTTTATTTGGAGAGGAGATGGGAACATAAGACAAAATTGGAGAATGTAAGCATCTAAGTATCTTATACAGAGGGTAGTAGGGGAACATGGGCTGTTAAGGCAGGATTTCTGCAGAAGATGAACCCTGAGTTGTTTCTTAGGAGAACCTTGGAGTTGATTCATGTTTGAAAGCACCTAGGATAACTTGTGTCATTCCTTGCATTAAGAGGAAAGTTTCAATATGCATATAATGTAGGACTGTGCATTATTCTTCTGTCCTTCGTCTTTATTAACTTTTTAATTCTTTCCTTGTCATTTCTTATAGGAAATCAAGTGGAGGACTAGATTGCTTGATTCAGTATGGTTGCTCATACAGATGTGTACCCAGAATAGTAAGGGCCTGCTTTTATTCCTGTCTGATTTGTTACCTCTTCCTCTTTACATCCATCATGTTCCCAGTCTTCCTATGATGGATAATTGACCTAATTAAGAGTATAAAAGGTAAGATTAAAGGAATGATATTTAGACTCTGCCCCATTAGTCACCATTCCCTCCAGCTAACCAGTTCCCAAGTCCTGTTGACTTTTGACATTCTAAATATTTCTCAACCTGTTCTCTGCTCTCTCTGCTCTTTCCTCTGCTGCTCTATTTAGATCATAACCATTTCTCATCTTATTTATGCAAGTACATTGCAACTGGTTTCTAGCTCTTCCTGCCTCTCTTTTCTTCAATCCTCAACTTCATCTCTCACAATCAGAATCACTTTTCAAATACGCAAAGCCGCTTTATCCCTCTAGTGAAAATCCTTCTGAGCTTTTTAGCTTACAGGCAAAGTCCAAAGTGGCATTCAGATCCTTTCTCGTTTGGGCTCCTGTTCACCTCTCAGTTTTCTCTTTGGTTACTTCTAAAGAAAACTGAGTGCCATCCATGAGTGTGGTGTGTGTGTGTGTTTTTTAGGTCTCAAAGATTTTATTTTTTTTAATGCAGTAAATTTGCTTAGCATACTTCAAACTGCTGAACTCCTACTCATCCTTCAAAACTCCTTCATTCCTGGACACTTCAGTAATGTATTCCCTTTACCACCTCTTCAGAGGTATCATAATCAGTCATGAATCTGCCTTTTCTACTGAGCCGTATGCTTCTTAACGAAGGACTTTTGAGTGCTGTCTTCAGATGAGATCAGTGCTGGCATGTAGGTCCTGTAGCAACACTGTACCTAGTCAGGTCTTCCCCCACCCTCCCATCCCTCACACCAGGACTTGAAGAGGTCAAGATAAGTGCTGGAAGAGGTTAAAATCATCAGGAGAAAGAGTGATAATTCACTGATAGAGGACGAAAATGAGGAGTAAAAAGACAGGAAAGGTAAAAGGAAGTTCATCAGGAGATAGTTGCTTCCACAACAGGAAAGGCTTTCAACCCCCTAAAAAGACCAGTCTATTTTCCCTTTCAGGGAAAACAACAGGAATGTTATCCAAATCTTTTGGAAATGAGCAAATTCCTTCCTTTCGCCTGCCCTCCAGCCTCAACTAGAATGGTTTTTATGTGGTGACCTGGAGTTGGTAGCTCAGCAGGGGAGTTCTCCGCCTGGGTCCGGAGAAGCCTAGCCTCAGAGGCTAGCTGAGAGAACCTAGAAGAAACCCACCTTTGTTCTTAAGAATTTTGCCTGGGGAAGGGCAGATCTGACATTAAACCTCCTGAGAGCTGGCTAAAACCCTGAGTGTGGAGAAGTGGAGGCTGCCAGTATACAGGTCATAATAATCAGAAAGTCTCTTGAAACCACCTCATTGTAAAAAGTCACTTGTATAAAGTCACTTGGGTGGCCAGTATGGAAAAATGGAATCTGTTCTATTGGGTCCTTCAGGATATGTGCCAGATGAAGGCACAGAAGGTCATTTATTTTTATGACTGAAATCAACATANGGCAGGATTTCTGCAGAAGATGAACCCTGAGTTGTTTCTTAGGAGAACCTTGGAGTTGATTCATGTTTGAAAGCACCTAGGATAACTTGTGTCATTCCTTGCATTAAGAGGAAAGTTTCAATATGCATATAATGTAGGACTGTGCATTATTCTTCTGTCCTTCGTCTTTATTAACTTTTTAATTCTTTCCTTGTCATTTCTTATAGGAAATCAAGTGGAGGACTAGATTGCTTGATTCAGTATGGTTGCTCATACAGATGTGTACCCAGAATAGTAAGGGCCTGCTTTTATTCCTGTCTGATTTGTTACCTCTTCCTCTTTACATCCATCATGTTCCCAGTCTTCCTATGATGGATAATTGACCTAATTAAGAGTATAAAAGGTAAGATTAAAGGAATGATATTTAGACTCTGCCCCATTAGTCACCATTCCCTCCAGCTAACCAGTTCCCAAGTCCTGTTGACTTTTGACATTCTAAATATTTCTCAACCTGTTCTCTGCTCTCTCTGCTCTTTCCTCTGCTGCTCTATTTAGATCATAACCATTTCTCATCTTATTTATGCAAGTACATTGCAACTGGTTTCTAGCTCTTCCTGCCTCTCTTTTCTTCAATCCTCAACTTCATCTCTCACAATCAGAATCACTTTTCAAATACGCAAAGCCGCTTTATCCCTCTAGTGAAAATCCTTCTGAGCTTTTTAGCTTACAGGCAAAGTCCAAAGTGGCATTCAGATCCTTTCTCGTTTGGGCTCCTGTTCACCTCTCAGTTTTCTCTTTGGTTACTTCTAAAGAAAACTGAGTGCCATCCATGAGTGTGGTGTGTGTGTGTGTTTTTTAGGTCTCAAAGATTTTATTTTTTTTAATGCAGTAAATTTGCTTAGCATACTTCAAACTGCTGAACTCCTACTCATCCTTCAAAACTCCTTCATTCCTGGACACTTCAGTAATGTATTCCCTTTACCACCTCTTCAGAGGTATCATAATCAGTCATGAATCTGCCTTTTCTACTGAGCCGTATGCTTCTTAACGAAGGACTTTTGAGTGCTGTCTTCAGATGAGATCAGTGCTGGCATGTAGGTCCTGTAGCAACACTGTACCTAGTCAGGTCTTCCCCCACCCTCCCATCCCTCACACCAGGACTTGAAGAGGTCAAGATAAGTGCTGGAAGAGGTTAAAATCATCAGGAGAAAGAGTGATAATTCACTGATAGAGGACGAAAATGAGGAGTAAAAAGACAGGAAAGGTAAAAGGAAGTTCATCAGGAGATAGTTGCTTCCACAACAGGAAAGGCTTTCAACCCCCTAAAAAGACCAGTCTATTTTCCCTTTCAGGGAAAACAACAGGAATGTTATCCAAATCTTTTGGAAATGAGCAAATTCCTTCCTTTCGCCTGCCCTCCAGCCTCAACTAGAATGGTTTTTATGTGGTGACCTGGAGTTGGTAGCTCAGCAGGGGAGTTCTCCGCCTGGGTCCGGAGAAGCCTAGCCTCAGAGGCTAGCTGAGAGAACCTAGAAGAAACCCACCTTTGTTCTTAAGAATTTTGCCTGGGGAAGGGCAGATCTGACATTAAACCTCCTGAGAGCTGGCTAAAACCCTGAGTGTGGAGAAGTGGAGGCTGCCAGTATACAGGTCATAATAATCAGAAAGTCTCTTGAAACCACCTCATTGTAAAAAGTCACTTGTATAAAGTCACTTGGGTGGCCAGTATGGAAAAATGGAATCTGTTCTATTGGGTCCTTCAGGATATGTGCCAGATGAAGGCACAGAAGGTCATTTATTTTTATGACTGAAATCAACATATGACACATTATTTCAATTTTGAAAGCAGATCTTTAAAAAAAAAGGTAAAGTCATAATTAAAAAGCATTTTAAAATAGCACTTTATTGAAAATTCCCCTGCGGCCCAACCGTTAGGACTCTGTGATTCCACTTCAGGGCCACGGGTTCCATCCCTGATCAGGGAACTAAGATCCAGCATACCATGCTGCGCAGCAAAGGCAAAACTTTATTTGATTTAGGGAAATCTTTTAATAACGTGTCTGTTTCTTAGCTGGGCTAACACTGTTACATAATCCACTCCATAAGATGTGATGCTCACTACTTTGTTGATGAGGAAATCGACCAGTTCAGAGAGGCCATCCGGTATCTTTTAGGAAAGGCCCCTGGGTGGTATGACAGGTGTCTCACCTCCAGTTTCTCAGACCTTTCTAGACACTCCTCAAACACTTCAAACACTGCTGTAGATAAAACCTAACGATTATGATACTTCCGATATAAGAAGAATCTAGGGGATGGGAAGGAGAATTGAATGTATAGGAATGAGTATGAAGGCGTACTTAATTTCACTTATCGTTTCTTAAAAGAACTGCCCGAGAGGAGATCCTTTAAAACATCACTGCTCTACATATACGGTGCGAATAAGGAAATTATTGGCTGGCTAAGAGAGACTTGAAGTAGCTAATACGGCGAAGGCCGAAGAGATACACCGGGACCGCCTCCTTCATTTAGATCAACGATTAAATGAGCACAACAGGGGGCAGAGGCAGGTAGAACGCGGGTTCTCGCGTGGCTACCGCGGGTGGTATTCCCGGCACTCGGCGTTCCAGACGCTTCCTCGCGGCGTGCGGGTCTGTGTGGCTCGGACTCCATATTCCACCTCGGTAACAGGCACTCCAGACGCAAGAGACGCCGGGACCAGCCAAAATCCAAGATCTTTTAAGAAAGACGGTGATTTTTTTTTTTTGGTAGGAGGCGGCGGCCGGGGCTTCCCTTTTGGGGTCCCCCCACCCCCGACGCTGTCCTCGCCCGCCAGGCCGCGTGCCNCATTTTCACATTGGAAGAGTGAAGATGATAAGACACATGGTAATCCCATTGTTTTTTGGGTTAAACTATATTATTATTGACTGTTCTTTAAGCACTATAACAAGCTATATAAATGAGGGATCACCAGATATCACAGAGAAATATAAGGTTGTATTAGGCAATTAATTATGTATAAGTATATAAAGATGTTTATGTATTTAAGTCTACTTGGGGGTCCAGGACTGAGAGGGGAACAAGGAAGCATAGCCCAAAGGTCAAGGTAGGATTAGAGCATGTTGGATCCAGAAATTTCTTTGGTGATAACTGAATTTAACCCTTTCATTTTATGTATGATGAAGTGAAGGCCCATAGGGGTCAAATGAATGGCTTAAGGTCACTCAGGATTAATGTTAGGAATATCTGATTCCCACCCAGTGATGGACGTTATTGCCCAACGGCTGCCTCAGTATGAGACAAAACATGGCCCCATGAAATTTTCAATCTGATGAGGTGAGACATACAAATGATATAATCAGAAAACAAGATGATGTGGAGCAAAATTTAAAAGCTCAAAAATGGGGCTGAAGGTAACCATTTGAGATGAGGGATATGTTAATTAGCTTGACTGTAACAGCCATTTCAAAATGGATATGCATATCCAAACATCGTCTCATACCTTAAATACATATAATTAGTATTGTTTTAAAAATGATTTATCTTGGCTGTGCTGGGTCTTAGTTGCGGCACTCAGGCTCTTCCGGGCGGCCTGTGGACTTTGCAGTTGTGGCATGCTTGTGGGATCTAGTTCCCTAGCCAGGGATTGAACCCAGGCCCCCTGCATTGAGAGTTCAGAGTCTTACCCATTGGTCCACCAGCAAAGTCCTTGTAATTTTTATTTTTAAAAAATGTGGCTGAAGTAACAAGGGCAATGAGAATTCAGGAGTGAGGAAGCCCAGTAGCCAGGCTTAACCAGAGGTAAGACGAGCTGGGGCCTTAAGGAGTATACAGCACTGTGTTGAATTTGGATAGTGAAAGAGGAAAAACAGTGGTGCTCCAAAACAGAATTGGAGATGATAAGTCAACAGACTAAGTGGCTGCCAAATTTTAAATAGTCAGGCATTATAGTTTGGGTGAAATGTTCATTAGTAGGCATTACTGGACCCTTCCAAATTCTGAGAAGTTTCCGGAGCTTCGGAGAGAATATGAGAAGTAGACAACATGGTCTCTGATTTTAAAAAGCTTATTTCTTTATTTGGAGAGGAGATGGGAACATAAGACAAAATTGGAGAATGTAAGCATGTAAGTATCTTATACAGAGGGTAGTAGGGGAACATGGGCTGTTAGGGCAGGATTTCTGCAGAAGATGAACCCTGAGTTGTTTCTTAGGAGAACCTTGGAGTTGATTCATGTTTGAAAGCACCTAGGATAACTTGTGTCATTCCTTGCATTAAGAGGAAAGTTTCAATATGCATATAATGTAGGACTGTGCATTATTCTTCTGTCCTTCGTCTTTATTAACTTTTTAATTCTTTCCTTGTCATTTCTTATAGGAAATCAAGTGGAGGACTAGATTGCTTGATTCAGTATGGTTGCTCATACAGATGTGTACCCAGAATAGTAAGGGCCTGCTTTTATTCCTGTCTGATTTGTTACCTCTTCCTCTTTACATCCATCATGTTCCCAGTCTTCCTATGATGGATAATTGACCTAATTAAGAGTATAAAAGGTAAGATTAAAGGAATGATATTTAGACTCTGCCCCATTAGTCACCATTCCCTCCAGCTAACCAGTTCCCAAGTCCTGTTGACTTTTGACATTCTAAATATTTCTCAACCTGTTCTCTGCTCTCTCTGCTCTTTCCTCTGCTGCTCTATTTAGATCATAACCATTTCTCATCTTATTTATGCAAGTACATTGCAACTGGTTTCTAGCTCTTCCTGCCTCTCTTTTCTTCAATCCTCAACTTCATCTCTCACAATCAGAATCACTTTTCAAATACGCAAAGCCGCTTTATCCCTCTAGTGAAAATCCTTCTGAGCTTTTTAGCTTACAGGCAAAGTCCAAAGTGGCATTCAGATCCTTTCTCGTTTGGGCTCCTGTTCACCTCTCAGTTTTCTCTTTGGTTACTTCTAAAGAAAACTGAGTGCCATCCATGAGTGTGGTGTGTGTGTGTGTTTTTTAGGTCTCAAAGATTTTATTTTTTTTAATGCAGTAAATTTGCTTAGCATACTTCAAACTGCTGAACTCCTACTCATCCTTCAAAACTCCTTCATTCCTGGACACTTCAGTAATGTATTCCCTTTACCACCTCTTCAGAGGTATCATAATCAGTCATGAATCTGCCTTTTCTACTGAGCCGTATGCTTCTTAACGAAGGACTTTTGAGTGCTGTCTTCAGATGAGATCAGTGCTGGCATGTAGGTCCTGTAGCAACACTGTACCTAGTCAGGTCTTCCCCCACCCTCCCATCCCTCACACCAGGACTTGAAGAGGTCAAGATAAGTGCTGGAAGAGGTTAAAATCATCAGGAGAAAGAGTGATAATTCACTGATAGAGGACGAAAATGAGGAGTAAAAAGACAGGAAAGGTAAAAGGAAGTTCATCAGGAGATAGTTGCTTCCACAACAGGAAAGGCTTTCAACCCCCTAAAAAGACCAGTCTATTTTCCCTTTCAGGGAAAACAACAGGAATGTTATCCAAATCTTTTGGAAATGAGCAAATTCCTTCCTTTCGCCTGCCCTCCAGCCTCAACTAGAATGGTTTTTATGTGGTGACCTGGAGTTGGTAGCTCAGCAGGGGAGTTCTCCGCCTGGGTCCGGAGAAGCCTAGCCTCAGAGGCTAGCTGAGAGAACCTAGAAGAAACCCACCTTTGTTCTTAAGAATTTTGCCTGGGGAAGGGCAGATCTGACATTAAACCTCCTGAGAGCTGGCTAAAACCCTGAGTGTGGAGAAGTGGAGGCTGCCAGTATACAGGTCATAATAATCAGAAAGTCTCTTGAAACCACCTCATTGTAAAAAGTCACTTGTATAAAGTCACTTGGGTGGCCAGTATGGAAAAATGGAATCTGTTCTATTGGGTCCTTCAGGATATGTGCCAGATGAAGGCACAGAAGGTCATTTATTTTTATGACTGAAATCAACATATGACACATTATTTCAATTTTGAAAGCAGATCTTTAAAAAAAAAGGTAAAGTCATAATTAAAAAGCATTTTAAAATAGCACTTTATTGAAAATTCCCCTGCGGCCCAACCGTTAGGACTCTGTGATTCCACTTCAGGGCCACGGGTTCCATCCCTGATCAGGGAACTAAGATCCAGCATACCATGCTGCGCAGCAAAGGCAAAACTTTATTTGATTTAGGGAAATCTTTTAATAACGTGTCTGTTTCTTAGCTGGGCTAACACTGTTACATAATCCACTCCATAAGATGTGATGCTCACTACTTTGTTGATGAGGAAATCGACCAGTTCAGAGAGGCCATCCGGTATCTTTTAGGAAAGGCCCCTGGGTGGTATGACAGGTGTCTCACCTCCAGTTTCTCAGACCTTTCTAGACACTCCTCAAACACTTCAAACACTGCTGTAGATAAAACCTAACGATTATGATACTTCCGATATAAGAAGAATCTAGGGGATGGGAAGGAGAATTGAATGTATAGGAATGAGTATGAAGGCGTACTTAATTTCACTTATCGTTTCTTAAAAGAACTGCCCGAGAGGAGATCCTTTAAAACATCACTGCTCTACATATACGGTGCGAATAAGGAAATTATTGGCTGGCTAAGAGAGACTTGAAGTAGCTAATACGGCGAAGGCCGAAGAGATACACCGGGACCGCCTCCTTCATTTAGATCAACGATTAAATGAGCACAACAGGGGGCAGAGGCAGGTAGAACGCGGGTTCTCGCGTGGCTACCGCGGGTGGTATTCCCGGCACTCGGCGTTCCAGACGCTTCCTCGCGGCGTGCGGGTCTGTGTGGCTCGGACTCCATATTCCACCTCGGTAACAGGCACTCCAGACGCAAGAGACGCCGGGACCAGCCAAAATCCAAGATCTTTTAAGAAAGACGGTGATTTTTTTTTTTTGGTAGGAGGCGGCGGCCGGGGCTTCCCTTTTGGGGTCCCCCCACCCCCGACGCTGTCCTCGCCCGCCAGGCCGCGTGCCCCGCCGGGAGGTGGCCTTTCCGCGAGGTGACCTCGGGCTCCCCCCGAGCCCGACCGCAGCACGCTCCGAGTGGAGACGCGAGGCGGTGTCCTGAGGTGACACCGGCTGTGCCGCCGAGGCAGCAGGCGCCGCCGATCAACTAGTTCGCACCGAGGATTCCTCCTGGTGCGTGGCCCAGTTTTCCTCAGGACGGGCTCCAACCCCTAGCCGACACCGCCCCCCGCGCCGCCACGCTCCGAGGCCTT
>SJYV01032627.1:1535612-1561206 GCA_006410875.1 Neotragus pygmaeus
GTTCTGTTGTCATTGTGACGTCACAAAGGGACGGGCCCGGGTGGAACCTTCTCCTCCTCCGTGACGTCAAAAGTCGGGCGGGAGGTTCCAGCGCGGCGGGGCTGTGGGGGCGGAGGGAGCGGAGCGGAGGCGGGGGCTGCCGCGCTGCGGGGGGAGGAGGAGGAGGGTGCGATCGGCCTCGGCCTTCCGCCCCGAGGCGCTGCACTGCCCTGCAGGTGAGCGCTGGGAGCCTCTGGTCCCCTGGCGAGCGCCCCCGACCCTGTTCTGGTTCTGTTTCGGCGGTGGGCTGCAGGGGGGAGACGCCTCCTGTCTGCGAAAACGTTTTCGCTTCCTGTGTTTCCAGGTCTGCTGACGGCTGTGGCATTATTGCGGTGGTGGTCGTGCTTTCTCGTCAATGCTTTTGCAAAGCAGGGAAACTTAAGTGGGGCAGCTTGGCTTTGCAGGAGAACCGCGTGATGGGTTTGGCCACCTTGTCATTTTAAGTCGTGTTGGAAATGTCACGGCAGAACGTGGCGGGGTGATGCTGCACAGCATCAGCTGTTGGTTTTTCTGGAAGCCTTGAAACACCAGAGTGGCACTTGTTCGTTATGCCAGCTCTAGGCCTATGGAGTAGTTTAGCGGTTGGGGCAGATGGAGGAAGACCAGTCATCGGTAGGTGTGCTTGGAAGAGCGCTGGGCTGCAAGTCTAAGGTGTCCTGGGCTCAGTTCTTCAGAACGAGAGCACGAAGGGCGGGGAATCTAGGTTTATTTATTCGTATGTAGAATAGAAAAAGTAATACGTGCTTTTGCCTTTTCACTTTATCTGAGATCGCGTTCGTGAGATGATGTGCGTGGAAGATGTAAAACTATGCTGTTTCTGTGTAAGATGAAATCATTACTTGAGCTGGTGGAAGGCAGCGCATTTCCTACAGTTGATCTCAAAAGCCTTAGCTGCCTGACGCGTTGCCATTTAGCTTATTGCTTTAGCAAAACAGAGTTTGGGGGTGGGATTGTAGATGGCAGGCTTTGGGGAAAATGATTATTATATTTCATATTAAATGACGTCTTTGAAAAAAAGTCATAAATTGTAGTGTAATCCTGTCTTAATTGCTGGGCACGATTCCCACTACAGTACCTTAAATAACTGAAAACATTTACCTTTCAAATCCCAATCCACTTGGACAATAAAAAGTTACATGTTTTGCTCTATGGGTATCTTATGCCATTCCTGTCGCTCCACCGATTGGTTATTGCTGTCGAGTGTAACAGATAAGATACCTAGACTTAAAAACTATTTGATATTTGATGCTTTATAGAAGGTGTGAGTTTGAAATAAAAATCTATGCCACATGAAGATATGATTCATGCAGTTAGCAGAACAAATTATCAGTTTGATTTCTAGGACAGCTCAAGAAGAATTTGTAACACTAGGCTGTAAATTTTAGGTATTTGATTTTCTGATTTAAAAGTGCAGTGTGATTGAAAACTCTGGGTAAAGTTTGTGTTACAAGATTCAAAAGCAAAGTTTACTATAACTGCATAAAATGGTAAAGACAAAAAAGAAGAACTACACCAAAATGTAGTGGTAGGATTTATAAGTTGGTTCAAAATGGCAATCCACTCCAGCACTCTTGCCTGGAGAATCCCGTGGACGGAGAAGCCTAGTAGGTTACAGTCCATGGGGTCGCAAAGAGTCGGACACGACTGAGCGACTTCACCTCCCCCACCCCCACCAGTTTTACACCCAGTTGATTTATTTTAAGGTTCTGGGGGGGAAAACATGCATACCTTATTTAATTGCTGTATTTTTTTTCTTTTTTGAGCTGTTTAGGTGGCTTGCTTTCTGCCTGTCTCTAGTAGTGGAGAAAAACCATTCTCTTTCACATAAGTCTCTAGGCAGAAACAGTTTAGCAACAATCGTTGCCTGGAGAGATTCTGGAAGGAACACTGCTGTCAAGTATCCGAAGTGTGTTACTGAGATTTAAAAAGGAAAAAAAAGTCATCTTAAAAAATAATCCAATTTATGATTACCTGGGTGGTTATTACTTTACTGTAGACAAGTACCTGACTTGTGTGTCCCCCACAGCCATTGGCCCAAAGGGCCAACTAGAATTACTTGGTGCTTAGATGGTTTCATGGCTGTTTCCTGTCCTAAGAGGTCAGACCAGTTCTTGTTGGTTGGCTGAGGGCTGTTGACTCACTTCCAGATGCCTTGGAAAGAACTCCAGTGTTAATCTTAATATATATCCTGCTCCAAAGGTTATTTAAAATTTCCTCCTTCAGAAAGAGAAAAAATTTTTTGAGTATGTAACCAGTGTCTTTCAGATTTTAAATAGAACCCCTCTTTTTGGAGACGATATGGGAAAGTCATGTTAAGCCTAACATTGAGACACTTGGTAAAGGCTGAGCTGAACTTTTTTTTTTTTTTTTTAGTTTAATGAGAGTTTTATTTAATCTAGTATGTTGAACACATAATCATTTTAACATATAATCAATACAAATAGAATCTATACAAATCCACTTTGTTTTTCATCTTGTGTCTTTGAAACCTAGTGTGTTTTTTTGATCCTTACAGGACAGCTCAATTTGGACAAGTCATTGCTTCGTGTGACTGAACATATGAAGCTGTCCTGAACAGGCCAGATCTGTGTAACCAGAGCTGTAGCTCACGTAGCATGGTATCTGTGTTGGTGAAAAACATGAAGTCCTAACAGAATCGAACACTAAAAATTACAGGGCTAATGGAAAAATAAGGATGAAACATGTCACTCAAAACATATGCAACTTTGGTAAAGCGAACCATAATCTGGAGCTGGAAAAATGACATGAAATGCTCAGGTAGGCAGCTCCGGACTCCAGAGTGAATTGTAAAAATTGAGAGGTGTTATACTGGCAGTATTTTTATAGAGTACAGCTCATGTTGTCAGGGCAGTATGGATGGAACGATGCTGTTAGCTGTAGGTAGGCATTGTTGGTTTTTTTTTTTACAAGATGAACTTTTGAGTTTTTTGGTAGATGCACACTTTTCTAGTTTACTGCAAGCTTTTTTTTTTTTTAATTGTAAATGGATGCTGAAGGGATTCTTTAGGTTTATTTTTAAGGTCTTTAGGTTTATTTTAGGGTTTTTAGGTCTGTTTTTAAGGTTTGCCCTTGGTCATACTGATCTGAAGACCTGGCTTTTTAACACTCGGCCGTGCGATTTTCAGTCTGAGTAGTTTCCTTTTTGGAGCTGTGCTTGTATGGTCTGGTCTTCCTGTTACTGGTCTGTGTCTGAATCTTCCCCAGGATCATAGCATCAGGTCTTGCACTCACCCCCTTCCACCCGCCTAGCCTCCCCAGTTCTTCTGGCTGAAGGACATCCTGGCCGTCACGTGGGTGCATGAAGCTCCCTGCCAGTGGGCAGGCCCAGGGAGTGTGTGCCTCTGTCCTCTTTGGCTCTTACCCATATAGAAGGCTTGCCAAGTGCCAGTTGCTTGTTTCCAAATCTGGTTATTCCAGTTAGACTTACTATTGCAATTTCAGTTAAATATTATATAAACCTTTGAACGACTGTGACAAGAGAGTTGGTTTCTTTGAAAACTTGAAGCTGAATGTTTGAGAACCCTTGATAAAAGTGAATTACTGTAAAAATGAGATTGTTAAATTAGATGTGGGCCTGCCATTTAAAAGACTTGGGTGAAATCTGTAAGATTTCGCACCCATACTGCTTTGCAAGTGGTTTTCTTTTAAGAACCAAGCTTCATAAATGACTGAATTCTCTTCCCAACAAACAAAAAAGCTTGACATGGAGTACCACTAATTCTCAAAATTATCTGCAACAAGAACTCCCCTGGTTGCCTGGTGGTTAGGAATCCGCCATCTAATGCAGAGGACACTGGTTTGGTCCCTGTTTAGGGAACTGAGATCCGACATGGCCTCGAGGCAGCTGAGCTGGGGCACCTCGATAGAAGCCCCTGTGCTGCATCTGAGACCTTGCCACATAAACAGTTTTTAAAAATACGTAACTAAAAGCAAATTTATGTGTTCATTACATTCACTTGTATGTATATATGTATATGCTCAACCTATATACATATATATTAAAGATTTACTGCTTAACAAACTTGACATTAGCTAACGAACTTATGGTCCCCATCAGCTCTAAGAGTGCTTCCATTATATGTAGCCTTAATTCCCAAATATTAAACTAGACTTCTAATCTGGTTATGCCAAGTAGCGTGGATAAAATGCGTAGATAAAATCAGTTAGCGCGGCCCTGCTGAGGTCACTGCAGTACTTTCAGAGTTTGTGTCGCGTTCTCAGGGTGGTGGGGGTTAGAAAGATGAGGAGTGGTTTTGCACTTCATTTATGTGGAGTTCAGAAGCTTGTATCTGTAATCCAGCAACTTAAATTATTTTGTCTTATTTAGGAGATATCGCAAAGGTCTGTTCCATTTCAGATCCTTAAGCCTGCCTGTGAATGGAAATGACGCATTGAGCTTCAGTTTTTTTGGTGTGAACCAGTTTCTCTTGTTTCTGTCCGTCTCCCCTGTATCTAGTCTCTTCACGCCTCTGACTGCCCGCCCTTCCTCTGCAAGCCTTGCTTCCTTTTCCAGGCCCCAGACTTGGTGTTTTGGGGTCCCTTTTGTGTGCCCATAAAGCCTTCTCCACACTTGGCCCTTCATCTCAGACCACTTTCATTCCAGGAGTTGGGAATGAAATGACTTTGGTCTCCTTTTTTAAAAAAGACAATTTGAGTGAGATTTTTCCTTATCCTTTTAGGATATAATTTTTCTTGGCTTCTGACAACCCCATGGCCTTCTGACAGTCTCACACTTTTCAGTAAGGGTTTTTCATTCATTTTTGATTCAGAGTACAATTGTCGAAAGGAGAGCTGCCCCTGCTCCCGGTCGATTGATCTGCCTGCTTCTGGCACGTCCTGTCCTGCCACCTCTTGCAGGTGGCTTTTGTCTGTCTTGTTCTCTTTGTCAGGCTGTGTGGGGTGAGGAGGGCCCACATGTTGCAGAGGTGGATCCCCTTCTCAAGGGCCAGGTCTCGGGCCCACCTGAGTGGGCAGCTGGACTCCAGCTTGGGGCCCTGTGTTTCTGTTGGGCTTGCTTTCTCCTTCACCGGTCTGTCTGGCCACAGACTTTACTCTTGTGAGAGGGCTCGCCCATGCCTCTTAGGACTTTTCTGCTATTTGAAGAATTGTACCAGAAGAGCCTGGACTGTAGGAAACACTAGCCTTGTGAGGAGAACCCCCAGTCAGTGCTGAAATAGCCGCCCACAGTTATTTTTTCTCTGGTGAGCTCACAGGAGAGGAAGGAACTGTTGAGTCCATTTTATAGAAGGGAAAACTGAGGCCAGCAGACCCTGGCCAGGGAGTGAAAGGCTGGATCTCCTCCCCATATTTTAGTCCAGATGAACTGGAAGTAAAAGGAATGACCAGAGTAGCCCCAGGAGGTGGGGAAAAGGCCATAATCGAGGCCCTTGGCAGCCTTTGGAGAGGTTGTTTTACCTGAGAAAGTTGGGGGGAAGTTGAGGCAGTTTGTCAGCCTCCATAGCGGGAGTGGATCTGTTGCAAGTGAGTGTTTGTTGTTTTTTTAAACACCAGTTGGTGGAGCTACCCCCTTCTCCCCAGCTGCCTATCTCCTTAGTCCTGATTGGAAAAAGCCTTGAGGTCCCAGATGCCCCGGGGCCCGGCTGGTGCTTGCTCCCTACTTTATTAGGACCGCCACCCCATCCTCTCCGGTGTGCCTGAGAGCTGACCTGGGGGTGTTTGCTCTCCAGGCTTCTGAATTCATTTGCTTTTGTAGGGTCTGTGACAAATGGGCTTCGGTGCTTTTTCTGGCAACTTTATTGTTGCCCCTGACTTGTGCTGCTTAGGGGACCACGGGGCGCTGGGGGAAATCATTTGCCCTCAAATCCTCACTAGGGTCTGGGCTGGGCAGTCAACAAAGGCTGCCCAGATGTGTTAATGAGGCTGCGTGAGTAATGAGAACATTACACGTAATTACTCACATATTCATAGGACGTATGAAGGCCTTAGAAAGGGGAACCCTACTGGCAGTTCTTGAGCTGATTCTGAGAGCTGGTGCGGCCTAGAAGGCCTAAATTGGATTTTAAGTTCTAATTTTGTAAGTCTGTCAAGCTCCACCACCCATGAAGAGGTAGGCAGTGAACACTGAAATACTGGCAGCAGTGTGTATTTACCAGGAGTCTTAGAAGGTCATCTTATTCATAGCCACACATTTTGCCCCTTTGTATTCCCTCCATGGCTCTTGTCACGTATTTTCTCCAGTACAATCGGCAGTATTTTGGGGTAGGATATGGGGTGGGTGTTTTCCATCAAGACACCCTCTGGTTGATTAACTGAGTCACCCAGGGGGAATGTTGGGAGACTTTTTGGCACCCTGTTTTTGTGGCTCTCTTAAATCTGGGTGGTTCTTTCTCCACTTTTTTCCCCAACCACAATTTGGGTTAGAACTTGATCTACAATGGTTGTGTGTGCTGTCTCTTGGTTCTCATTCCTACCAGCTGTTAGAAGTGTTTGGTGCCTGTGGGGGCAGAGACAGGTGCCAGGAGGAAATGAGAAGGGATTAGGGCTGTGCGTGTGTTTCTTGCATTTATTCCCTCCCTGGGTTTGCAGGAGGGGCGCTGCATGAATGCTTACTCTGTTTAGCAGCAGTTGGATGTCGACCTTATTAGGACTGGAGTGTTTTGTGCCTTGTGTCCAGGCCTCATTGCTTGTATGTGGGCTTGGGGGATTTAATGCCTCAGATTGTGAGGGGCTTGTTCGGAATGTGTAGGGCACCCCTGTGGTCATAGTGACAAGATTGGGACTGTGAGCCGAGCTCAGGGTTGAGCCCAGCGTTGCGCTGGTTGTGTGACCCTGGGCAAGCCACGTAACCTCGCCGAGCTGCTTCCTCACCTGGAAAACTTGTTCCATACACCTCACAGGTTTGTGGCTGGGAGGGTCAGTGAGATTTTTGATGTGAAAGCACTTTGTAAACTGCATACTATGCACAAATGCTGAAGAAGGTATGATTACACAGTTGGAAATCACCAACCTAGAGATATGAGGCCTGTCAGCAGCCTTCCAGGCTGACTCAGAAATGAATAAATCATATGAATTCTGTGCCTCTTAACAAGCCAAATGAAGAGCAACAGATACTCTAAAGTCCATTTTGGAATATAGAACAAAGCTTTAAAGATTAGAAGGTGATTATATTCAGTATCTTGTAATAAACCTGTAATGAAAAGGAATCTGAATAAAAAAATTAAAAATGTATAACAGAATCACTTTGCTGTACACCTGAAGTTAGCACGGTATTGCTGTACACCCGAAACTGAATCACTTTACTGTACACCTGAAATTAACACAAGGGTGCTGCACGCCCGAAACTAACCGAATCACCTTGCTACACACTTGAAACTAACACAATATAATTAAAAAAAAAAATTTAGACAATGATGTGATCTCTTCCCACCTCCCACTCTCTGGTGGTTGAATCTCTTCTGTATTATCCAGTTCTTGATTTCTGAACCTGACTGGGTGGTGGTGAACCAGAGTGACAAATTGAGAATTCAGATTAGAGCCGTACTGAAGCTTTCCACAGAGATGTTCATCCTGGACCTTGAAGCAGTATTCCTTGAACTTGAACATTGACTCATGCCCCTTCAGTGCATCAAGTCTCAGCTAAGTTTGTCCTTAGTGCAACATGCAAAGCCCTTGCTCTGCCTTGAGCTTGGGGCTACCCTTTCCACTGCAGCTGACCCAGCCTCCCGGTCTTTGCACATCCTGGTTCCTCAGCTTGCTCTGCGGCCGATTGCCTGCCCAGTCTTGCTGAGCCCACCTTGACCGCTCTGTGACCTGATTGGACAGCCTGCCACTCTCTTCCTCCCATCAGGCAGAGCCAAGCCCCCTTTCTGTGAGCCTGCCTCCTCAGAACTATCTCTCTGGAATTAGTGTTTACATGTATCTTACCCTGTTAACGCCACATGAGTAGAGGCTGAATTTTCTGTCATCACACAGTTTAGGAAATATTTACTGGGTATTTAAAATCCTATCTAGTAGTGGGAGGGAATTNCTCTCTGGAATTAGTGTTTACATGTATCTTACCCTGTTAACGCCACATGAGTAGAGGCTGAATTTTCTGTCATCACACAGTTTAGGAAATATTTACTGGGTATTTAAAATCCTATCTAGTAGTGGGAGGGAATTGGTAAGGATCTAGTGGAAAAAGGTGAGCTTCACTAATCAGAATTTCACAGCTGAGAAAACAGGTGTCTAGGAACAAAGGTTGCACATTTTACCAGTGACACCGCCAGGGCGTGAAACCCAGCCCCTGCTACGGTGGAAGGCCATCTGGGGATACTGCCTTTGGACCCATTTTTCAGAAATGCCTTCTCCTGCCAGGTGTATCCTCAGTTATCCATGATAACTGCAGTCATTGATTCATTTTCACAGGAAGAGAAAATCCACATGTAATCCCCATACGTAATTGGGCCATTAATGTTTGCCCCTGTTTGAAAATGATTATTTTGTCCTAGAAGTCATTCATTGCAGACAACAACATGAAGGTAAAATCTATTGCAGTCACCTACGGGGCGTTCCGGAGAAGGCAGTGGCACCCCACTTGAGTACTCTTGCCTGGAAAATCCCATGTGCGGAGGAGCCTGGTGGGCTGCAGTCCATGGGGTCGCTAAGAGTCGGACACGACTGAGCGACGTCACTTTCACTTTTCACTTTCATGCATTGGAGAAGGAAATGGCAACCCACTCCAGTGTTCTTGCCTGGAGAATCCCAGGGACGGGGGAGCCTGATGGGCTGGCATCTGTGGGGTCGCACAGAGCCGGACTGAAGCGACTTGGCGGCAGCAGCAGCAGCGGGGCATTCCTGCACTTGTGCAAATGTCGTGTCACACACGTGGCTCTTACTCTTAAGTGAGAGTCTCTTCTGGGCTCTTTGCATTTATACCTCATTTCAGTTACCAAGAGAGGATTCTGCATCATCATCGTTTTAAAATCGTTTGGTTTTGGTGGCGCTGGGTCTCTGCTGCTGTGCCTGGGCTTTCTCTAGCCTGGGGCGAGCAGGAGCTACTTCCCTTGCTGCGGAGCACAGGCTCTGGGCGCACGGGCCTCAGCAGCTGCCGCACGCCGGCTCAGTAGTTGTGGCGAGTGGGCTCGGTTGCCTCGAGGCATGTGGGATCTTCCTGGACCAGGGGTGGAACTTATCCACGTGGACTCTTATCCACACCCCACCGGGAAAGCCCCCTGCACTGCTTTCCAGTGGCTGCTGGGCACCTGGTCAGCCTGTAGCCCGGGTTTCTTGGCTTGTGTGTCCTGGAAGGCTTCTCCACAGTTTGGCGGCCGTTGTCCACAGTGACGTGTGCACTGTGCTTTTCCTGTATCTTTTTGCACTTAATTCCAACTTCCTCGAAGTGAAATGACCACTATGTGTTACCGGTGTTTATGTTCAGATCCCTCTGAACGGCTGTTTCCTGAGAGAGAGGCTGCACTAATTTACGGCCCCTCAGGTAGTGCCAGGGGGTTTGTTTGTTTGTTGTCTGCTTTTAAAAACCAATACAGGCGCTTGTAACAAGTAGTAAAGATGTCAGTTGGGTTTTATTTAAGTTTCTGTTTTCTTTCCTCGTCCTCTCTCAGGGCATTAGAACTAAATGAGATGAGATATGGGGAAGCACTTTGTAAAACAAAATTGCTCTGAGAACACAACGTGTTATTAGTTAGGATGACTGTAGCTGTGAAGGGAGAAGGGTCGGTAGGATTATACAATTACATATTTCTTGTTTATGAAATGGGTCTTTTGTGAGAACACGATGCAACTTTAAAATAACCCGAAATCCCATTATTTTTACAAGTGATTTCAGCCTTGTTTTGGAGGTGGGCTTTGTATGGTTACAAAGGTCCCACTGGGCTCTGGCTTGAAAGACTGAGGAGTTAAATGCAGCTGATGTATTTTGGCTGTTTACCATGCTCTCACCCTGTCGTTGTTTAGTATCTCAGTCTTTTGTGAACCTACGGACTGCAGCCCACCATGGGATTCTCCAGGCAAGAACACTGGAGCGGGTAGCCATTGCCTTTGCCAGGGGATCTTCCCATCCCAGGGATCGAACCTGCGTCTCTTGCGACTCCTGCATTGTAGGTGGATTCTTTACCATTGAGCCACCAGGGAAGCCTCTGACTATGTTAGGGGTTAGAAAATATGACATTGTCCTTGTCCTTAGAGAATTTACGGTTCAGCTGACAGCAGGGATGCCAGACTCTGGGAAGAGAGCTGTTGATCTCCGATCAGTCACTTCCCTTCAATCTCAGTTTCTTCCTGTGTGAAATGGGGAGACTCACACCTTCACTTATTGGCCTCTCAGGGTCATTTTGGGGGAGGCAGAGTTGGATGTTATCATGTGGAGTGTTATAAACTAGCTATCTAGATCAGATTATTCTCATTTTAGGTCCCACACGTCTTTGTGGCTGTAGTTCTCTAGCCTCAAGGTTGAAGAGGGAACACCATGTTTCTGGGTCATCCTTGCTGATTTCAGGCTGTCTGGGTTGTCTGAGAAAGAAGATAGAAATGAAAATAATATAGGTGCTTTTCCTTTCACATTTATGGTAAAATACAGTGTGATGATTTTTACGGCAGACATACTTGTTGATTGTTCCGATGATGGCTTTTTATGGATCTCCCTCTACCCATGTGAGAATGAGGTGGTATCCCAGAACTGCTAAGAAGCACCATTGACTTCTTAGTGCTTCTGGGTGAACTTGTTTACCTTCTTTTTCATCCTTCAGTAAAGCTGTCCCTCTAGAGATGAGTTGGGACTTCGACGCTTATCGGCTTTTCCTCGGCTGCCCCTTCTCCATCCTCTGCGCAGAGCACTGAGACGCCGTGTGTTCCCTTTGTGGCTTGTGAGAGTGTCTTGGTGTTGGAGGGGAGAGAGGCAGCGTGGTGGGCATGAGCCACCGCCTGGACTCCCAGATAAGTGGGTAGCACGTGACTCCTACCTGCTGGAGTGGCCGACCCCCGTGCTGGTCCTCCACTCGTACCAGCTGACTCCTTTCCAGCCTGATCACCCCAAGTGGCAAAGGGGTCTGGGTGCCAAATGGACAGTCAACCTGGTTTCTTTTTTAAAAATTTTATTTATTTTTTAATGTGGCTTATTGATGTGTAAAAATGACAAGACGCTTGGTGTTGCTCAGTAAAGAGCTCATTCCTGATTCTTAGGTGGCTTTTGTCTTTGACATTCAATTGCTTTCACTCTGCAGCCTTTTCACTGGCACTTGAGTTGGTGACAGTTTTTTGAGAGGGGTGTTGTTTTAAATAGTTACTTCTGTACACTGCACATCATTCCGAAAAGGATTCAAGGCCATGATGAGCAGTCATCCCGGGAGCGAACAGTTTTTTCTTTGACCCGAGTGTATTCACTTTCTAAATGCCCAGAGTGACAACCGGATTAAAATAATGGTCAGTGAGCACTCGTCCACAACCCAGCAGTGTTTGGACTGAGTGGCTTTTTGTTCTAGCTCTGTAAACTTGACCTAAAAGTTTAGGTAAAGGTGAGGTTTGTTAAGTAATATTGGTATTGACACCTTGACAGAATTTTTACTGTGGAGGAATTTTAAAGTTCTTTAAAGAAGTTCAAAATTTAAAAAAGAATTTTGAGGTAATCCCCAGTGGTGAGCACATCCTTGAATAGCCAAGATCAGATTTCTGTTTAAATCCCAGTGCAATTCAGTATCACCTTTTCCCACCATACATGGTGCCAGGGAGAGTCTGGATCTAATAAATGTTTTCTTGGGGTAGCAGTTGGTATATGTGAGTGACTGCATGATTCTGTTCTGTGTATTTAACAGTGTTTGAAGAGTCTCATTCTGTATCATAATCCTCAAAACTGCCATTAGGATTCTAAACCATCGTGGTTTAAACTTTGCTGGAGTCTGAGAGGTGGCGGACAGAGTGAAAGGAAACCTCCTGTCAGTGAAGAACACTTTGACTTGCCTGCTTGTCCCAGACTCTGGGCGTATCTCAGCCACAGGCCATGTCTCCTGGTGGAAGAAGGTGGGGGATACTTAGTTCTTTCTCCTGGACGGTTTCCCCCCGCCACCCACCCCCTACTCCCTGTCCAGCTCAATATAAACACATCATGTAGTCGTGCAGAAACTCCTAATACAAACATGGACTTGCAAAGCCCGGAGAAGCACAGTCTTTTGTACTTGTGATAAATAAAAACTCTAACGATGCCATGAAAATGGGTTTTCTTTGGACTCTGGTAAGCTTGTAAGCACTGGGAGGTGGGAAGGACGGGTCTGACTTGGAAATTGAGGCTGAAAAGTCTGTATATGCTTTTTTTTCCCCTCCTAATTGCTACCCAGACACTGCTGCTGCTGCTGCTAAGTCACTTCAGTCGTGTCCAACTCTGTGCGACGCCATAGATGGCAGCCCACCAGGCTCACCCGTCCCTGGGATTCTCCAGGCAAGAACATTGGAGAGCCCCAAATGAAACACACTTTCTACTTTTTTTTCCCTTTCTGTCTAACATGAGACTTGCTGAAGTTGTCATGTTATTTCTTTCCAGAATTTATTGGAGCACTAGGCAAAACCTCCTGGGAGTATAAATAATGATGATTGTAAAGAACAGTCAGTTTACCGAGGAAGGCCATTATCTTTGACTTGCAAAGGCTTTTACGGCTGAACATTGTTTGCTTACAGTTTAATACAAATGAAGACCTTAATGGTGCCTTTTGTAAGAGGAGTTCTTTTACTGTATTTGTACACGGAGGTCATCTCAATAAAGAACAGAACCCCTTGCTCAGTTCTAACTGCCTGTTTCTCCAGATAGGCATTGTTCACTGTCCAAGGGAACCTGGATCGTGCTTCCCGGCTGCCTTTTCCCTCCTGTCCACCACACAGAATCCTCCCTGCTGAGGGTGAGAAGATTTCTAAGGCTGACAAAGTGATTCTGAATGTACTTTTAGAGTCTCTCCTCTAACTGCTTCCTTCCCAATTTCCGAATCCAAAGATGGTTTTAAAACAGATTTACGGGACTAGTCTAAGTAGGCACTGACATTGGATAAATATGCTTAAATGGTAAGCTGTCATGCTCTCGATTAGAGCCCACAACATAGCTGCAGGGAAATAGGGAGACTGCAGTTGCATCTTTTATTTTGGGGGAGATTAAAGTTACCCCTCATCACACTCTTCAGTCTAACTACAGAGTGTGTATATATGTTTGGCATACGTTGCTGTCCTTGGCTGCTGCATCTTTAGCAAAGTGTCAGCCCCTTTTAGCCTTTCTTTTTAGAAACTCATATCCTCAACTTATTCCAGCTCTTTTGGCAGTGCTTCAGCTATGTTTCTTTTGGCGTTCCACTGGTGGTTCAAGACGAAAGGCATCCGAGGCATCTCAGTCTTCCCTGAGTGATCTTGGATGTGAACGTGATTTTTTTTTTTCCTTCCCCTCTTAAACAGTTCAGTAGTTTTTAGTATATTCGGAGTTGTACAGCCATCAGTGCGATCAATTTTAGAACCTTTTCATCACCCCCAAAGAGAAACTCCATACCCACTGGCAGGCACTCCACATCTCATCCCAGTTTTTCCAGTCTCTGGCAACTACTAATCTTCTTTATGTCTCAGTGAAGTTGCCTATTCTAGACACTTTATGTAAATGGAATCGAACAGTATATAGCCTTTTGTGACTGACTTCTTTCACTTGGCATGATGTTCCTTCACATTGTAGTATGTATCCATAAGAAAGACTCAATTCCTTTTTTTTATGGCTGAATAGTGCTTCATTTATTTACTGCTCTTTGACCTCCAGCCTGCGTCCCTGCACCCCGTGTGTTCTGCTCCGCAGAGGGCTGCGTGGGGGCCTCTCCTTTTGGGGTGGCTGCCTTGCCTTTTTGGGGTATGGTTCTCACTTTCCTGCCTGCCTGACGACCACTCTGCCCTTGATGTGGGGTCTCACTGCCTCTCCCTCTTGGCAAGCTCCCTTAGGCATGAGAAAGGGGTGGGGCTTGGAATTTCATCACGAGTTGATTGGCTTTTTCTGGGTGCTCAAGTGTTTGGGGTTGTTGTTTTGGCCTTCAGGTGAATCTCTGCAAGGCATTTACCACGTGGTTTTGGGAGGCGCCAGGACTTAAAAACCCTGGCTCCCCTCTGGGAGCCTGGAAGGATTGAGGAGCTGTTTTCCTGCATCACCTTTGGTTTTGACTTTGTCCTGGTTGCTGAATGTGACGTTCTTTGCTGAAAGGTATAGGAAAGAGAGCTACTGTCTGCCTAGAAGTTTCCCTGATTTTCTTGCTCCATCCAATCCTAGTTTTTCCTAAACAAAAAAATGCTTAAAAAATCAGAAAAGGCTCTCAGCAAAGTTGTTTAAGAAATGGGAGTTCTTTTAAGGATGATGGGTGGTGCCATGTTTTGGTAGTTCTGATCCTCCCCTCCCCCCCCCAGAGTTATTTTTCCCACATTGCTGTGAAATACAGATGAGATCAGTTTCCTACTAGAGTCAGGCAATTTTTACTCATGTTCAAGTGCTCATCGAAAGTATGAGGTGATAGAATGGTGGGGTCTGAGAAGGCCCCATGACCCAAGGGTGCTGGAGGCCTTTGGTGGACTTGAAGGGTTCTAGTTCTCTGGAAGTGATGGAGATTTGGGGTGGGTGTTTGTGTCTTTCCTGGAAGTTCCTGGTAAGAGGAAGCCAAAGACCAGCATGTTAAGAGTTTGGGGATCTTATATAATATCACATACTCCTCAAGTTCAGTGTCAAAAAAATTCCTTAGTAACGGGATTAATCACGCTTTTTCACACTCCCTGGTTTTTCTGGTACAACTCTCAGTTCTAGATTGACTCTTGTGCTCCGGTCATCGATGTTACCTAAAGGGCAGACGGCTGTATTCACTGTTTTCTCCGTAGTGGCTCAATCACGAAGAATTTGCGAGGTAAGACACCCACCCACCTCACTTTAGAAAGTAGGTGTGAGTGTGTGTATGCATGGATATCTAGGAAGGAGTTGCTGTTTTAAACTTTGCATTGTTGAACTGGAAATCTGTGTTCTGTCTGTCAGCCTGCCTTTGTGTGGTGTACCTATAACCTACGCGCACACTTGTGCCATTTCTAAAGCAAATGCCACTTCCCTCCTCTTAAAATTGCTTATTAGAGCTAATTTTACGAATTGAGTTAGAACTGCCCTATAATATAATGCAGAATATTTCTCAATAATGCCTAGGTTAACAATGATCGTCTTGCTGTATTGTGCAAAAAAAGGCTTCTGTTCAGACCCAGCTGGGTTTCAGGCTTAATTCATTGCTCTATGGTGGGATCACCACAGCTGCTGTGGGGCCTTTACAAATGCAAAAAAGCTGTCAGTGTTTGTTTCATCAGCTGCATAAGTGATGAGGCCAAGTTGAGGAATCCATTCCAGTGCGCAGTGTGCAGGCGGTAGCCATTATTGTTTACAGAATTAGTGTGTTGGAGCTTTAAAATAGTTGGCACCTCAACTGCCCTTTAAAAGCACAAGACGAAGGGACAGGACCAGTTGGTTGTCCTTGTAATGTTGGCCGGATCCAGCCTAGCCCCTGTCTTGGACAGGGCTGTGCTGTGGGACTGACCCTCTTTTGCACAAGGAGGGGGTGCTGAAAACATGTCCATTCAATTCTGCATCTGAGACTTAGGTTTCTGTTCTTCTTTTCCCCTCATTATTTTAGTGTGTTTTCTCTTGTATTTTAGTGCTCAGTCGTGTCTGACTCTTTACGACCCCATGGACTGTAGCCCACCAGGCTCCTCTGTCCTTGGGATTTCCCAAGCAAGAATACTGGAGTGGGCTGCCGTTTCCTTCTCCAGGGGATCTTCTCCTCTCATGGATGGCACTCGGGTCTCCTCCTGCATTGCAGGCCTGTTCTTTGCCGTCTGAGCCAGCAGGGAAGCCCACCTGTCACCGTCCATAATTGGAATTGAATTTTAAAGCCTTAGTAATCCTGCTAGCTCCAGAGAGGTGTAGGGCTGTCAGCTGGGACCCCAGGTATCCTTGCAGTAAAGTTCTGTTCAGCTCTGTGGGACTCCTTTTGTGAAATGATACTGCTTTGGGAATATTCTCATGTCTCTCTGTGGATTCCGCAGTGAAGGCTACCTCTTGGCTACAGAAGGAGCTACCAGACAGGTCACTTTGCAGTCAATTGGGGAGTATCCTCAGTGGATGCTGACCCCCTTCCCCAGGGAGCTGGGGTAGCCATGGCAGTGCCTCCAGTCGCTTTTGGGACCCGTGCCCCTGGTATTTCACTGGATAGGGTAGAATCGTCCCTTTCATTATAATCTGATTGATTTTTGGTTCCCTTCTCGGTTCAGGGGTCTGTCTGAAAGTCATGCTTCATGGAATTGGAAGGCAGCACTGATGGTGGCCAGTCTGTACAGGTTTTCAAAGTGGAGCTTGTCAGGTCTCTGAGCCAGTGGGGATGACTAATGGTGCTTCTTCCTCCCAGCTGGAAAGGTCCCAAAGTGCTCGCCCATATTCATAAAAAAGATGGCGTGAGGCTCAGGGTCTTCAAATTAAAGGTCAGTACTGCTCAGCTTTATCTCAAATAACTGTCACTTGTGTTCTCCCTCACTCCTTTATGTCTGTCCGTTTTTTCCCGCAAGGTGTCTGGAGCCGCCAGGACAAATGGGTCCAAGGAGTTCTGTGTGGCGTTTGTGCTGGTGAAGCAGTTTGAGGATCCTGGTTTGTCCTCCCTTGAAGGGAGCTCTCTCGAGGGGAGAAGGTGGTCTCGGACAAGCATGTTTTAACTTGTAGAGTGAACTTCCGCAAGAAAACACATTAAAACATCCATCTGGATTTTTTTAACATGTACTTGGTTGCGTCAGGTCTTCGTTGGAGCTCATGGACTCAGTCGTTGCATAGGCTTAGTTGCTCAATGGCATGTGGGATCTTGGCTCCCCGACTAGGGATCGAACCCATGTCTCTTGCATTGCGGGGCGAATTCTCAACCAGGAAACCACCAAGGAAGTCCCCCTCTAGATTTTTTTTTTTCTTCCTAAAGCCCCTCCCACTGACCGTGACACTTATCCTGGAACAGTAGTGGTGAAAAGGAAAATAGCCAACAGTGAGTTCCGCTCCTCTGCCCCTGGGGGAGAAAAGCATCTCGAGGGGCTGTGTCCTGGGCCTTGTTCCTGCTTGACTGCCCTTCAGGGACCGCACTGGCCCACCTGTTTCTCCTGGCTGGGGTGGGTGTTGTGTATTTTGGCTTTAGGAATCGCTTATCAAAGCCCCTTCTGCTTTTATTATCTTTGTGAGGCAGAAACATGTTCTTGTGTTGATTTGTTTTAAAGTACTGCATTCTCTCTGGAAAGTTTTGTGAATGTGTATCTGACTGTGTGTGTGTGTATCTGTATGTCTTCACGTGAACGTCATCTCACCATTCCTGGAGACCTCAGTTGCCTGCCTGTCAGGTAAACTGCTCCAAATGCCATCCTGCTTCGTACCAGCTGAGTTCCCTGGGAGATCACCAAGCCTCAAGTGTTATGCACTGTGGAATGGGTTGCAGATGCTTCCCTACAGGAAGACAAGGTGTGACTGCCTCCCTCTGCCTGCACATCAGTGTTTCTCTCTAATGCTGACATGCTGCAACCCACTGGATGGCAGGTATTTTGATAAATGGTTCTCCTTTGACTTTGGGGAGAGGTGGTGAGGTCAGCACACAGCCTGAACTTCCTGGAGTGTCATTCTCGTGACCGCGGCACCCCCCAGCCTTCCATGCAGACACAGACACACCCTTAGGCGAGCAGCTTACTAGCACGAAATACAGAATCCAGTGCCTTTCCTTTTCCCATGTAAAGGTTCAGAGATCTGTTTGAGGGAAAGCAAAAGGTCCGAGGATGCCAGCCACTGGGGATGGAGCATCTGATTCCTAACCAGCTGGCCTTAGGTGCCCAGGAGGTGCACCCAAGCCGGGGTGTCAGCTGTGAAATTGTCCAGGTAGAACGTTGTTCTTAGAATCAGGCTTCAAATGATAGTAAAACGCAGAGGCCCACGGGGTGGGCCGAGTCTGGTGAGTTTTCTGGTTGGGTTCAACCTCTGCTGTCGAGTGTCTTTTCAGGAGCCACGTTTCACTGGCTCTCCTGCCTTCAGAAGTCCGCTGTGATGCAGGAGTGAGATTTCTCCATGGTTTCATCACTGAGGACAGTCAGTACCTCGCCTCGCGGCTGTTCGTCTGACAGTTCTTTGTTCCTGTCCGCCACCCGGATGGGCCTGGAGGTTGCTGGGCTGCATGCAGGCGGATCTCCAGGAGTCTGTGTGTTTCACCTATATTCCGAGGGTGTGGCCGTGTTACTTGGGGCCCTGGAAATAAGCCGTGTTTGTCCAAGGGGTCACATGAGGAAAGCTGTTCTCTGAGTGCATTCACACGGCCTCCCAGAATGTTGCCAGTTCAGAGCTCCTCCCTCTTGGCCCTAAAGCCTGAGAGGAGGGGTTAGTCCTATACTCTACAGGATAAATGGGGGGAAGTGGACCCCTCCCTGCCCCTGAGGGTGGGGGTGGAAGTGAAAGCCTTGCTTGTGAAACTGCTTAACTGCTCCCTGGCCCTTGTGCTGAGGGGTGGTGCCGCCACTTTACCATCTGGAAAGTCCAGACCTATCCCCTGATGCAGAAATTTCATCCAAAACCTCCAGACCCACTCAGGTGACCTGAATTAACTTTTTAAAAGGGCACAGCTAGGGTTTCGTACACGAGGGCTTTAGCAGCGCAACCAAAAGGCTCATCAGCTTTGAGCTCTGCTGCTGACCACGGTTATCTTGCTGCCACTAATAGAAACAAAAACGTTCACTTGCCAGAGTGACTGTCCCAGGAGTTGAGCTTCACTCTGGGCTTCTGTGGTCTGAGGAAAACGGTCGCTACCTCCCTGTTCATTTCTTGCCGTCATCCAGTGGTTGCGGGACTGCTGCGGGGGAGGCCGGGCGAGAAGCGGGTGAAAGGGAACCGCTGAGCAGCGGCTGTGCAGGATGTGTCTGGAAAGGCCCCGGGCTTTAGGAAGGGGGTGGCAGTCACTGAAGCATGGCAAGCCTCCAGAGGCCCTGGGGCTTCCAGACAAAAAAAGGGAACTTTCTGCTGATTGTACACACAACACACACACACACACACACACACACACACACACACACGTCTTCCTCTCCTCCGCCCATCTCCCCCGCTGGTTTGTGAATCTCCCAGTGGGACGTTTTTAACATGGGAGCTCTTCTTCCTGGCTCCAGTTGGCAGGATGCTCACAACGCAGCTGCAAAGAATTTGCGTCTCCTTTTCACAGCATCTCACGTTGAAAAGCAGTTGTGGGACTAGAAAACAAAATAAAAACTCGAGGGGTTTTCAGAAGTGGAAGCCAAGGTTAATTAAAGTCAAGGAAGTTGGGGCTCTTTTGTTAACTCTCTCCAAGTCAGGCCTGTGCCCCAGGCAGGCCAGGTGGAAAGTGCCCAGCGGCTGCTCCCAGTTGGGAAGTGGAAGCCTCCTTGTCTGGTCCTTGCTTGGGGAACCTCAGAGAGCAGAGTTTATCAGAAGATGTGTGACCCGTCACCTCTTGGTGGCCCCTTTGTTAGGTGCTTGCCTCCTCCTCAGAGGAAGAAGACCTTTCAGGGGCTTCTGTCTCCTCACACTGTCTGAGCCTCCTGCTTCACCCCCAACCCTGGACCAAGCCTCTGGGCTGTAAAACTTGTAAAGGGTAAGAGTTTCTGACGTGGTAACTGCCTTCTCACCCAGGCTCTTTAGTCCTTTAGTGTACTTTGGGGGTGCCCCTCAGCATTTTCTTGGGTGATGGGTCTCGTACTTCTTCTTGGGGGTCTTGCACACATTCACTGACCAGTGCGTTTGCGAGGGACCCCTCCCTGTTGTCTGCAGTGGTGACTGGACGGGGTGGAGCGCAGGCAGGTCCAGGAGTGAGCTGTGGTCAGGTCACCTCCTGGATTGTCCACAGGAAGGAAGCTGAGAATCTGTCTCGCAGATTGCAGAGGCACATTTAGGATTTGGTGACAGGGCTTTAATTTGAGTTTTGCCCGGAGATTGTTGTACTGTATTTCTGAGTAGTTACCTAGAAATTACGTAATTGTGTGTTTTATTTTTTTTAAAGATTTTTTTTTGTGTGTGTGTGATGTGGATCAATTTTTAAAGTCTTTATTGAATTTGTTACAACAGTGCCTTTTTTTTGTTTTGGGCTACGAGTCATGTGGGATCTAACCTGCACCCTCTGCATTGGAAGGGCATAGTCTTATTAATTTCTAGACCACCAGGGTGTGTTTATTTTTAAAATTTTTATTGAAAATAAAAATTTTCTGAAGATAAGGAGTTGGCACAGGCTAGCTCTGTAGAGCATGATGAGACTATTAAGGACACAAGGAATGGTATCTCAAAGACACAAGGAATTACATACAAAAGGAACATACTCGTGTTTTTCTGTAGATTCTAGCACTTCTTTTCCAGGTGAGGAAATGATATACTCAGGATCTTTCTTGGGTATTTTCCTGTGTTTGAACCTAACCATTTATTAGGTATTCTGACAGTCTTCTCTCGTTTTGTTGGTGTAGAATTGTTGCCTGCAAGGCTGATGTGTCCTGGGGCCTGGAACTTGGAACTGTACTTTTGGACTTGACAGTGACTGTTGTAGAGGTGTTGGGCTCTGGTTTGGGGTTTTGCTTTGCCTGGAAAAGCGGTGGGACTTTGTACAGTTCAGTTTTCCTCTTTGCTGAGAAGTTGTCATGTATGGTGGGAACATTGTGACTTCTGGTCTTCCTAGACATTTGTAGCTTGACTTTCCTTTCACTTTATTCAGCTTTAATTCTGCAAGTATTTGTTTTCTACTTTGTGTTATTTGTCCAGTTGTGTCATTTATACTCTTGTGGTGGAGAAGGATGTGGGAGGGAATCCAGGATTGAGACCACATAAGGTTCTAGCCACCTCATGCGAAGAGTTGATTCATTGGAAAAGACTCTGATGCCGGGAGGGATTGGGGGCAGGAGGAGAAGGGGACGACAGAGAATGAGATGGCTGGATGGCATCACTGACTCAATGGATGTGAGTCTGAGTGAACTCCGGGAGATGGTGATGGACAGGAAGGCTTGGCGTGCTGCAATTCTTGGGGTCGCAAAGAATCGGACACGACTGAGCACCTGAACTGAAGGTTCCAGGCGGTTTTTGGCCACTTCACGCCCATCACACAGGGATCTAGTTACAAGGCAGTTTCTCATCCAGTGGGTCTGTGATGGGGCCAGAGATGCTGCCTGGCTTGCAGCCTCTCAGCGGATGGCCCTCGCAAGGGTTTTGGTTTTGTGGGTGGTTTGTGCAGTGGTTCTCTTTTTTTCTCTGTGTCTCTGTCTCAACCAGAGCAGCTGGGGAGTTCTCATTAAGATCTCCTCTACCAAAGAAAAGTTCGAAAACTCACCTTAGGGGATGTAACAGGGACTGAAGACCATGGTAGACATTCTGCCCCAATCGAAAGATGTTTTCAGACAGTGATGGGAGTGTAAAGCCTCATCATCAGTTCATCAAACAGCCTCTTTGGCCCAATGTCCTATACGCTCTCCTTCCTGAGGCCCGTTCTTTAATTTTCGTCCTGGAAGGAAGCCTGTTGTTTCCTTACAGACAGCTAGTTATAATGTACTGTCTCTATCATGTCATGTGTTTCCCTAAACTCTGTCATGCCTAAACACAGAGCAGGTGCAGGGATTTCTGTGTAGGGTCCTTGCAGTTTTTCTGGGTTCTGTCCAGAGTTCATCCTGAAAGCTTATATATATATATATATTTTTTTTTTCTTTTATTTTTTAAAGAGAAGTTTTCTGTTGGAAGGTACCATGGATTCGTACCTCCTTAGATGTTTACTATAGCGGTGTTTGATCCATTCACACTTAACGCCTGTGAAGTGGCTGTTTTCCCCCAAACTGCAGTTGAGGGAGGAAGTGAGGCAGAGGAAGGGGCCCGGGTTGGCCTCCCCGATGCCCAGGGGAGATTTGAATCTTGCTCTGGTTTCACTTGGAAGGCTGTGCTTGTCTTCATCCAGGTGGACAGTGCTTCCTGGGTGTTATGCAGCCCTGGGTTTCAATTCTGACTCCTGTCATTTATGTAATCTGTCTGTGTCTCAGTTTTTTAAAACTGTAAAATGGGAGTCATAAATAGTGTAGTATATATGTCATGTAATTTTGAATGTCTGGCTCAGATATACATTTTTTAAATTTTTTTTACTGAAATATAATAATTACTACTGCTTCCCTAGTAGCTCAGCAATAAAGAATCCATCTGCAGTGCAGGAGATACAGTTTGATTCCTGGTCTGGGAAGATCCCCTAGAGAAGGAAATGGCAACCAACTCCAGTATTGTTGCCTGGGAAATCCCATGGACGGAGAAACCCGGTGGGCTTCAGTCCATGGGGTCACAGAGGAGTCGGGCAAGACTGAGCAACTAAACGACAACATTATTACCACCACACTGTCCCTGAGTTTATACCCCAGCTCCCTGTGGTTCTGTAGAAAGTGTCCTCTCAAGTGTTAAAAACAGAATTTTAATGATTTTTTAAGTGATTTTTTTTCCCCCCTCAGGATAAAAGATATGATACTAGATTATCATTATATTACATATTGTTAACAGTGTATGAAGCAATACCTAGTCAGTGGCTATTTACAGAGAAGGATGATTCAGAGTTGCTTACTAGATTTTATGGGTCTTCATTCTTTATTGCACTTGATCCGTTTTGGTGGGTGGTTGGGGGTGGATGCCTTCTGCTTGGGAACGTTGCAGTCTCCTCATAGTGTTCAGTTGTATTTCCTGGTCTCTACCACACTCATGCTCAAAAACCATTTTGATTTTAAAAAATATTTTTAATTTGCTATAATATTGAATACACAGAGAGGGTTCTCTGTAAATTAATTATGTCTGCTGAATTGAATAGCAAAAGGATTAAAGCTTTTAAAAGGGATGTGTTTATAATCCTTTCTTCTATTATTTTCCGTAGTAGTAGTGGAGGAAAAGGGGATGGCAGAGGATGAGATGGCTGGATGGCATCACTGACTCGATGGTTGTGAGTATAATTGAACTCCAGGAGTTGGTGATGGACAGAGAGGCCTGGAGTGCTGCAATTCATGGGGTTGCAAAGAGTCGGACACGACTGAGCGACTGAACTGAACTGAAGGGAAACAAAGAGTTAACTGGGAGTTGCTGCTGTTTAATTGCTAAGTACTCTGTCCATGAGATTCTGCAGGTAAGAATCCTGGGGCAGGTTGCCATTTCCTTCTCTAAGGGACCTTCCCAACCCAAGGATTGAACCCATGGCTCCTGCATTGCAGGTGGATTTACCACTGAGCCACCTGGTAGCTGTGATAATCTAACAACACGGAAGACTGCATTATGAACTTTAAGCCCAAATCTATGCTAAACTTACCACAGAGCTAACAATCAAAGCATGAAAATATCAAGAAATGAAGCTTCTCAGCCTTGATCTTTATTCTAACAATTAAAAGGACTTAAGAAAGGAAATGCTATAATCCCACTTGTCTGTAAATACAGAATCAAATTTTAGCAAGCCTAGAGACCTAAGTTTTGCAGATCATATACACATCTTGTGAAGCCTATCTTATAGCATACAAATGGTATATTAAACATTTTTTTTTGAAATTTTGTACTTACAAAAAGCAAGGAATGGTTCAGTATTTGGATCTACAATGTGTATAAAGGAAAGTAAAATGGGAAAAGAGGAAGATAAGACAAAGAAGCTATATTTTTTTCCAAAATAAAAAGCCAAATTTGTTTAAAAAAAAAAAAAACACAAATGGAAACTGATATACCATTAAAATGACTTAATTTAAACTGAAAATAGATTCAAGCTCTAGTCTAGCTACCGTGCAAAAAGAAAATACCAATCTTTGCTTGTTTAGTTTTCTGCCCATGCTAAATCCCTCTGCAACGAACAGAAAGTCAAACAGAGTTTCTGGAAAGGAGAATGGATCAAAAGTATACAGAATGCTTTATACAAGTTCTAATTACAGTACTACAGGACTAATTCATAATGACTTAAATAAGACTAATGAATAGCGATCTCCCAAGTGGCTATAAATTGAGTGGTGTGATTCTGCAGTACCGTTAAAACAAACCTTCCAANGTCTCCCCTGGGACCAGCTCTTATTTAGAAAAGTAAGGAAGTGATTTTTCAAATAATGGTTGTATTCTTAAAAAAATTGTTTCTAAGGACTTTTTATTTGAAGCATGATTCTTTTTTTTTAAGGAAATAATGTAAATTAGTAGGACCCTGGTTTTGAATTTCTGAAGATCAACTTCATGCTTGTGGGGCTACTCACCAAAGAACTTACTGTTGTTTTTTGTATCTCCTTCAGAATAGTCTTATCTTTTCCCTTTCCTATCTTTAAAAAATATTTTTAGACATGAAATATGTTTTTGTATTTTATGAGTGTTTAAAGGGATGTCCTTACTGTTCTGCATATTTCTTTAAAGGTGAGTGAAGAAACTATTTTTCTTTTTGGTTTGTCAACTAGAGAATGTTGTGATTCTGTGTTCACAGAAAAGCTAAAGGTTTCTATGTATTATCTAGTATTTTGTTCTGAAGAAATGTGTGCTATTTGTAAAGCAGGAAATGTGTGGAGAAAGGGCGATTCAGCATTCAGTTGGAGTCCGAGATCCAAATTAATTTGCCTTCATTCAGATAATTTAACACAGCCTAGTAACTGATTGTTCCAGAGTCATTTATTAATGCAGAGCTCAGGATGGGAGAGGGAAAGTTTTAGAACTTGCATCTTTATGTGTGAAGCGGTGATTAGTAGACCAGAGCCAGCAATTCAACTCTTGATTCTGGATTTTTTTTTCTCTTCTTGGTGATCCTTGGCATCTTTAGTCTTTGTAGGGTCTTAGGGTCTAAGAAGGAGATTTTAGAGGTTTCCACTCCTCCTCTTCTTTTTTTTTTCTTTCCTCCCCATTCCTTAATCTCGCAAGTGGGACCCTGAAAAAGCTATTGACAATCTGATGGTCTAAAGCTCCACCTGCAGTTAGAAGCTGGTTGTCCTTCTGGAATGTTCTTTCCATAGGAGGCTGCTGGGCCTAGTCTCTGGGCCAGAGGAGCTTTTGGATAGGCCTTTGATTTATGGTCTCCGGAGAGGCCACCAGACTTCAGGAGCCTGTCAGACTTCCCAGTTTGTGTGATAGGGGTAAAAGTGGGTTTTGCGGGGTTACCTGGATCTCTCTGACTTGGGGTCAAGGAAGTGTGCGGAGCGCAGGAAGAGCTGTTGAGTCTGCTTATGGAGATGAGTCTGGGCGAGGGTTCAAGAACGGAATGCAAGGAGGGTTAGCACAGACATGAACCCTTGGGGTCAGAGGCAGAGACGAGAACAAGCTGGAAAACTCTGTCCTGACCTCGAAAGACAGGCCTTTGGATCTTTGGCGTTTTCTTCTTTCAGAAGGTCTAGTGCGCAGCTGAATCGGGACAGTGTCCTCCATCCCAGCTTCTTCATGAGATGCTGATACCAGTTAATTCAGAATCACTTGTAATTGGAAGCAGCTGCTGTTTCCCAGCTGACTAGGTGTTTGAGTCAGATGCTTTGAATTAGCTGGACTTGGATTATTCATATTTTAATTAAAGTCCATTTTACCCACCCC
>SJYV01032627.1:1561763-1759989 GCA_006410875.1 Neotragus pygmaeus
CACAATAACTTGATAAGGTAAAATAGTGATTGTTATAAATTAAGTAGCTATTACCGAAGCATCACACATATCTATTTCATGAAGAAAAAGAGGAAGAATGTATATTATACAGCTTACTAATAGATACACAAGGATTCCATCTAGTTAGAAATGCTTGGGGGAATTTCAGGAGAAAGTTGGCAAGAACAATATGGATAAATGGCGAGAGAGTAGAAACCATTTTGGCGGGGGGCAAAGTACTGTTGGAGCATGCTGCAGAAGGTGAAAGGATAAAATTAACCCCAGCGAGAAGTATGAAAGACCAGTCAGTGTGGCTGGTGATTGGTAATTAAGGGAGGTGCAGTACAGGAGTGGAAGGGTCCACCCCCACGGTCTCATCTGGCAAACCTGCCAGCCTGCTGCAGGAGGGAATTGGTGTGGAGGAGTGGATGGGGCAGAGGTTAACCAGCTCTTGTAGAAACTCACTGCGGAGCCCAGATTGCTGGGTGCTGGGGACTCCTGGAGTTGGTAGCAGCACCCCAGGCCTAGTCTAGCCCTGGCTGCTGAGTTTTTCATTTTATGTGAGGTTTTCCCCTGATGGGACTGAATCCACATGGGCAGAGAGGAGGGAGAAGGATTTTTAAGTAAGGGAGGGGAGGAAGAGAAGGGAGGGGGAGGGATTGAATATTTCTGAATGCAAGGAGTAGGACTGTCTCTTATACACATCTAGATGTGTATAAGAGACAGGAATTAGCTGGACTTGGATTATTCATATTTTAATTAAAGTCCATTTTACCCACCCCTCCCACCCCCACCCTGTCTCTTGTCTCTCCAATGGCCAGGCTTTTACAGTAACATTTGAAATTACAAGCGCATCCCAGTAGAAAGATATAATGTAAGTTCAAGGACTTGCAGTTGATTATGGTCTTGTATTATTAAGTAGTGAATTTAACTGCACTGCAATTCCCTTTTCTCACACGTTGAACCTTGCTTCTCTAGTGGGGAGATTCCATTCCATTTAGGAAAGTTGAGACTTTTGTCTCTTGCCCTCTTCTTGGAACACTGACACGTTAGCTTAATTGCTTGTGTCACTGCCATGGGGAAGGGACTGCATGAAATGGGACGAGCAGTTTTCTGGGATTTCTCGTCCAGTGGGGTTTGCAAATCAAGCCATGAATAGCGGGGCTTTGGGGCAGTGGGGATATTTTCTTTAAAGGAGAAAAGTTAATGAGTACAGTGGTGAGGCTGTTTAGTGCTTCTGTGTAGATAGAAAATGTTCAACAAGCAGCTTGTAGTTGGGTAAAAACCGACTGCCTTAATTTTGAGACAAAAAAAGAAACATTGGATTTCTCTTAGCATTAATGCTGATGAGGAAGAGAGACATTCGCCTCCCCCTTGAATGTCCAGTTTTAGCTGACTTGCAGAAAAACCAGAACAATGCAGACCCATTCGATTTTGCGTACCTGTTAAAATGCTTAGGTATTCTGTGTTGTCAGGGACCTTTAAAAGGGCGTAAGAGATGCGATCACTGTCCAGGAGTCCAAAAGTGTCCCTGGAGACAGAAAGCATACATTTGTCGATACCTTTAGGGAGCTGTGTAAATCTCTGTGTCCCATTGGACTTGGCGAGGTCATATACATATCGAGCACTAGGAGAGCTGAAGGAGGAGGACTGCTAGCTAGGGTGGGCTGGCTCTTCGGAGGTAGAAGGTCGTTCCCAGGACAACGAAAGGATCCTTCCATTCCCCTGTCTTTGTAAAGGTGGCCTGAGGATGTCCGCCTAGTTGACAGCCCGTTGACTGGAGGCCCTGCGTCTGCCATCATTTTCCTCTATGCCTGCCCTGTACCGGGGCGGAGGTCTTGGGCCCTGTGACATGGAACAAGGGGTTCTGCTGGCCTGTGTGCAGGTCAGGGGCAGGAGCAGACGTGCTGGGCTGTCCCTCTCAGGGGCAGCCTCTGTGTTCCATCCGTGCCACCCGGCGTCTCCGGTGGCTGAGTAACATGAAGTTGCTCTGCTAATTTCTTGGTAATAGGCTTGACACAATTTGACTGTTTTTTGGACTTCCCCCCAACTTAGAAGGCCATCAGCAGGCAAGCCCTAGGTATACTTTTAAAGAAGAGGGAACACATTTGACAAAGCAAAAGTTTTAGTACCACGTATTTCATTAGAAAACCACAGTCCCTTCAAATGTCCGGAAGTAAGAGATCTTGGTGGAATTCTGTTCACGGTAGAAAGCACCACACTTTGAACTGCCTGCCCTGCTAAACAACAGATTTACGTATTAAAGAATATAAACAGTATATATTCTCACATATCTGTGAAGCACAATTTAACCTTTTATTTTTATTACCATTCTTAGCTTTTGAGAGAAGTGTCTGAAGCTGTGTGGGATATAGACAGAGCTAGAGTTGAGCCTATTTCTCTCCATTGTGCATATTTTTGATAATGAGATGATATTTCTGTACCTCAAGACGTCTAGGCCTAGAGATTTTGACCCATTTCTCTCCTGGGTAAAGGTCTTAAGGGTTGTCAGCCAGCCCCTTTTAGGGTACTCAGATGAAAAGAGGAACCACTACTTCATCTGAAATCTCTAATCAAGGTCCAGCAGGCCTCATTTTGCATTTTAAGGTATCTGCTGAGCACAATAACTTGATAAGGTAAAATAGTGATTGTTATAAATTAAGTAGCTATTACCGAAGCATCACACATATCTATTTCATGAAGAAAAAGAGGAAGAATGTATATTATACAGCTTACTAATAGATACACAAGGATTCCATCTAGTTAGAAATGCTTGGGGGAATTTCAGGAGAAAGTTGGCAAGAACAATATGGATAAATGGCGAGAGAGTAGAAACCATTTTGGCGGGGGGCAAAGTACTGTTGGAGCATGCTGCAGAAGGTGAAAGGATAAAATTAACCCCAGCGAGAAGTATGAAAGACCAGTCAGTGTGGCTGGTGATTGGTAATTAAGGGAGGTGCAGTACAGGAGTGGAAGGGTCCACCCCCACGGTCTCATCTGGCAAACCTGCCAGCCTGCTGCAGGAGGGAATTGGTGTGGAGGAGTGGATGGGGCAGAGGTTAACCAGCTGTTGTAGAAACTCACTGCGGAGCCCAGATTGCTGGGTGCTGGGGACTCCTGGAGTTGGTAGCAGCACCCCAGGCCTAGTCTAGCCCTGGCTGCTGAGTTTTTCATTTTATGTGAGGTTTTCCCCTGATGGGACTGAATCCACATGGGCAGAGAGGAGGGAGAAGGATTTTTAAGTAAGGGAGGGGAGGAAGAGAAGGGAGGGGGAGGGATTGAATATTTCTGAATGCAAGGAGTAGGAAAGGGAGATTCTCAGAAGTGTTCTCTGTCATGTCCAGCTCTTTGCGACCCCATGGACTGTAGCTTCTGTCCATGGGATTCTCCAGGAAAGAATACTGGAGTGGGTAGCCATTTCCTTCTCCAGGGGATCTTCCTGACCCAGGGATCAAACCCAAGTCTCTTGCAGTGCAGGTGGATTCTTTACCATCTGAACCACCTGAATATAAAGAAGGCATTCTAATTAAAGGATAAAAAAGAGTTGAGAACTAAGTTTTCAAAATTTGGGGGAAGAATTGAATCACCTAGAGTTACCCCACTGATGCCCTGAGATGCTGGTCCCACCCTGCACTGGGGGAGAAGGACACACCTGGGATTAGCACCTAGCCTTGTGGGCACTTACATTTATTAGCTTCAAAAAAGGTTTTCCTTTGCCTTCTCACAGCAGGGATACAGGAGGCCTTGTTGGGTGTGTGTTGAGTGGGAGCTAGTGAAGGATGCGGAAGAGGGGAAGTGGCAAGTGTCCAGGCAAAGAAGAGAGAAGCTGTGAGGCTGAGGGCTGTCTCCCCGAGAAAGCGCAAAATAGCTTACCTTCGGAATGGGACCCAGGGAGGAAATGCTTTGAGACTGGATATTTTTCCCCCGAGAAAGCCTATTTAATTATTATACTCCTGTTCCTGATGGATAGTAAGCTGCTTCCTTTTTTGATTTTGACCCTCATTTTTGTATCTCCTGACTCATATCTATCGGAAGTTCTCTTCCTGCACAGAGCTAGGGTTTCAGTTGTCTGGTCAGAGGGTGTGTGATTTTCAGTGTTAGTAAGAGCTAAAATGTTCTCTGAAATGATTGGTGCACTATACTCCTACCAGCAACATCTGTGTCCTTGCTGAGGTTTGAAATTGTTAGGTGTTTTGTTTTTTCAAGTGTCCTGAATCTGACTTGCCATTATATGGATTCATAGTTGAAGTTCATGGCACACCATGCTTCCTATTTTCAGTGGTAGTCTGGGGTCATGAATGTTTCTTTAGCTTCCTTCCTTCCCCCTGCTGACTCCACTTGCGTTAAAATTCTGCTGTCACATCTCTTCTCCCCCAGCACAACTTCCTTGTACTTAAATTATACCATATTTATCTGCACTTTTGTGTTTGAGGATGTTCATTCGCTTAGTTGTGTCTGACTCTGCGACTTCATGGACTGCAGCACACCAGGCTCCCCTGTCCTTCTCTGTCTCCTGCGATTTGCTCAGATTTATGTCCACTGAGTCTAGCTAACCATCTCATCCTCTGCCACCCCCTTCTCCTTTTGCCTTCGAAAGGGTGAGATACTGTCTCCTCTAACTTCCCTGTTGCCACAGTCATCTTTCATGGAGAAAAGAAAAAGTTACTTTGCTGCTCAAATCTTCCATAGCTCTCCATTGCTTATGGGAGAAAATCTTAGCTCTTCAAGCATTACCTGAAACCCTTTGTTAGAGCAGTGTTAGGCCAGTCTCATCTGCAGCATACGTTCCCGTTCATTTTCTGTGCCTTTTCCCGTCAAGGTCATGGTCCTTTACAGCCCTGACTGTATTGCCCTGTCACCACTGGGGAGCTTCTGCTTCCTTGAAAGACTGCGGAGCTCCCGCTGTATGTTGATACTGCTGATGAGGATCGCTAGGTGCCGGATCCTTGACCTTGTTCTGGGAGAACCTCACGGGCAGAGGCAGTGTTGTTGACAGGCAGATAGCTCTGTGGCGCTTCTTCCGGTGTTCTGGCCCGAATGGGTTTTCAGGTCTGCTGGCAGGCAATTAGTCGGTGTTCACTGTCCCGCATTTTTAACCTTATCTCAAGGATCCTCCAGATAAATCTCTTGCCTGGACTTCTCATACTACGAGAGATTTCACAGTAGAGAAGTTGAAGGAACACGTGGTGAACACCAAGACCCTCTTCACCCAGACTGCAAGGTGGGCGTCGCGTGATGGCTGTGTGTATTACTCAGTGTCTGCTTCCCTCCTCTGAACTCTCTGACTTTGGACAATTTGAAGGTTGCTCTTGCTGATACATTAAAAAAGGACTTTAGCAGCGTAGCACTTCTGGAAGTATTAAAGAAGAAAGCTTTCAGTGACTTTGGCTTTTTCCTGCCAAAGTAAATGTTGGCTCTAATTCAGCTGTAGTAATGTAGCTCCTCTCAAATGTGTTTGAGTTAAACTACAGCAGGGCCAAGTTGAGAAATTAGTTTCTCAGTTTTTTTCCTTCCAATTTAGAAAAAAAATTAGATTTTGGATTCTCTTGTTCCTATAATCTTCTTGGTTCTCCCTCCTTCTCTGTTAAAAAAAAAACAACCCACAAAGAATCGGTTGTCAGTGGGAGAAATGACTATCCGGATTCCTAGGAGATTCTTGGTGACAGTCTTCAAATATGGTGTTTGGACCTATACTGCAGGTAGATCATTTAGTGCAGTTTCTTCTAAGCCATTGAAGTGGGATATAAAGGGCCAGAACCCTTTGGGTTCTTCTATTTTGCCATGCCAAGAGGCTGTGGGATCTAGTTCCCTGAGCAGGGACTGAACGCAGGCCCACAGTAGTGACCGTGCTGAGTCCCCACCGTTGGACTGCCAGGGAATTCCCAACCCTTTGGTTTTAAATTGTGATCTTTTAATTTCTGCCACTTATGTGTTATCGTTAGCTTGGAAATCCAAGTGCTGTGAAGTTATGCCACCAGGTGAGTGATAACTCAGCTTCATCATGCGTCAGCTGTTAACTTGAATGTCTGGTTTGGATGTAGGTTAGAGTTTTAAGTGTGACAGTGTTTGGTTTTTGTAAGTGCAAGAGAGCTGAATAGAATCTGCATGTGGGGGCCTTCTCTGGTGGTTCGGTGGTTAAGACTCCAGGCTTCCAATGCAGGGGATGTGAGTTTAGTCCCTCATCAGGGTTCTGCATGTGGGAGGTGGCTCCCAGGCACTCTGCGCAGATGACTTGTAGGAAGTGACTGGTCTGCCAGGTGACCTGTCCGGGACATTCTGTGTTTGGCCCAGATTGTCTGTCTTTTCACTCTGCACTGAATTGTGACTCACGTGGTAACCAAAGGGAAACGATACGAATGCATCATGGATGCAAAATTCAAGTTAATTTTAAGTTTGTCTTCAAGGTCAAATTGAGAAGTGTCAAGAGCGAAACGCGTCCCCTGTGCGTTCCTGCTCTGGGCACTTACTTGCTCTGCTCACGCTCGTACTTACGGACGTGTCCTCAGGATCTCCCCCCGCCCGTTTCTTCTTTTCGGCCCGTTTTCAGTGGTGGATCGTGGGTCCTGTTGTGTGCTCTAGCCTTTCCTCACATAACCGTGTCTGTCAGTGTTTGCATGTCATGCTCTAACGCTGTGTACTTTGGACAGGACCTGTGTGGTGTGTATGTAGCTGCTTGCTTAGGATCACCTTCCCAGAAGAGTGCCTGGCATTTAAGAAGCACTCGGTAGAGGTTTAGGTTGTTAACTCTGTTTTGTTTACTTAAGATCAGATTTCTTTTGGTACATCTTTCACATACGTGGGCATATTGGCATTGATTTGCTAGGGTATGTGCTCAGTTTTTATAGTTGGTTCGGAAAAGGCTTAACTAATTTATATTTTTACCAACAGTATATAGGGAATCTTTATTTCCCTTCCTTCTTGCCAATACTTGGTATTATAAGGCTGATTTAGTTTTTGCTAATGAATTACATGTGACTCATCACTGTTGATTTGCATTTCTTTGTATTGAGCATTCTTCATTGGCTTGCTGAGTGTCCATATTTCTTTTGTTCGTGACCTGCCCACTTTTACATATTTTTTTCTTACTGCTTTTTGTCAGAGCTCTTTCTGTTCTTTACTTCTCAGGCATACTGTGTACTTGTGCCCTTTGCCCTTCAATGGCCTCTTTACTCGTACGAGTTTTAAACTCCCTTGTAGTCTAGCTTGGCTTTACTTCGCGGGTTTTGCGTCTTGCGTAGGAATGCTTTTCTGGCCTCAAGAATATGAAAGCATTCTGTAAGAAATCATCCTCCTTTTATTACCTCCCATCTGGTTAAACACTACCCTCCAATTTTTTAATCTTCTCTGTACTCTCACATCAGCCACTAAAATGGTATGAAACCTCAGTTCTCTGGGATCTTCCAGTAATGACTTTTTCTGACAGCCACATTTTATGGATATGTTAGGGTTTAGCCCTACTTACATACCCAAAGGCTTAAAATGCACTGTTTAAAGTGTTGGTACTTAATTATTGTCATGACTCTTATTATCTTGTATTAAATAATATTTTAATGTTCTCATGGAGGGTATAGGAAGACAGCTTTGGCCTATGCATCAGTTTCTGTATTCTAAATCCATTTAAATACATGAAAATCCTGAGTTTTTTAGTTGTTTTTTTTTTAAAAAGAGGACGAAATAGAGGGTAACAGTTATCATACCATTGTGTTATACACATGCAAGGTAGAAAACTGATAAAACTAGCAGATAAAACTAGGAGTTCTGCCCCCAAATGAAGCAACTTTCTCTGTGGTCACATTCACGCTGGTAAGGGTTGCTCTGAGAACTGACTGAGTTGCTTGCCTTCATTGGTTGCATGCATTTGCCATCCACAAGGTTTCTTTTAAAGAATGGAACTGCTTTAAGAACTTTTTACAACAACTGCTTTATTTAGCCTTGTATTTCCTCCCGTATTTTGAGTGTTTCTGATTTCTTTTGACACTTGCTACTTACTGTTGGTACAGTGAATGTGTCTTTCAATCTGTTTTCATCATGTTGGTAATTATAATATGGGAAAGCAGTTAGTTAACTAGCCTATTGCTGTGTGAAGTAAAGCTAAAAAGTCCTGATTAAGGGACTGGATCCCTGTGAGAAGTAAAGTGTCATTTTTTTGGTCTATGAACAAAATGACAACCCATGAAATGGCAATCCATTCCAGTATTATTGCCTAGGAAATTCCATGGACAGAGGAACCTGAAAGGCTATATAGTCCATGGGGTTGCAGAGAGTCAGATATGACTGAACATGCTTGCACAGACACAGTGGTGTGTTTATTATTATTTCAAATTAGCAAATGTCTGTTGATACATAATTTACATCATCAAACACCCATTCCAAGTATACAGTTTCTTGAATTTTGACAAATTCCCATTCCCATTCCCATGTAACCACTACCCAGTTAAAATAGGTTTTCATCACTGAGAGTCATGCCCTCCTGCCGTTTGTAGTTGTCTTCTCTAAGATAAGCGTTGCCTGTTTTAATTTTCTTTAATGAGATATAATTGCTGTACGGTGTTGTTTCTGCTGTACAACAAAGGAGTAAATGGTGTGTGGGTATATCTGTCCCCTTTCCTCTTGAGTCTCCCGCCCCCTGCGCGCCTTGCCCGTTTTATACAGCAGAGTCCTTTTCATACTGATCTGTGTTGCTGCTTTCATCAGCAAAACTGATTTTATTGCTGAATAATACTCCATTGTATGGATACACCACAGCTCATTTCTGTTCTTACTGATCGATGGACTTTTGAGTTGTTTCCAGTTTTTGGCTGAGAGTATCTATGAACATTTCAGTTCAAGACTTGGGTGTACTCAGTAGGATTTCATTTCTCCAGAGTCAGCCAGTCCTTAGGTATGTAGTCGGGGTTATAAGCTAAGTATGTATTTAACTTCATAAGAAACCGCCACACAGTTCTCCACAACGCTTGCACTGCCTTGCCGCCCTGCGCAGGTCACTGTCAGTCTTTGCTGTCTTTCAGTGGTGAGTAGTGCTGCGGTACCTGGCCGGAATCAAGGTCTGTAAGTTACTGTAAGTTTGGTTTCCAGATGAGTTTAAAATCAGTTCACATTAGGTTGAGCTTGTACCAAGTAGCATCTTGGCTAGAGTGTTCCTCTTCTTTTCTTAGGTTAGAAATGCTCCTTCATTCATTCATGTTCTTGAAGTTTTGACTCTGTTACCAAACCCCTCTTTCTATGGGGGAGGCAGAGGATCGGTTATAACTGCTGTTCTCAGGAGCTTAAGCGGTCTACTTTATCAGCCTGTATCAGACACGAAGTAGCAGTCAAGCAGGACTTCTTGGACTGGAGGAGGGAGTACTGACCCTCAGATGAAGGGATGTAGCTGACCTCCTGAGACACCCCAGATCACAGTGGCCTGGGGCAGTGCATTGGGTGGGCAGGGAGCCTCCTGGCTCGGGGTTGGGCCGCTGCCTTACTGCACACACGTGTGTATTTTAAAATAATTTAAAAAGAAAACTTTATAAGCAACACAGAAACTAACCATGGAAAGGCAGAAAAGTTAGCCCTAGCTCCACTGCCCCACACAACTGGTGTAAATGTTTTGCTGTTTTTTTTTTTTTTTTTTTCCAACAGCTGTTCTTTCCCTCTGTTAACATGTTTTGGTAATTCTATGGCATATACAATTTTGTTTCTCTATTTTTTTCTGCTAGATATCATCATAAGCATTTCCTCATGTGATTATATATTTTCCATAATAACAATTTTTTGGTGCCACTTCAGTGCCAACTCTCTGAATCAATCCCTTCACTTTAGGTTTTCATAATGAGTGAGTCTGAGGTCTTCCCCAGGTTTGCCAGTCCTGTGAGATGAGGCTTTTTGTGTTTGTTCTTTCTTCCATAATAACAGTTTAATGGGAAGGCAACTATTGAATGTATGTATAGCTGCAATTTTCCAAATTTTATTACTATTTTAGGATATATGATGAACTACACAATTACTAGGTCAATGGAAATGGACATCTTAAAAATATATGTCTTGTGTTTTGCCAAGTGACTTCCCAGAAATGTGATACTGCTACTCCCCAGCAATTGTTGCTCCAAACAGCACCATGGAGCCCCCTGGAATACTTATATTAACACTGTGAAATCCAGAGTCACTTGGAAGTTAGGTTGTAATGTTAACTCAAGGTAGGACATCATTTTAGGAATACGTTCATGTGCAAGTATCAACAGTGATCTGGTGAATGCATTCAGGACTGTAACTTGTGATCAATCCTTGAAAATAGTTTGTGTTTGAAAGCTGTGTATACCTAAAACAGTCTAAGAAACTGGTTAAAAGAAGGTTACCCAGCTACTTCTAGGCTTATCGATTTTTTTATTTCTACTGCCCAAATGCTCAGGATTTTTAAATAATTGAAAATACAGAGCCATGCCTTTCCCTTCCTAGGCCTGAAGTGTGTTGAATGCTTTTGAACCTGCCCTAGTTTGTTCACTCGGGGTCCCTGGACTGGAGTGTCCCAAAGTGTCATTAACCTTTGTGATTGCTGATCTGAGTTTGGGTTTAGGTCATTTGCCTTTTTTCCCTACAGATGTTGCAGTGATCCGTAGTAATGGAGGACCTCATTTTGTGGGTGTGTGTACACGCATGCTTAGTTGTGTCTGACTCTCTGTGACCCCANACCTTTGTGATTGCTGATCTGAGTTTGGGTTTAGGTCATTTGCCTTTTTTCCCTACAGATGTTGCAGTGATCCGTAGTAATGGAGGACCTCATTTTGTGGGTGTGTGTACACGCATGCTTAGTTGTGTCTGACTCTCTGTGACCCCATGGACTGTAGCCTGCCAGGCTTCTCCGTCCATGGGATTTCCCAGGCAAGGATACTGGAGTAGGTTGCCATTGCCTTCTCCAAGTGATCTTCCTGTCCCAGGGATTGAACCTGCATCTCCTGCATTGGGAAGTGATTCTTTACCACTGAGCCCCTAGGGAAACAGGGGAGACAGGTACACAAACTGGCTATAATACCTCCGGGAACTTAAGGACTCACACAGGCCATATTGGAAGCTTTCAGGAAGGAGGTGCCTAACTCTTGTGGGAGTGGAAGTGAGACGGTGGGTCGAGGAGGTCTTCTAGAGGAAGGCAGTGTCTTAAAAAGGATAAGCAGAAGTTAGGTAAAAGGCTGGGGCTTGAACAGTTAGATGAGTGGGGTCAGAAAAGTGTCTGTGTCTGTGGCTCCATTCCCTCTGGTCCCCCACCAGTCTCCTTTTCTAATCTTGCTGTTTTCAGTCCATAAAGAGAAGTTTCCTTTTGTCTTCGAAGCAACCTATAAAAAGAAAGGCTTTTGTCAGTAACATTTTCACTAGGTTGAGGTGAATGCTGTCTTTTATTATTCTTGGCACACTTCTTGGCATAAGTTAGTGCAGTTGGGGCATTTTTAGTGTGTGTTCTAATGGTGTCATTTTTGGATTATTTAAGCTTACAGATTTTCCCAAAGATGATAGCAGCAGCATATCTTTCTAAAGGTGGGGTATTCTGATATCCTCCCATCTCAGAACTCCCAGTGACTCTTTCTCACTTAGTTACTTTGTGGTAGGTTTTAAAAGTTATTTTTAACTGAAAAGTTGGAAAAATAGTACAAAGAAGCTCTGCCATTTACTGTTTTGCCATGTTTGATTGTATTTTCGCTCCTCTGTCCCCGCCCTCCCCCTTCCCCATTCTGAACTATTTGGGAGTAAGTTGCAGGTATAATAACCCTTTATCCTCAAGTACTTAGAATATATTTCCTAAAAATAAGAATGTTCTCTTAAACCTTAGTACAGTTATCAGTGAGGAAATTTAATTTTGTTGTATTCAGTTGCTCAGTCGTGTCCAACTCTTCTGCAATCCATGGACTGCAGCGTGCCAGCCTTACTTGTTCTTCACTGTTTCCTGGAGTTTGCTTCAGCTTATGTCCCTTGAGTCATCCAGCCATCCATAGATGCTATCCAATCATCTCATCCTGTTTCCCCCTTCTCTTGCCTTCAGTCTTTCCCAGCATTAGGGTCTTTACCAGTGAGTTGCTCTTTACATCAGGTGACCCAAGTATTTCTAGAAATTCAGCTTCAGAGCCTTGTAAGTTCCTGTTCCTGCATCTCTGTAACATTTCCCATAATTCCTTAAGCACTTTCTTACTTATTAAAAAATTATATTTACACTTTTTATTGGAGCATAGCCTATTCACAATGTTGGGATAGTTTCAGGTGCACATCAAAGCGACCCAGCCAAGCACTTTCTTACTTGCTGATACAGTGAGGTCCTCCAGCCTCCTCTTGTACGTTCCTAGTGCTTTATGGATGTTGACGGTTTTATGATTTTCATGCTGTTAAGGTTTAAATATATTTTTTTCCATTTCTCTTTACACTGCAGTGTTGATAGCGTCCCAATTGTCTTCGTATTGTGGCCGCTACTTACATCCTCTGACCATCTCCATTTTTGAAGTGTCTCTTCCCAGTTAGTTTGGGTAGCTGCAGCAAGTCTCAGAATTCCTAAACTGTGTTAAACTAAGGCATCTTCAGAGGAGTTTCAACCTGATAGTTCTTACCAATTGTCCTCACCTACCGTTGATCTGCTTACTCTTTTATATGTTCCGCCCTTCTTTGGACTCTCCTTCCACATGTGGCACACAAGTCTTGTTGGGGGATACTTGGCCTCTGGTCACCAGGGTCAGTAAATACGCTGCATCCCTATTCTTTCCTCTGGATTGCAGCTGTGGCAAGTCCTAGCCCTCTTTGATTGCTTTTCAGAAGCTTTTCCACAAGTACTAGTGGTAGCCCTAGTGATGTGTAAGAATTGGCAGGGGTGTTAAAAAAAATCAGGTATTAGGTTATTGAACTCTGTATTTTCTCAGTTGAATGTAACATGTTAATGTTTTTCCCTCTGAAACGAGCATATATGTATTACAGGAAATTCAGAAAGTTGGAAAAGCGTAAGTGGAAAAAAGAGTAAGTACTGCAATATTAGTACTCTCACGGTTATTAGACCTGTGCACAGATAGATCTGTGACAGTTAAATCGCGTTTACAGTATAAGACTTTTTTTCTTAAAGGACTCTGCTCAGGAACCCTCTGCAGAAACTTAGTAACCAAGATGTTTTGGGGGACTTTATCAAACTTTCTCTCATATATGACAACAGGAAGTGATGTGATCACAGTGTAATAAAAGATAAAACTGTATTTGAATTGTAGCTCAAATCATTTTTTTCAGCTCTTTAATGTGCTTTATTGGATAGCCTGTCTGGGCTCCCATCTATTTTCCCAGTAGTTGAAATATTTTCTTAAAAAGTAACTGCTAGTTTTTGTTAGACAGTCTGTAATGGAGCCATATTTCTGTTAAAGGTCTAACAGTTTACTACTACAGTGAGAACTTGACATCCCATGAATTTCTCTAGTTGTGTTCTGTTAATAACTTAATTGAGCACTTGAAACCTCCAAGGATAATAAGGACAATTGCCTTTTTTCAGTTTCTCTGAGCAGACGCCTATTTTTACCTGATGCACTCAGTACTTTTACTGTGAACATTCATTCACATATTACTTAGAAAAACACCTTCCTCCCCAAATGAAGACCTGACTCAAACCACCAACAAAACTGAGTGAGACAAAGCACCATGGTGTAGCCCACTTGTGTTCTGAGAAATCTGTTCTGTTTTTGAGGGGAGCAGGGGAAGGAGGCTTCTGTGGTCAGAGTTCTTAAAGAAGGAGAATCACAGTGCACATGAACAAAGCTAAAGGACAGAAACCTGTGTAAAGCTGACACGCCTCACACTTAGTTGATCAGTGAACCCCGATTTTGCGTAATATCCCTGGTCCTAGAGTTCTCTGGAATGCTCTTTGGGAAAGACCAGAGTAGTGTGTAAAGTGCATCAACTGTGTTCTAATCATCCCTCTGCTGCCAGAAACTCACTTGTGAAAACGAGGGTGTCAGTAGGATAAATCAGATTTCAGATTACTCTGCGAGAGGTCCAGGTGTGTGTGACACCAGGAAGAAATGGTATTGATCTGTCTCTGGGTGGAGTCATGAGGATGTGGGTCTGTGGGGGTAGGCGGTAGGAATCCCTTTTTTGGGAAGGGGTTAGGCAGTGGTTTTAGAGGGAACAAAACATTTGTTGAGGCCCAGCTTTTTGCCATACTCCCTAAGCCTGCCATCAGCACTCTGAAGCTGGTATTCTCCCCTTTGCTGTAGCAAGGAATATTCTGCTTGGAGAAGGGATGGAGTGGCGTTCAGAAGCGCGGGTTCCTGCTCAGTTTGGTCTGCAAGGGGGAATAAAAGCAAGTCCACCTTGTCCTGCCCAGCCCCGTGGTCTTGGTGTCTCTGTTCCCCCATTTTTTCCCCCACTGCACTGAAGCTTGGGAGCCATACGGATGGCTCTGCTGTAGTTTCCAGAGCAATCCTCAGTGGGCCGGAAGTTATTGAGGCAACCTCTGCCAGTTTCCTCACTTCAGAGGTGGGCGTGGGCGTGTGGGAATGAGATAAGGCGTTTTGCATTGAATCATATTTTCTGTTGGTCTGACTCGCTTGCCTTGAGGCTGATTACTGAGGCTTCTCTTGATCACCACTTGGCTTGCTGCCCCTTGAGAGACTGGAGTTCAGTTCTGCCTGGATCTCAGGTCCTGTGGGCGTGAGCTTCCCAGTAACTCCCTAGGGTGGCTGTCCACACCACCCCCATCACTGCCCTCAACCTGAGGCTTCTGAGGTGTCCATACACAGAATCCCAGATTGTTCTGAGATGTGATGTTTAATTTAGTCCAGCATATGTATGGATAAACCCACTGAGTCCAGAGTGTATATGTTTATACCTCCATTTGAGGTTTAGATAAGTGTGGAACTATTCTATGAGGACTAAAACCTATTGGAAAACTTGTCAATAGTGAAGGTTGGATGTGTTTTTCCTGATTATCTCATGAACATGTGGAAACCTTTGTTTAAAGATAGTCGGCAAGGTCTGACGCAAAATACATTTTAGGGGAAGATGCCTAATATACGGGTAAAGATGTCTCTATCTTAAAGCCGTGCTCTGTGCAGTGACGGAGGCTGGAGGGCTTGGGAGCAGGAAGGACCGTTCCACTGGGATGGAATAAGTGACATTGAGCTTCAGTCCATCTGGGCTTGCAGCTGACCTCCTTCCCCTCCTGGCTCGCGCTTCCTGAGATGCTGTGCTGCTTCTGAGCTCATTGAGAGTCATAAACTGAACCTGTAATTCACCAGCTTGCAAGGCCTTCTTTAACCGCTTGCAGCCAGAGAGTAATGACAACCTTTAAGATTACAGATTGCTCATTTTCGGCCGTTTCTGTTTCAAGTTATGAATAAAATTTATGAACCAATTACTGGATGGTGGAGCCTGTTTGCGAAGACCAGGCACCTGTGTGTTGTCACTACTGCTGCTCGTGTGAGAGAGGAGAGACAGGGACAGGTAGAGAAAGGGAGCAGGCAGTCCCCTGGTGTTTCCCCAGGTCTTGCATTCTTAATTTGAAATAGTTTCTGCAGAAGGCTTAGGGTTACTCAGACCCCATCAAGGATACCAATTAGTAGGTAAGTCCTCAGTGAGTGAATTTGGGTAAAACAGGAAGCAGACTGTATTGGGGTGGAAAGATTCTGGGTGTAAAAGAACAGAATTGCTCCCTACATAGTCTTCCTGTAAACTGAGGACTTAGAGGGAGACATTTAAAGCTGTGTATAGGTAGCTAGGTTTTCAGTAACCATTTCTGAAATGGCTATAATTACTCAAATCCCAGGTCTTTAAAAAGTCCAAAGGCACAGCAGGGTGATGTAAAGAGGAAAGCTTACAAAATGATAGGGTGTGACTTAAGTTAGCAAATTGGAACCTGAGCCCTTTTTTTCACTTATTTTTTTTTCTCTTCAGAGACCAGTGAGAATGTTAGCATAACTTTAATGCATTTAAAATTAAAAGTAAGTCCATATTAATCACAGGCATTTAACTTTCTGTCACAAGTTCTAGACGTTTTGGCTTGAAATCAGTCATCAGCGTGTTCCTTGGATATTTACAGAATCTCATTTATATCTTTATTTCTTTCTAGCCTTTTCACTCAGGATTCATCTGAGTGACAGGGAGTGACATTTATTTATTGACTATGGAGGGTAGGTTACATTAATGGATAATTGCAATTCATCTCCCATTGTGAGAGGATCACATTAAATGGGGGATGTTGGCCAAATTTTATTTCTTGTATAGATTTAACTGCAGCCTGTAAGCTCTTTAGAGTGGTTTGTGTGGGATGATTTCTGTTTTCTTTCCCACCATGGTTTAATAGGAAGAAAGAATGCATAGTTTTCCTGAACGTTTGCAAGGTAGGGGAAATTACATGGATACTTGAATATGAAATTCAGATCAGGAAGTGAGGTTGCCCCCTTGGTGTGTTGATGGACATGTTTTATTATTAGCCTGTGAAGGAAATGTCTGGTTTGGTGACTTAGGTTGTAATAAGGAGAGTTCCTTGTTTTTCTGGAGTAGTAAAAATACGATTAACATAGATTGTCAGTGTTGGTGAGTTGTATGTTGATGTGTTCTTTTGAGTTACTAGTAACTTAGGGGAAAATATATCTGAAATGGGGGGAAAATGGCTTATAATTTCTCATACATAAGGTGATAGTTCATGACATCCAAACATCTATCCATGACATGCTTCATTTTATAATAATTACAAATGTGTTAAGAGTGAAGAAAGCTGTTCGTTGCAGCTTTATTAGGTTGAAAGCCTAATGCCCCAAGTTCTGCTTTTGCCTTTGAAATTTAGCATGGTATGTGTACATGCTNATCTATCCATGACATGCTTCATTTTATAATAATTACAAATGTGTTAAGAGTGAAGAAAGCTGTTCGTTGCAGCTTTATTAGGTTGAAAGCCTAATGCCCCAAGTTCTGCTTTTGCCTTTGAAATTTAGCATGGTATGTGTACATGCTTTAGGGTGATTCAGAGGGGGTCCCTATTTCTTTACTCTCTATATTTTAAAAATTTTGTTAGCTTCATTCATTTTTTTTAGTGATTCACTTTTTAAGTTCAAGTAGAATTTCTTACACAACTGAAATGGGGCTTCTTGCTCATTGCCCAGGATGGGGACAATTTTAATGCAAAGAGAAAGAGAACATCAAATAGTAGTATACACATTGTGATCACAGGATTTCTGGTGGTTAATTTTCAAAATTGGTGGCAGTTGTGAACCACAAAGAATTTTCAATAAATTTCCTCTTGCTCACACTTGGCAGAATAAAAAGGTTAATTCTAATTTATAAATGAAAATGTATAGGGACCTGGGGCAGATTTTTGACTGATTCCTTCACTTCCGTGCCTACACTTGTTTTCTGGTAGAAAGTGTGGTGCTGTCCTGAGGCACAGACGTCCTTACGTAGGGCAGCACTTCTCAAACCTGCGTGGGAGTCACCCGGGGATCTTATTTGCCATCCCTGTTATGGTTCAGGGCTTTGGAATGCCAGGCGGCTTCCGACTGTACTGGGCAGGGCACCTGGGGGTTGCCTAGCAGCTGCTGGCGTTGGCTCTCTATTTATCTTTAGGGCTTTGATTGTTCTCAAGTTCAGCCCTTTTGCTTGCTTTATTAACTTATTGGAAGGACCCATTTAAAATGTTTGTTGCCGTCTTTGCCCAGTCAAATAAGATCTATTGGGAGAAAGTTACCCCCTAAATAATTGTGACTAAAATCTTTAGTATTGTTTTTAGTACCGGCCTCAACATCCTGCCTCCCAAGAAAGTCCCCAATCCCGTCACCATTAAACGAGGTAATCTCACTGGACGGGCACTTACTGAGGGAACAGATGTTTCTGACTTTGGACACTGCTGTTCAGGTGCAGACGCTACTGTGTGTGTTCACGTTGCTGCTGCTGCTAAGTCGNGAAATGGCAACCCACTCCAGTGTTCTTGCCTGGAGAATCCCAGGAATGGTGGAGCCTGATGGGCTGCCAGCTATGGGGTCGCAGAGTCAGACACAACCGAAGCGACTTAGCAGCAGCAGTGGCAAGTTTCTTTACTGGCTTGCTTTGTTTTCTTTGTCTTTACACCTTTACAGTTCTACTTGAATTATTATTTTTGAAATTTAACAATAAAAGTAGACCCATCAGAATGTCTTTAAAAACATTCCTAAGGGGCTCTATTTCCAGGAGGATAGATTAGACTATCATTTTCCTATTCACCCCACTAAGTACAATTAAAACCCCTGGATAGTATATATTAAAAATAAATATACAAGAAGGAACTGAAAGGTAGAGTAGGAAACAGTCTAGGAAGCTGAGATCTAAGTAATTACACGGTAGTGAGTTCCTGGGTTTTCCTTTTGTCTCATACACACCAGACCTGAAGTGGAAGAGACTACAAACCCAGAAATGCTGACACGTACAGACTAAAAAGGGACTTCCCTGGTGGCTCAGCAGTAAAACATCTACGTGCGATGCGGGAGACTTGCAGGAGACATGGATTCAATCCCTGGGTCAGAAAGACCCCCTGGAGAAGGAAATGGCAACCTGCTCCACTGTTCTTGCTTGAGAATCCCATGGACAGTGGAGCCTAGTGAACTACAGCCCATGGAGTCTTAAAGAGTTGAACACAACTGAGCAACTAAACACGACAGACTGAGAAACAAACCAAATCACAAGTCTGTTGTGTCGCCCCAAAAGACACAGAAAAGGCAGTTTAGCAACATGGAAAACTCCAAGACAATTCCCTTTATCCAGCTGAACATCTCCAAAAAATATTGCTTTGTCCTTAACCAATACCAAGAAAGCTTTCACCTTTCACCTTCACCAAGTTATGACAAGGTCCCTTAAACTCCCCACCAAGGTGCAATCAGACAAGGCCAAGTAGGAAACTAGAACAGCACCAAGGCCACCTTCCATCTCTTGCTTTCTCTGTGCAAGTGATATGCACAGAGAAAGTGCAAGCCTGGACTTCCGCGTTCACTCACCAGTAACAGGGACCTTCCCCGACATGCTCAAAATATATCACAGTTGGCTTAATGGAGAGTCAGGACTTGGACAACCTCCCAGAAGTCATGAAGCTACTCTTCTGCCCATAGGGTCAGTGGTGGCCAAGTGGGTAGCGGTTACATTTCTTCCTATACCTCCCAGCCAGGGATGCATCAATAGATATCTGGTAAGAGCTGGAACATCTGTCTACACTCAGAATAATGAAGAGCTCCATCTACCCATGTGTCAACAGAGGCCATATAAGGCAATGAATATGAATTTCTACTCTAACTTGATGTCAACTTACCCTACTTCCCTTGCTGAAGCAATATCAGAAGAAGGCAGCTAAAACTGAAGGTCTCAGAATATAATACCCAAATTCCTCATTATACCAATAACCAAGAAGATTTCCAAATGGATGTAAAATTCAATTAATAGATGTTAGTGCCAAGAAGAGCAAGTGGATATCCATAAACATGTCCTTAACGTGACTTGAATTCATGTCTTATACAAAAGTTAACACAAGATGGGTTATGGGTTATGAACTTAAATATAATAAATAAGACTATAAACGGAAAGAAAAATATAAAACCTTTGGGGTTTACAGATAGGAAAAGAGTTCTTATACCAGACACTGAACTATGATCCACAAAGGGAAAATCTGATAAATTGGAGTCTACTGAAACTCAAAATATTTTCTCTGAAAATTAAAACCACAGTGGATATTAACTTGTACCTGTTAGACTATTTTCAACAAGAAAAATGCTGGTGAAGACATAGAGAAAAGGGAATATTGGTAAACTGTTGGTGGGGATGCAAATTGTTGTAGCCACTATGGAAAATCGTATAAAAGTTTCTCGAAAAAATGAAAAGCAGTACTCTGTATGATCCAGGTACACACTTCTAGGTGTAAATACAAAGGAAATGAAATCAGTATCTTGGACAGATATCTATATTCTCATGTTCATTGTAGCACTGTTCACAGTAACCAAGTGTCAATCAATGAATAAATTGATAAAGAAGGTATTGTATACATAGATATAGATCTCATATATACGATACATATATCATATCACATATATATTTGATATATGTTGTTCAGTCATGTCCAATTCTCCATGACCCCATGGACTGCAGCACACCAGGCTCCTCTGTCCTTCATTATCTCCCAGAGTTTGCTGAAATTCACGTCCATTGAGTCAGTGATGCTATCTAACCATCTTAATCTTTCCCAGCATCAGGGTCTTTTTCAGTCAGTCAGATCTTCCCATCAGGTGGCCAGATTTCTTGAGCATCAGTTTCTGCTTCAGCATCAGTTCTTCTAATGAATATCCAGAGAAATTTTGCAATTTACAATAACATGGGTGAACCTTGAGGGCATTATGCTAAGTGAAATAAATGAGACAGGGAAAGACAAATACTGCATAATCTCACTTATGTTTGAAATCTAAAAGCAGATCAATCTAAAAACAGATCAACCTCAAAAAAATCTAAACACAGATTAAAAAATTACTATTTCTATTTGTTTCATAGAAGCAACATGTTAGTCACTCTGTCATATCTGACTCTTTGTGACTCCATGGACTATAGCCTGTCTCTGGAATTCTCCAGGCAAGAATATTGGAGTGGATTGCCATTTCCTACTCCATTATAGAAACAAAGAGTATATTAATTGTTACTGGGGTAGGAGGTGGGAGCAATAGACATTGGTCATAAAGTACAAATTTTCTCTTATGTGATGAGCAAGTTCTAGGGATCTAAAGTAAAGCATGATGACTATACTGCTTTGATATTTGGGGTTGTAAACTCTAGATATCTCAAATGTGAGGTTTGCATCATTCTTGGGGAATCAAAACCTTTTTTCCTTCATAGAAAAGTTTATATTTTGTTCTAAAATAGAAACCCCAGTGAATATGAAGGCCCTATAATCTCTCCAGTTGGCAACATGGTAGTGACTAGAGGTTAGGCTTGATCATAACTCTGTCTATAATACAGCTTCCCAGGTGGTACTAGTGGTAAAGAACCCACCTGCCAATGAAAAAGGCACAAGAGATGTGGGTTCCATCCCTGGGTCAGGAAGATCCCCTGAAAAAGAGCATGGCAACCCACACCATTATTGTTGTCTGGAGAATCCCATGAATAGACGAGCCTGGCAGGTTACAGTCCATAGGGTCACAAAGAGTTGGACACAATTGAAGTGACTTAGCATGCACACACAAAGCTATGTTTTTCCAGTAGTCATATGGATGCAAGTGTTGGACCATATAAAAGGCTGAGAGTCAAAGAATTAATGCTTTTGAATGGTGGCATTGGAGAAGACTCTTGAGAAGTCCCTTGGACTGTAAGGAGATCAAACCAGTCAATCTTAAAGGAAATAAACCCTGAATATTCACTGAAGGACTGATACTGAAGCTGAAGCTCCTAAACTTTGACCACATGATGTGAAGAGAAAGCTAATTTGCAAGACCTTGATGCTGGAAAGGATTGAGGGCAGGAGGAGAAGGGAGCAATGGAGGATGAGATGGTTGGATGGCATCACTGACTCAATGGACATGAGTTTGAGCAAACTCCAGGAGATGGTGAAGGACTGGGAACCCTGGCGTGCTGCAGTCCATTGGGTCGCAAAGAGTCACACAATACTTAGAATCTGAACAACAATAATAAAAGCAGTGCTCTTTGCATTATACTGTGCCAAATACTTTTTATTATTACTCTGTAATTAAGGACTGATTTTCATTTGCTTGTTTCTATTTATCCTATTTATGTTTCATCGAGATTAAACTTACTGTATCCTCCCCTCCCCCAAAATACACTGTATTATATAGCTAAATTTTGCTGTTTTTTTTTTTTAATTTAAGAGTCCTTAAATGGTTTCACCACAAAACAATAACAAAATGGCAATTTGAGATGAAGCGTGTGTTAACAAACCTCACTGTGGTGAACATTTCACAGTGTGTATCTGTATCAACTCATCATGCTGTATTCCTTAAATTCATGCAATGTTTTATGTCAATTATCTCTAAATAAAACTGGGGATAAACCTACTATGTATATATACACAACCACCATATAATCTAGCAACTGCTCTTTGGGACAATTAAATGAAATCTTATCTTCATGCAAAAAGCTGTACATGAATGTTTCTAGCCATTTTGCAATAGCCTCAAACTGGAAATAATCAAGATATCCTTCAGAAGGTAAATGGTCAAACTGTTATGTATCTTTACCATGAATTAATACAGTTGGAAAAATCAGTGAACTGCTGATACAGTCAAGAACTTGGATGAATCTTCTGAGAATTATGTTGGGTGAAAAAGGCCTATCCCCAAAAGTTATATACNCTCTTAGCGACCCCACGGACTGCAGCCTTCCAGGCTCCTCCATCCATGGGATTTTCCAGGCAAGAGTACCGGAGTGGGTGCCATTGCCTTCTCCAGTTGTTCATGTTAGGCGCCTTCTTTTTGGTTTACCTGGGGTGAATCCCAGCTGTAGGTTTAGTGATAGGTAACCTTGAACCCAGCACTGAACCCCCAGTTCACAATTTATGGTTTGGAGCACTGGGTCTGAATCCCAACTGTGCCTCTTATTCAATCTGGGTGACTTCTAGCAAGTTGCCTAAGTTCTCTGTGCCTCAGTTTCTTCAGATGAGACGATCATATTATCTCCCCAGTGGGGTTGCCGTGGAGGCAGTCAGTGTCAAGAGCTGTAACCATTGCTAGGTAAGCAGGAGGCAGTGCCTACTCCTCTGGGTAACCAGCCAGCCTGGCTCTCACTTCATGTCTGGCCCTTGCCCTCCATGCCTCCTTTTTCCTGCCTCCTGAAGTTGGTGGTGGAGGGTAGACATGGTTTGTGATCCTCATTAGAGTTTGAGGGAGATGAGCCTGTACTTCTTGGTAGCGTCCCAGAGAGCTGACCATCCATTCATTCTTTAGAGAAATAACATGAAGCTGGAGCATTCCTAGTTTGCATCAGCCTTTCCCAGGCCGGCAGGTTGCAGATGCTGGAAGAAGCCAGCTGGTGAAGGTACAGCCCTCTCCGCAGCAGCCAGACCATCATCAGATGGCCCTTTACAGAAACACCCATTTCTGGATGACTGATGCTTTACTTTTGACCTTTGTTCTCTGGCCTTTCCCCCTCTAACCCTTTAATCTTCTCTTAAAATCAGTCAACGGATATTTTATTGAGTGTTTTCCTTGTTGGTCCACAGGCTTCTCTGTGGATTTCTGCCCCGAATCCTTCTCTTATCCCAGATGAGGATCAGGCTCCTGTCCTCCACGGTGGCCCTGGACAGTTCTTGGGCTTACATTTCAATTGTCTGTGTTCCTAGATTACGGCCAGCGGCCGAGCAGGCTCAGCGTTCACCTCGAGCTGTGTGTGTGCAGAGCGCAGGCTGGTGGCGACAGGCTGGTTCCAGGTGCTCCTGGTGCAAAGGAGAGAGTGGGCCAGGGGCTGGTCCACTGTATTTCATCCCCAGTTGGCTCTTTTCTCTTAGCTGAAGGCTTTTTCAGACCGCTTTGGCTGGAACGTCAGAAATCTGTCCTGGGGCCATTGCAGCCTCTTGAATGCCCCTTGGGAGCGAGCACTAAGCCTGGGGGTTAGTGGTCCAGGGTTTCTTGCCCATAATTTCCACCTGGAAAATAAGCCCATCCAAGGATGTGGCTGCTTGCTTTTGTAAGGCCTTCTGTCTTTGGAACAGTAGCTATACTGCTAGCATTGCTTAAGTAGTTTTGAGAAACTACTTAAAAACTGTCTACTTAGGCTGGCTAGTCCTCTTGAACACATCCCCCTCTGTGAGGTCACTGCGATGGGGCTTCCTCTCATGGTTGAATCTGGGTGCATTCCTGCAGATTCCACCCCAGGGGCCTGGCTGGGAAAGGGGGTTGCAGGCTGGTGGCATTGCTTTACTCTGGAGATGGAGAGACCTCACGGTGCCTTGGGTAGTTCCTCCGTTTCACCGCGTTCCAGCCCCTTCTTCACCGTGGTTCAGCTTAGAGTTAATGCTAGTTTTCTTCTCCGGTGGTGTTTCCATCTTGGGAGGAGGTTAGGTTGAGGCCGGGATGGGGAAGGGTGAGTAAAGCAGCTTATTTCCCCCTGGACTGTGACCTCGCTGTTGGCTAACAGGCCAGGAGCAGATGTCCTTGTTGACTGAGAGTAAACAGAGTTGAAAGGGGTCTTGTGGGTTCCTGGCCTTGGTTTTCTCCCAGATCTCTCTGGATTATTCCTTCAGTACCCAACATTCTGTCTGTAAGAGAGGTGCTTACATTTCAAATAAGTCTCAGGAATTACTTGGGCAGGGTATGAATGTTTACAAAGAGGTCTCACATCTCTAGGGTACTGTGCTGTGCACAGTATATACATATATACACATACACGTCATTTTGAACATTTTCAGGCTAAGAATTTCCTAGTATTCACCAATCTGTTGGCAACATTTTTTAAAATGCAAAGAAGAACTCAGTTTACATTTCTCGAGGCCCACTTGTGGGACCAAATAGATTTCTTTTCTAAATGTCAGGTTTCTCAAAGCTGTGGCAGTTAGCAGCAGTTTCTCAAGGCATTCAGTGTTCAGAGTTTCTGCTGGCAGCTAACTTCGGTTTTCATACTTGCAGATTCACAAATGGCAGACACTCTGGGTCTTTGCAGTCAGGTTGTTGTATTTGGTGTGTGTGTGTATGCTGTGTCCTGAGACTCTTCTGAGTTGATGTACTCCACTACAGCAACAGCGACCACAAAATTAAATTAACAGTGAGGCAGGGACTTCCCTGGTGGTTCAGTGGCTAAGATTCCAAGCTCCAAATGCAGGGGGCTGGAGGTTCGATGCCTGGTCAGGGAACTAGATCCCGAAGGTCCTGACTAAGACCCAGTGCACCCAAATAAATAAGTAAAGAAAAACAAATAAATACTTTTTAAAAAAATGAGGCAGGAGTTGTTGGGTTGGCTTAAGGACCTTAAGGATCATTCCGTTTAGTCCAAATTCTGAGAAACTGAAAAGAATGCTACCTTCCTTAAACTAGTTTTCAGATGCTTTAAAGAAACTTGCAAGTTGAAGTACCTAGATCAAGAAACAATCTCATCAGCCCCTCCCAAGAAAAGTTACCTGTAGTTTTTTTTTTTTGCCTTAATGAAAAATATTTTATTGATAAGAAATGGTAACCATCATCTGAGCCTTCAGTGAGTAACAGCAAAGATTACTGATCACAGATCACCATAAAAATATGGAACGCTTCACGAATTTGTAGTTTTGAATTGTTTGAACTTTTAAACAGACATAGGCTCAGGAGGACCTTTCACAAGGGGAAAGACAGACAGCACGACGGTGTAAAGGAGTATAGAAGCAAAAGCTCAGAGACCGAGGGGGTGGAGAACAGAATGAAGGTGGGCACCATCCTTTCTCCTCACCTCATCCTTCTGCTTTGAATTTTAAATGTCTATTTTCTTTGTTCTGTTTTTAGTCGATGGCAGTTAACTTTTACATTCAAACTTTCAAATTCCTTGGAGCTCTGCTTGGAGGAAGGGGTTGTGGTTTCTACAAAACACTTGTGTCCAACCCACAAGGAAATTGGACCTGTCCATTCTGGAATTTCATTATGTAGTATTTATTTGAGGCTGGAGGTTGCTCTGGGTGTTTCTCCTCTTCTGACAATGGCCTGCTGTGAATCCAGAACACTTGTTTATGGAGGAGGGGGTAGATTTTGTGTATTTATGTACATTAGCTCATCTCTCACTTTGATTCTGTGATTAGTTGACTTTCAGACTTAGCACTACTAGCCAATGAGAAATACATCCATTGCCCAGATATCCTAGGAGAGCAGAGCCTGGTTTTAGTTAACATGCACAGTTCATTATAGTGCATAATTCATAAGGTCCACGAAATCCAGACTCCCAGCCATTGTGGTTTAAAACTTGATTATTTTTTCTGGAGCCAGTAGAGTGACAGCTAAAGCCGGCGCCTGCCACTCTGGAAACCTGTCATAGTTTTCCTCCTTCAGAACAGTCTCCGTCCAGTGTCCCTGCCACAGTCTGTTGGTGACTGTGCTGCCTCCTTGAGGTTTCCCAGTCTTTGAATTGGCACAGGGAAATGGTTTTGTGTTTTGTTTTTTCCCCCATAATGTCCCTTGGCCATTTCAAGTCATTTCCCTGAAATCCTAGTGAGTCTTGTTTGAACTCTTTTGTGTTGCTTTGGGAACCCAACCACCATTTGAAACACCCTTGTTAGGATGAAATGCATCCTGAGTTTAAAAACAGCCGGTTATAAATAAACTATCAGAAGGTGGACTGCTTGTATTTTTAAAGTCACCTCTTCACCAGCCTTTTTGTTTCCTTGAGGTCCTGCATTATTCTCATGAGTTTTGTCCCTCTCTTTACACATGGAGATAATGACACTGATGGCGTGAAGTTAAATGGCACTTCCTGTGTGCTGGGCGCTCGTCTCAGCGTTTTCCATGTGTTAACCGGTATGATTCTTACAGCATCTGTGTTGCATGGTACTGTGAACTCTGTGATAGGAATGTGGAATATGGAGACAGAAGTCAGAAGGGGCCAAGCTCACAGACTCCTGAGCCTTTTTTTTTATTGTCCCCCAGAACTTGATGCTGGCACTCAGCTTGTCACTTCACTCATCCCCCTGCCTTTCTAAATAAACTCTTGGAAACACAGCATTATTTTCCTCCTTCCTCGACTTTCCTTTAAAAAAAAAAGGTATCTTTTAGAAACGTATTTACATATGAACGTTGGTAAAAATTGAGGAAGAGATAATCCTGTCCCCCTGTGGTTAAATAGTGACAGTTGATCTGTTGAATACCTTGCTTCTGTAAAAAAACAGAGATTAGGCAATTACAACAAGTGTTATTAGTCATTTGCTCTTATTACATATAGTACAGTGAGGGCCTTAAGCTGTGAGGCTAAGTGAGACCCTCCCGATTTCGCAAAGACATAAAACTTCACTACTGTTGTCAGTGACTGAATCCATCATTTGGTCGACTGGGCCTTTTTTGCTTATTGGGGAAATTGATTCTCTTGGGAGCATTTTGTGTGCAGTTGATATGCTGTGTGCTCTGATAGTTGTTAGAGTAGCACAGGAAAAGTTCCGTCATGGCTTTTCTCCAGTCTCATTTGAAGAGCACTGTGAGGAGCCCTCCCGAGGGTTGGCAGAGTAGTAGTTGAACACGAGTGACTCCAACCCAGTCTTTCCCCTGCCAAGATCCCTGCCTGCCTCAGCCTCCGTGCTTAAAACCACCACAGGGTCGTGTTGGATAGCTCTTTGGGGAGATTCCATGCTCTTTCCATCTCTTTCTCAGGTTGCCTTCTTATCCTCAGAAGGAGCTAAATAAACGTAATTCCCATCTAACAGACTTGGTGTTCGTCTTCTCTGGGCTAAACTGTGTTTCCGCAGCCAGTTAAATGCTCCTTCTGGTTGTGGCGATCCTATCTGTATCCTTCCAAAATCGATAACCTGCATTTTCAGCTTTCTGTGTGTACTAGAACTCGTGCAATATTTTGCATACCGTTTTGACTCGGCCTCTCTGCTTCTAGGAATTTATTTAGACTTGGCCACAGGGTTGTGTATCAAGTGTATTTCACTGTGTATCACAGTGAAAAATTGTAACCAGTGGGGGATTGGTTAAATTAGTGAACATCTGTTCCATGCGATCATTAAAATGCTCCGGTAGCAAGAATATTTAATGACATAATGTAGTCAGTGAAAAAAGCAAGTGACAAAATAGTGTGTAGAGTTTAATCTTTTGTGGTGATAATAATTAGGATAAAGAGTGTGTTTGTTTAGGAAAAATACTGTAGGAGGAAACACACAAATGCGTCCACACCGAAGCTAGCAGTGTTTCGTCTGAGGGACCAGAGTAAGTTTAGTTTAATTTTTGTTTGTTTATCTGAGGAATATGTATTGATCTGCTGTCTGCCAGGCACTCAGCAGTGAACAGTGGCTGTGATGTTATTCTTGAGGGAGGGGACAAGTGCTTTGATAGACTAGGTGCCCAGGATACTGTGGGCACACTTTAGAAGGACACCTTTGACTTCCTGGAGGTCACAGTGTAGACACTTGGAGGATAGGAATTTAGCTGATGAAGATGGGAGTGATGGAAGGTCTCAATGTGAAAAATCATGCAGGGGTTTGGGAAGAGGGAGCAATGCTTGAGATAAGGCAGTTTTGTATTTTTTCCAAGAAATGTGCATTGCAGTGTAATTTTTAGAAAAAGGCATTTAAAATCTTGGGAAAACAGTCGCCGTGTCTTAAGAGAAGCCGCTTATCCAGCTGTGGATTGAGACAAGGGAGGGTTTCCACAGATGGACTGGTGGGGCTGGGCTGGGCGTATCTGGTGAAATGGATGAATACCAGATAGCTAATTTAATTTCTAAAAGTGCTGCTTAAATGCCTTTGCCCCCTACTACTGGTTAGAGCAAAACGAGCATGTGATTTATGTAAAAAATACATGAAAACGAGTTTTTATCATAACCCTGCAGAACAGTGTAAAAGCAATGCTTCCTGCTGTAGCCACTTTACAGAATAAAAGTAACAAAATCAGTATTCTTTACAAATGACTAGTCACAGTGGAAAATACTGTCTGCTGAACTTACCATTTACAGATAGCATTAATAAGTGCACCCCTCATCCCCCCATGTTACCCCAACCAAAACTGAAATGGTGATTTACATGCAAAATGCAAGGTGAGTGGAACAGAGTGGTTCAGAGCCCTGAACTCGGGTTCTCAGGATGCCGTGAGCCGTGCTGCTGTCTTTTTGTACTTTTTGCCAGGTGGTTCTGGAGAGCTGGGGATGGAAATGGGCCTGAGTCTTCTAACTGATCCTTCCCAGGAGGTGGGATTTAACCTCAAACACCCAGGACCCTCTGACCAGATTTAGACCCCAATTATTGTCTTTAAAATAGCTCTTGGACGTGATGCCTGCCAGGATGACTTGTAAATCATTTTGTGCCAGAAATTGAGCTGACTTTGGTTTTGGGCTGCTGGGAACAGGTTCTGGTGCTCTGTGTCTCTGCGGGGCCACCGGCCCCGAATCCCCTTATGAGACCCCCTCATGGAGTTCTTGATATGGGAGTGCCAGGGCTGGGCTCCTGTAGGATGCCAAGGTTTGCCATAGCACTTTATGGAACTCTGGTGGAGTAATTTCTCTCAGACCTTTCCCCGTGGAGCATGGACTGGGGCAGGGGTTCATATCCCCCAACTCCCAGTTGGATGGCCTCCCCCAGGGAAGAGGGTGCTGGTTTCCTGCTTCCTGCCCACCTTGTGGGGAGCCGCCCTCCATTTGAGACCTCGCGGATTTGAAAAAGGATGAAGACGTCTGAGCAGGCCTTTCTCAGCACAGGTCGATACTGGGTTTGCTTTTCTGCCCAGCACAGAAGCAAATCCCTTAACGTAAACCACAAATCTTACCTGATTCAGCTTGCACAAAGGTGACTTTTCCTCTCTCTCTTTTAAAAGGTAAAACCTGCTTTTTCTTAAAATATCCCAAGGCCTTAAAGGGAGTTTCTATCATAAATATTTCTTTACTAAGTCCCTTTTCACAGCCTCGAACTTGGGGGAATTTCCCCACATTTGGACCCGGTCCCTGAATTGTGTCACCCAAGGTGTGGCTTCTGGCACTGACTTGCGTTTAACACGGGTGGCTGCTTTCCAGAAAAATCGGTTTAACCGAGTGAGCTGTCACAGCTGCACCTCCCCTCTTCTTTTTGAAAACAGTTGTAAATCAGTTCAGATGTCTTAGAAATTCCCAAAGTTCAGTTTACAGCTGAACCCCTTGCAAGCGCACGTTTTGGTAAGTTTTGGTGACTGCCCACACCTGGTATTGTATGTAACACTTCTATCCCCTCAGCGAGGTCCTGCTGACAAATCCCCCCGCCAGGTCTGGGCCGGTGTTGTAAAGGTTCATGTGAATGGAAGCAATCCTGTGTCTAGGTCTCTTCGTTGGAATGCTTTTGAGGTTCATACATGCTGTTTGTACCAATAAGTTCTACCCTTAATGGCTGAAATAGTCTTTTTTTCGTTTTGGTTTTATTTTTCTTTCTGTTTTTCTTTCTATTGTCTTTCCTTCTCAGAGCGTCTGGCGGTTCCATTATTGCTCGGAGAGTCCATTTCTTAACCGGGCATTGAGACAAGCTTTAGCGTTCACAGACTGAAGAAGCTGAGTACCTGGGGAGCTGATCCAGCCAGGTTCCACGCTCACTCCTTTAGATGAGGGAGAGAAACAAGCAGACAGTTCAGCAGACCCATGCCTTGCTCCTTAGCTTCAGAGCTGAGAGGAAGCACTGGACTTCTCGCTCTTCCCTTTGGTGTCTTTCCCTTAAAACAGGCTGTAGCGTGCAACTGCACAGAATATGGAAATTTTTGTTTGTGTTACATGTTTTAAAACTTCATTTGGGGGGAAGATAATTCAGTGCTGAATGTCACAGAGCTCAGCTTGGGTAGCTGTCTCCTTCCTTGGTAACCTCTTTATATCCCTCTTTTTTTTTGGCCGCACCTATGGGATCTTAGTTCCCCAACCAGGGATTGAACCCATGCCCCCTGCATTGGGAACACGGAGTCCTAACCACTGGACCACCAGGGAAGTGCTCTGCCTTCCTTCTTTGGTCAGAGCGGGAAAGTGGGCCAGAGCGACCCCAGGAAGGGAAGACTTGCGGAGACTGAGGTGCAGGAGACGGTCTCCTGGTCTCTGCTGACCTAGTTTTCATCAACGGGAAGGTCCCGTCCTCCCATCCGAGTGGCTCTGTGTGCCTCGTTGGTGTACACTGCAACTTCTCTCTCTGTATGAAGAAAGTGCTGTGTTTAGAGCAGGTGTCCTGGCTGGGGTGTGGGCAGGATGGTGGCTGGGTTGGGAATCCGGGTGTGTGCCGGCTCCGAGGCTCTGCGTAAATCCTGGGAACCGGGGCACAGTTCTCACAGAGCTGGCCTTTGGGCNAGAAAGTGCTGTGTTTAGAGCAGGTGTCCTGGCTGGGGTGTGGGCAGGATGGTGGCTGGGTTGGGAATCCGGGTGTGTGCCGGCTCCGAGGCTCTGCGTAAATCCTGGGAACCGGGGCACAGTTCTCACAGAGCTGGCCTTTGGGCCTCTTCACTGTGGCCTCACGTTTTCAAGAGAGCCAGCTTTCCCGAGAAAACCTGCCCTCCCCACTGAGGTGGCACCAGGGTGCTGCTCAAGTCAAGAGCGGGCGGGTCCTCAGTGCTTGGGCAGAAGGGGGTGTGTCTGGGGGCGGTGCTGACTGTCAGTGTCTGCACAGCCTCACAGAAGTGCTGGGTCTTTTCTCCATGGCGCTAGCCTTTTGACTTGCAAATCTGGGGAGGAAAGTAAGTGGACTGAAAGTAAGTGGACTTGGTGGGGAACAGTACAGTCCCTGGTGATTCGGAGAAACTTCACTGCATGTCAAGAACCTGTCATTGGAAATTCATTTCTTGCCGCTCGGTATTTTCTCAAAGCTGTGCCTTTGCCATCTTAGCCTTCCCCCTAACTAGCTGAGCAGGTGTGGGGCGTGTTGTTACCTTTGTCTTTTCTCTTCCCAATCAGCCTTAGGCCCTCTGCTCCCGAAGCCCTCAGGGAGGGCTCAGGCGCTCTTCAGTATCTTGTTTGGGGGGAATAATACTGTGTTTGGGTCCAAGGTATAGCCAATAGAAGTGACCAGTTCTGCAGAGCAGCTATTCAGGTGATGGGGTTCACAGGCAAGGACGGCTGTGGGGCCTCTTGAGGTCCAGGCCTGGCTGCAGGTCCCGGGGCCGCAAGTGTCCCGGCTGGGCTGGAACTGGGCCCTGTGGTCCCTGGCTGGCCCACGCCGTGCTTGCCTCACTGTGCTCTGCTGCCAGGTGCTGTGTTATGCCACTCTCTTATTTCTAGCATGTGCCACTGGCTCAGATGCCACGCTTGCTACTGCTTCGTCGGTTTAGAGTATAAACTCCGTGAGAGCAGGAAGCTATTTCTTCTTGCTCATAGATCCTCTTCAGGCACCTAAAGCAATGCTTAAGTATTTGTTGAAGGAGCAAATGAGTAAATAGTACTTGGAGATTTGCTGTCATTCCCTTTGTGACTTCTGGTGTAAGATTTCTCATATGCATGCTAAGTCGCTTCAGTCATGTCTGTCCATGGGATTCTCCAGGCAAGAATACTGGAGTGGGTTGCCCTGCCCTCCAAGGCAGAGCTTGAGTTCAGTGAATGATACTGAGAGGTGAGTGAAAAGCCATGCACTGGATGTATAACCCATGCAGTTTCTTAGGTTTTTGTGTGTTGAGGCTTAGAGACCCCCGGAAATGCAGTGGAGGCCTCTTGGATTAGGGAGGAAAGAGGAAGCTTTGAATCTGCAGAATGGCAGAGGGGGAACCCACAGATGTCAGAGGAAAAGCTGAGGGGCTGTGAAACAAATGGGCAGGAAGGATTTGTCAGCTGTTGCTCTTGGTTTTTGGAGCGTTTTGGTGAAGCCGAACGTCTGCACAACTGGCCTGCTTTGTTTAGTCCTGGCTCCCCTGGCAAAGCCTTTCACAGGAAACACACGCATGGCACGCTCGTCCAGAGACCGTCACTGTCCTGCCCTAGGTGGTTGCTGTTAGAAAGAAGAACGTAGACTTGTTTTTGTTACAGTCGTTGCTTCCTGAAGACGCCAGCTAGTGGACAGGCTGCAGGACGACAGAGCGTCGGGACTGGCGAGCTGGTCCCTTAGGACTTTGTTCGCTTCACTCCATTGTGGGTGGCTTAGCAAAGCTGATGCCTTACTATCCTCCCCCCACTGCCTGATATCAGCTAGCTTCCCAGGGTAATGAGAGGGACTGTGTGAAGTTGCATCTTAAAGCGTTACATTTTCAAATGTAACTTGGATCTTAGCAGGGGAAGCATAGCAGAATCAGTTTGACCCTTCAGTTCGCTCATTCTGGAGCTGCCGTTAATCCAGAGTGCAGCTGGAATATTCACCTTCACACTTAGGATGGGGTTCGCCCAAGACAGATAAAGTGGCCTCCGCTGCTCAGGGCCCCCATGAGTCGCGCTGGTCCTGAGTTCCTTGAAGAAACGAGTGGAGTTTATGCCCAGTTCCTTCATGTCTTACTCAGTTTGAGTCTTGAGTCCGGTACTGTAACCGAAAGTGGGAAAAGCAAGTCCTATGGGGGCGCGATGTGCCAGCTGGGCCTGGTATCCTGTCCCTACACCAGCACTTGCTGGTACTGACTTGGAATCAGATTTCTTTCTGGCTTCCAGAAGAAAAGAGTGCTTTAAAAATGAATCTCCTCTTTAGATTGATTTCCTAATGATGGACGACTTAGTAAGCTGGAGCTGGAGCTCATTCCCAAGGGCCCTGCCTTTGTTTGGTTCTTTTCTGTAAATGTTTAGTGTTTTCTCAACTAATGCCACAAATACAACTAAAACGGTGACCTCTGCACATTTTGAGTCTAAAAATGGAGCTGCTTGCTTGAGAAGCTCTATGAAATGCAGATTCTGTTATTTAGCCACAGTTTCCAGTTAGGAATCTCTTATAAGAAAGATTGCGTCTGTAATAATTTTAAGGGTTGTTGCTGAGGACGGTAGGACTCCTGGCACTTGGTACTGCTTGAAAGCGAAGATCTTGGGCTGTCATTCCAGTATCACGGTAAAAGTGAAAAGCCGCCTTGATTTCTTTCCCCTTTTCGAGCACTGGAGGGCTGTGAATAGTGCTCCCAGAGAAGCAGCACTTATTTCAGAGTTTGCCATGCCTGTGGGTGAGGTGACAGACAGAGAGGAGGCTCAGGGAGCTGTGCCTGGGGCGTTTCTCTCTAGACCAGCACCTCAGGTGAGTTTTGGGGTGAACCCAGAGGCCCCAGTAGTGTCATTGCTCTTATGTAAAGCACTTGAAGTCCGTGAGACTCCTTGTTGGAGACATGGAAAATGAAAAATTTCCTCATTGCACAGACTGTCTGTCTGTCTTATCTTTTCGAATGCCATCATCAGTCTCTTTAAAAGAGCCCAGCTCTTGTTCAGTTTTGAACAAACCTTAGAAGCCATGTGACCAGTTATAAGGGTTTCTTGAAGCCTTGAGTTCAAATCTCAGCTCTGCTTCTAGTGGAATGACTGTGGGCGAGTAATGTAGCCTGCCAGCACATCAGTTTCCTCACTTGTCTAAATAAAAAGAGGATAATAGTAGCTTAGAGTAGCTGGGGGCTTTAGGTGAGTGTCTGGTCTAGAATGCATCCCTGTAGGCACTAAGTATTAGCAGTTGTGATTTTTATACATCCTTTCCCCACCGGTTATTTATAATTAGAAACGGCACGTTGCCTTAGCATTCAATTTGTTTCTATCAATTTAGCAATAGAATTTTCAAAGTCAGAAACAATTTCTTCCTGTCCCCCTTAAGAAACCCCCTTCAGAAAAGGGGAAAAAACAACTCAGAACCAGTTCAGAAATAAATCAGTCTGTGAAACAATAGCGTATGTCAGTTTTTTCCCCCTTTTACTTGAAAATGCAAATCTCTCTTAGGATAATAACAATAGTTTGGCTTCTGAGGTGGTTGTGGTTTGGTGTGACTTGGGGAGTCATTTAAGGGTGATGAATGGATTCATAGTAAAGATATGCTTTAGTTTGAAATCTGAGACATTCAGCAAACATTGCCCCGAAAGTCATTTCCCCCAAAACTCCCCAGGTAATTTTTACCTTTACTTTAGGAAACCTAGAGGTTTGCCTCTTGATTTTGCCCTGCTTGCAAGATCAGTATAGGCGAGTTTTTCCAAAGTTACCCAGTGGGCCCAGAATTCTTACTTGGATCATTTCTTCTGAATCCCTGAGCTTTTGGCTTGGCATGTATCTTTTGGATTTTTGTTTGAACTAATTTCTCTTGTTGAGTCGGCTGTGATTGCCTGGGCGTTTGTTCTGGGCACACCTACCCTGCACTCCAGGGAAGGTGTGTCCCTGGTAGGGGGTGAATTACCTTCAAGGACCACACAGAGCTGGGGTGCGCAGAGGTGTCTTGGGGTAGGGAGGTGTTGATCCTTGTCAGGGCTTTCTTTTCAGGACCAGCCCTGCTCCCCCAGGACTTGGGTGTTTAGGCCTCTCTTCCCCGCAGCACAAGAGGTGGACATGCAGAGGGAGGCAGAGGAGTTCCGCTCTGGCTCCATCGAAGTTCCCTGGTGATCCTGGGCGTGGAGAATGAGAACGATTCCTCAGATAGAGCTTGCAGAGGCCTTTGTGTTTTAACCGAAAAGGGAAAGCTGGGCCTGAGGACCAGTGGCTGTAGCAGCATTCGGAGAGGGGAAAAAAAGAAGGGAACAGGTTAGACGGAGCTGTGCCCTGGCTCTCTGATCACGTGTCCTTCTTGATGTCTGCTGTAGGGTACCGGCGACCTTTTACATACTCAGCAAGAACGTTTTGTCTTTCCTTGTCAACATGCTTGCTGTGCGCTGGCCGCACAGTTGCTGGGAAGTAGAGGCCAGTAGTTTTGTGCCCTCGTTCCCCAGAGCTGCCCACGCCCTGCTTTTAACCATAAGGCATCTCAGAGGAGCATCATTTGGGGCGGGTCTAATTCCCGGATGTGCCTGTGCCAGGGTTGGCCAGCGTCGTCAAGAGAGTATTTTGGGGAGGAGAGACAATGAGGGATGGGAAAGGTAACAAAAACTTCTTGGGATTCCTGGATTGCTCAGGATGTTATAAACAGTAAGTGCTGCCTTTGATCTTGGAGGGTGGTGTGGGGCAGGCAAGGGGAGGGGGTGGTGGTTACTGAGAAGAGAGCTGGAGCCAGACAGCCGTAATGGCCTGTCCAAAGGCTGCCGTGAGTCCCAGTGGCAAGGAGCTCTGTGCTTGCCACTAATTTCTATTTTCTTTGCTGTGGTTGGCTTTATTAAAAGGGCATAAGGAAGCAGCCTAGACATTCAGTTCTAATCAGTTTTCTGAGCTAACAGTGGGGAGAACGAAATCAGGCCTTTGGTGATGGCAGAAAGGATGACGGACTGGCTTTAGGTCTTATTCCCTTTCTTGGGGGAGGGGCGATATATATGGAATGTTATAAATCATCAAAGAGATTCATGGGACAGAAACAGCCTTTTCCTTCTTCTGGAAACCTGGGGTCGACGAGGGGCTGCCGCCTTAAATGTGATTGTCAGAGGATGCCTCTGACAGTCATTGTGTGTGATTTTTTCCTCTCCTCAGTTCCAGACTTTTGTTATTAAGTGTTTGAGTGAGATGGATTTACCTGGCTTTGGTTTGTGCAACAAGACTTGGAAGTGGGGTCTGTACTGGAGGATAGCAGGGAAAATAGAACTTGCGGATGGCCCTGCACTTTCTGTGGGCAAACCTAGTCAGCAGCTGCAAGTTATGTGAGTTGACTTCAATAATCAAGCTTCTGGCTCTCTTGCCTCACCTACATTTTGATTTCAGAGAAGTTCAGCCCCGTGACTCTCGCCTTCTGTGAACTGGAGGTCAGCACTGAGGTATTTAAGTCACACCCCACCCAGGTAGGCACTGTGTCTGTGGAAATAGAAGTTGGTGTAATAATTTCAGGTAGGCATAGCTGTATTGCTAGAGCCTGGTTAATTTGAGCTCCCCAGATTCTTCCATCCTCACAGTATGTTTTTCAGTATGTTTCAAAAAGGTTAGAACTTTGTAGCTGTCCCCTTATCAGCATGGTTCACTTATGATCCTGTGCACGTGTGGATATATAAGGAGAAAGACTAGGAGGAAACTTGGGCTGTGCTTGGGGAGGCTTGTGAAGAGAATGGAAAATGCATTGCTATGTTAATTTCCCCCACAACCCCAGTGGGGGGGAATATTTAATTAATATTTAATCAAGACACAGGTCAAGTCTTGGTTATGTAGCAGGAGTCCAGGCTAGGCTAACCCTGTTGTGTTTCCACCAGAACTGACTTAGAAAGAAAAAGGAAAACTTTGCTTTTAATTAGGCAGCTCATAGAATGGATGGGTGAAAGTAGGAAAAATGTAGTTTAAGAACCTCAGTGATTGTACTCTATAAATATTAATTTAGAGTGGATTGGTATCTGGGGAGTTGGACGAGTCTTACTGTATAAGTAGGTCACAGGTCAAATGTTGACTGTTCATAATCAGCAGGCTACACAAATGCGATTTGGAGGTGGTTTGGAGCCCTACTGTACTTTAAGCTCATCTGGTATTCATTACAATGCAGTTTCTCAATAGGATGAAACTGTATAGCTAATGACATAAAATGTTTCCTCCTTATCTAATCAGGAATCTTTCTCGAGCAGCTAGATTAGATGTTATTCAGAATGGATATTATAGGGAATAATTACTCACTGTATTTCGTTTGTGGAATTAACCACATGGCCTCTAACTTACATATAGTGCTCATGGAGAGAAAGCCAGTGAAGAGCAGGCTCTGATACTTNTGAGCAGCTAGATTAGATGTTATTCAGAATGGATATTATAGGGAATAATTACTCACTGTATTTCGTTTGTGGAATTAACCACATGGCCTCTAACTTACATATAGTGCTCATGGAGAGAAAGCCAGTGAAGAGCAGGCTCTGATACTTTTAGCCAATGGCATACAAGAATATGGTACTGTTTGTGTTTTTTAAAAAACTGCATATGAAATATGCGACTTGGAATTACTTTATGGTTTTGGTGCATTTGCCCATCTTGCTTGTTGAGTTTTATGAAATTGCAGTATGTGAAACTTGGGGAGGAGAGGCGGTGTGTCATAATGAGTAACATTAACTCAAGAAAATGTATATTGGTTGTATAGGGCAGTGTGGTGAGAACTGGTTTGCCTGTTGTGAGCTCATGGAAAATGCCCGAAACTTTCTTACAAGATAACTAGATTTCGTTTGAGTTTGATTTCTGAATCTCGCCAATTGCAGAAGACCTGGGCCTGTGCCAGTTCATACTCTATTGAGTTTTACTGTCATTGTTAGAGTTACCTGCCTTCTTGTATGGCTAAAGGGCAGTGCCACCTTGTACCTTAAGAAAAAGGAAGCCGTAAAAATTCTTAATCGTTCTTTGTGAGTTGTCTACTCTTTGTGTTAACTGAGGCTGTGCCCACACGAGTGTTCAGAATATTAGCTTCAGAACACATTTCATTCCTCAAAAATGCACGCTTACCCAAGGATTAAGTCACTTCAAATGATGTTTAACAAGGAAAATCAGGTTTGAAAATCCTTTTGGTTGGCTCACAAGACACTTGGATGTAGCTTTTTATTACTTCTGCTTTCTCTTCACATTCAAGTATTGGAGGCAGTGAAACCAGGCTGTCTGTTCAGAGCCAAAGACTGAGCAACAGCAGACTTAACTATTTCATAACTTGTCTGCAGAAGACACATTTCTTCAGCATCTTACGAGTAGTTTTTGTCTTACAGGTTAATTGCTACGTTCTTCTTTGGGTCAATGGCTAAGCAAAGTAACAACAGCCCAAACCCTTTCCTTGATGGGAGAAGTCTGTTACTATTAGTCAATAATAATAGAGCGCGAATTCAAACTCAGATCTTATAATTGGAACATTCTTGATTATTAAAATTGGTGTCCAGGAGTTGATGGGAAGTTGGGAAATCTTCAAGTCTGACTGGTGGAGTGAAAAACATGTAAGTGTAATTTGAGACATGCCAAAAAGTGTATAAATATAATGATTGCTTGTGGAACATGGGTTTTCAAGAAACAGTAAGGACAAGGGGAAGGTATGTGTAGGACCTGTGGTTGTGGTCTTCCACCTGTTTAAAGACAAGATGCTCAGATTAAGAGCTGTGTTCATCACTGTGTGGACTAATCGAGCATTGCTTTGCAGTGGCCCCTCAGTGTGTTTCCTGCTGCCCAAGAAGGTCCGGAGAGATGCTGACATAACATCTTTCTCTTGAGTCCTTATAGTCTCAAGTCCCTGTGGCTCAGACAGTAAAGAATCTGTCTGCAGTGCGGGAGACCTGGGTTCGATCCCTGTGTGGGGAAGATCCCCTGGAGAAGGGGAATGGCAACCCACTCCAGTACTCTTGCCTGGGAAATACTGTGGACAGAGGAGCCTGGTGGGCTACAGTCCATGGGGTGGTAAAGAATCAGACACTGGACACGACTGGGCGACTAACACTCTCACTCTCTTGAGTCCTTGCCTTTCTTCAGAATGGGAGATACAGCAGCACTTACCATCTAAGGATTGTGTTTGAATCACGCGAGAAATGCTTAGATAGCCCTGGCATATGTTGAAAGTGTTCAAGGACTGTTTCCGACCTGAAACCCTGGGCTGCATTTTCAGCCAGTGCTCAGGGAGCATCTGTCTGCATCAAGCCATAGGCTGAGCCAAACTTCCTGTGTGTGTGTGTGTTTGCTCAGTCGTGTCCAACTTGTGGGACCCCATGAACTGTAGCCCACCAGACTCCTCTGTTCGTGAAACTCTCCAGTCAAGAATACTGAGGTAGGTTGCCATTTCCTTCTCCAGGAGACCTTCCCAGCCCAGGATCGAACTAGTGTCTCTTGCATTGGCAGGCGGATTCTTTACCATTGAGCCACCTGGTTATCATTCAGCTGAAAAGATGGCTTTGTCCGAGGTATCTGCAACATTGGGGGTTGGTGGCGGGAGGAGACTTAAGGGTAGAGAAAGACAGATGATGTCTATTTCCAGATTATGCCCTGAAACAAAACAAAACCTCTCCTCCCCCTGAATTCCAGCATATCAGACATAACCATAATATCAACATAACAGCATACTCTTAAACCAAAGAGAAAAATTCCAAGCTGTTCTGAATTATCTGGTTCATTTGAGATTGGACTGTGTGATGTGGTCGTTGACTGGGTTACATGCTAAGGTAGTATGCACCAGGACTGTAGTTTGATTTTCCCCACCGCATGGTGGTTGTATTTTCCCCAGTAGATTCATTCTCGTTTTTTCCTTTTCTGTTCCCTTGGGCTGTGGTAAGGAACCTCTTAGATCTGAGCAGGCGGTGGGCTTTTGCCTGCTTGCTGGGCAGGCAGGCACAGCCTGGTTTTCCAGTTGGATTTCTCCTGCCTTNTTCTCGTTTTTTCCTTTTCTGTTCCCTTGGGCTGTGGTAAGGAACCTCTTAGATCTGAGCAGGCGGTGGGCTTTTGCCTGCTTGCTGGGCAGGCAGGCACAGCCTGGTTTTCCAGTTGGATTTCTCCTGCCTTCCTTTATGCATCCATTAGGTGTCCCTGAATTGTGTAGGAGTAGCTATTTCGTGTTCTTTGCCTTTCCTTTCTTGCACTCTGACGAATGAGCTGGGGTGTGTGTGCGTGCCTGTATGTACGTGTGCGCCTGAGTGACTCACTGGCTGCAGCACCAGAGAAACCCCGTCCCCGACTCAGCAGCTTTCATAGATCTGGGGGCGACTCTCTGCCACCCCCAGAGTCCAACCAGGGGGAGGTTTTCCAGCACCTTGCCTTTCTTCCTTTTGTGCCTTTTCCTTGGGATCATGCTTTGTCCTGCTCTCTGGAACTCAAACCTCAGATGTGACCCTATCCTCTAGCCTCCTGTGAGCAATTGAAGCATGTTTGGTCTGTATTGATATGCACCATCGATGTGAAATACACTCTGGATTTCCAAGACTTAGTAATATGAAAATAAAGCTAAATCACTTGGTGTTTCTATTTTTTTAACTGAATGAGTCTTTAAATTTTCAAGAGTTTTACACACATGATTTCATATAGTCCCATAAACCCCCCCCCCCCTCTTTGTGGCACCCCCTTTTGTCTCCCCACAGGCAACTATTAATTTGTTCTCTAGATCTTAAAAGTCAGTTGATTTTTATATTGACTACATGTTTAAATGGTAATATTTTGGGCATATTTGAGTAAAATATTTTTGAAACCTCACCTGTTCAGCAGTTTTAATGTGACAATTTGGTAACTTAAAATTGTGTGGCTCATGTTTTATTTCTGTATAAACAGCACTGGTCTATTGTGTACAAGATTCTTGGGCCTTGAGTAAAGTGGAACTTGTATTGAGGTATAATTAGCTTGCAGTAAAATTCCTCTATTGTAAGAATTCGGTTTTGCAAAGTTTGATAAATGCACTGAGTCAGGTAACTCATCACAGCAAGTGCTCCCCTCTCTACATTGAGTTCTTTTCTGGATTTTTTTGTGGCTTTTCCAGAATGTCTCATGCGGAATCACACAGCATATAGCCTTTGAGTCTAGTATAGTACCTTCACATATTGGAGATTCATCCATGTTGTTCACACTAGAAGTTCATTTCTGTTGTTTTGCTGAGTGGTATTCTGTTGTTGACTTTACCACAGTTTGTTCCTTAGTTCACGGACATTGCGCTGTTTGCAGTATTTGATCGTTATGAATGGAACTGAGACGCGCACACACAAGTTCTTTGAGGTTATCGTGTTTATTGCTAGGTATTTACTGCTAGTGTATGTTTACCTTTATAAGAACATGCCAGTCTTTTCCAAAGTGACTGTATTCTTTTTGTATTGCACAAGCAGTGTATGGGGGTTCACGTTTTGCCCTGGAGGGTTCATTTGTATTTGGTCTTTTCAGTTCTAGCCATTTTAATAGATGGGTAGTAGAATTTCATCATGGTTTTAATTTGCATTTCTCTAGTGACTAATAGATGTTCAGCATCTTTTCATGTGTGTGTTTGCTCATTTTAAAACTGGGTTGTTTTCTTCTTATCAAGTACTGAGAATTCTAAAAAATAGGCTGTGGATATGGATCTCTTATTAAGTATGTTTTGTACCTATGTTCTTATTCTGTGTGAGTTTGCTTAACAAAGTACCACAGACTGAGTGGTTTAAATAATAAGAATTTTCACACAGTTATGGAGGCCAGGAATCTGAGATCTGGCTTGTTTCTTCTGAGGCCTTCCTCCTTAGTTTCAGGTTGCTTTTGCCCTGTATCTTCACGTCCTCGTTCTTCACAAGTCCTGACTTCCTCTTTTTATAGGTACACCAGTCATCATGGAGCAGGCCCCGCCCCAATGACCTCATTCTAGCTCGGTCTCCTCTTTAAACTCTGTCTCCAAATGCAGTCACATTCAGAGGTACTTCGGGTTAGGATAATTGAAGTTTGGGGAGGGATCACAACTCACGGCCTGACATTTTTTAACATTCATTGTCATCAGTAGAACAGAAGCATTATTATTTCAGTGAAGCTCAACTTACCTTGATCAATTCCTCCTTTTTGTGTCCTAAGAAATCTCATGGCACGGATCATCTCCTGTGTTTTTTCTAGGAGTTCAATAATATTTTCTGCATTTGCACTGTGACCACTTTTGAAGTTTTGTTTGGTGGAAAGTGTGAGTCAAAGGTGAATTTTTTTTTTTTTTAATGAGTCTCCTTTTATTTTGGTTTAAAACTCCAAGCCCTTTGGCAAACTCCATGCCCTGTCCAGGCATTTTAACAACACAGAAGGAAATAGTTATAAATTCTCCACCTTGTCCAACCTCTTTCTAGAGGAAATACCTTCAAAGATTTTCTTTGTATGTATGTATAATTTCATCTTCCTCCTCCTATAGTTTTGAAACTTGATTTTTTCACTTAATCACAGAAGGCCTTTGAGTCTGTTGGGTTACTTTCCCAAAGGTTGAGAGGGAAGGAGAGAAGGGAAATTCCACAAGGAGAGGCGCTTGTGTGGCATGGAGACCTCATATATGGGGCATGGCTCAACTTTCATCTTTTTTTCAATAGCTTAACCTACTCCCCCAGGGCGCACGCCCCCCCATTAACTGCTGGGCTTCCCGTTTTCAGCCCTTGAACATCCTCGTGGATCTGTTTGTGTAAATCTATCTTGTGTCTTTTAAGTAAATAGCTCCAGAGGGTAGATGCTTCCAGGGGGCGTCGTGCGGGTGCCTCCAGAGCCAGTCTCCTCTGGGCTCTGTGCCTCTGGTCCCTCCATCCTGCTGCGTCCCCTGAGAGGTTGATGCGCTTCCTATTTACTTGACAGCGCCCACCTCTCCCTTTGGCTTCCTCTTCTAATGCTGTTTTTCTTCCTGTCCCTTTTTAATGAAGACTTTAGAACCTATGCCTTGCATCTGAGCACAGTGCTTTTTTTTAAATTTTGACTTTAAAAAAGTCAAAGAAATTAATGTGCTAAGAAATTTTGAATGACACCCAGTATCCCTGGGCACTAGCATGCAGCTGAAAATGTTTTGTGAAACTTAGCCTCGTGTTCATTACCATCTGTGAATGTATTTGGATCTGTCCAGTTTTTTTCCTGTTTGATTTGAAAGAAAACTGTCAGGATTCCCCGTGAACTGATCTCCTCTTAGGGGTCAGCAGTCTAGAAGGCAGTGCATCTTGGCTGTTCGCCACTTGCGTTCGATTTACGTGTTCGAAGGTTTACGTTTCTTGCCCCCAGTTCGTGCTGCACAGAGGCCCCTCCTCCTGCCGGTGCTGTGTGCGGGAGGGGGTTTGGGGGGACACAGCGTCCTTCCCTGACAACTTTATGCCTCTTTGCACTTGACAGGAGTAGAGGGTCTTTGCTGTGCCTGGTCGCCAGGGGAAGGTCTGCCTTTTGTCACAGACTTTTCTCCCCATCTCAGGGGTTCTCAGAGTCCCTTCCTGGGGAATCTGCAAGGTGAAAAGTATTGGAATAATACCATGGCATTGCGCTCCTTTTTCGCTTGTTTCTCTCAGATGGGCAGAGGTGAGATAAGGCAGTGGATTGAATTCTTTTATGAGAATCCAGGTTACACCAGACATTAAGGAGACTTGCCGAAGTGCAAAACAGTGCCACATTTTTCAGTAAAAATTTTTTATTTTGGAAAATATAACTTTCATAGGAATTTTATTGATGTTAATATGTAGTAGTTTGCATTCTAGGTGAATTAATGTATATTCAAAATTTTTTTCAGTTTTGACTGTCAGTTTCTAAATACCTGTGTTCCATGTGGAAAGCAGCTCTCTGGGTCCTCAGTTTTTCAGAGATCCAGGAGATCCTGAAACCTAGCAGTGTGAGAATTTGGTGGCTCTACCTACAGTCTGTGTGGTTGAAAACCTTTTTTTCTAGAGGAGCCAGCACCTTCCCTGCTTTAACTACAATCCCTGCTTGATTATAGGAACTTGCCAACCTATGCAAAAGTAGTGAAAATCATCTCGTGCACTGCCACACACCCGTCTCCCGGCTCCTGCACACCCGCCGTGTAGTCAGTGTTGTTCCACTTGCAGTGTCTGCTTCCACCCCTTGGGTTGCAGTAAAAGCAAATTTAAAGCATCATTTATTGTGTAAACATTCCATTATTAAACTTAAAAGATGAGGATTTTGTTTACAGAAGGCATCCCCAGCATACCGATCATAGAAATAAGAGGTTTTAATGTGAAAAAACTAGTCAGTGTTCAAGTTTCCTCTACTATCTTTTTTTTTAAAGGTAAAGTCTGTGCACTGAGATTGCATGATAAAACTTGATTATAAATAATCTTAACACCCCTACTCCCGCCCTTGTAATTTGTTGAGGGACAGGTTTCTCTGTCCTTGGGCCACAGCTGGTGGGTGTGTGTGTGGCCTCATCTCCCAGCAGCCTCTGGGAGGGATCTGCTGGGGTGGATGAGGATTTGCTTCGAGGAGAGACCCAGCTTTGGGTTCACTTCCCGTTGCCACTTTATCCTCTGTGCATTTTCACATTGCAGTCCCTCAGCTGCACTTTTTCTTTGGGTGGATAGGGGTGCATATCTGTGGTATGTGTACTGTTCAATTGGTATCTGGAAACTTCTGCGAGGTCCTTACCTCGTGGGGTCTGTGAATACCCACATGTGGTTGTGGAGTGTGACTGAGCGAGTGGACTGTCTAACCCTGCTGCCCACTTGGAGGGTGGGATCGGACCCTGGGGTCTTAGGTGGTGCAAGTGGGCGCAAGGCTGAGGGCCGTGGCTGCCTCTTCTATCCTGATGCAGAAGACCCCTGGAGCTTGGGAGCCTGCGCTGGGAGGAGGGCAGGGCTCAGCACTTGGAGGAGCTTGTAGAAACAGCCCCCGTGTGATGGTAGAAGTTTGTTTCTAGGGCAGTTTTAAAAAAACTCGGAGTAACACACCTGGAGATGAGCAGGGGCTCAGAGTCTTCTCGCCTCCACTTTTACCTTCTTACCCTTCAGGATTCAGTGTCATCTCCTCCGCCTCTGTCTCTCCACCCCCCCACCCCCTGCCATTAGATGCATCCTCAGTACTGGGGTTACCTCGTTCTTGTTTTCTGTCTCACAGGCCCTTAATTGTTTTCAGAGGTGCCTTTCCCACTCCGCTGCCCTGGCCCCTGTTGGTCCATCCTGTTAGTGGATTGCTGGTGAATATTTATTTACCACAGGCCTGGCTGCTCAGTAAATGTTGGTGGAAGAAAAGACTTACCCTGAGTGAGAGTTCACACAGGGAAAATTCCAGGAGGTGTAAGGGTCAGCCTCCTGCAGGGAGGGCCTTGCCACAGGGTGCGGGTCCTGGTAGGTCCTGACCAAAATGTCCACGAATTGCTCAGTATTCTGGGCTTATTATTTGGTGTCGTTGGAAGGATTAAATGTACAGTGCTTAGAAAATAGCTAAAATCCACTGAATGCTGACTGTTTTTACAGAAGAAGGAGTCAAAGCATGAGGCTGTTATCCAAGTTGCCGAGTGAAGTATTAACATCACCCCGAAGCCAGGACTGTGAGAACGCAGCACACAGTCATAACGAGACTGTGTGCCTTGTGACCTCAGAGCATGAAATTCAAATTGTCAAGCCACCTCGTCCACCCATTCACACCGACAGCACCGTGGGTTTTATGGGGGGGCGGGTGCTGCTGTAGGACAGTTACCCATCAGGCATGTAGAGTGTGGAGTGTCCATCACATCTGTAGCTTGAGAGGCCCTCGCCCAGTGAGGATGGGCTGGGGGCGCACAGGCGGCCGGTGTGCAGGAGGCCCGCCAGGAAGGTGACTGGAGGCCCCCAGGTGTGATGCCCTCAATCAAAGTGGGGTTCTTGGTAGGTTCTCATCTTTCCCTTGGGACCAGAGAAGTATCTCTGCACCCGTTCTAAATCCTTTGACTCAAGGAAGCACGTAGGTTAGAAATAGTTTTGGAGCCCAGAAAAACAGACTGTGTGATGGTGCTTGAATTTAATGAGGCAGAAACAAGTGTCCTTTTGATGCATTTGTTTGCATTATTTGGGATCCCTTAGTCCTGCAGCTCATTTCTTAATGGTCCTCTTACTGTCCCTTAGGACTCTGGTCTGGGATCCTCCCAGGGGAGGGGATTGAAGGGAGTGGGTATGGGTGGGACTGGAGAAGCCAGCTGCCTCCAGGTCTGCAGGGTGGAGAAGGAGAGTTGACAGCCTGCCTTGGTCTAACAAGGCCTTGAGCACGAGGGAGGTGATGTGTTGAAATGAACCCTTTAGGGTTCTGCCTCTTCACTCATGGCAGGCTCGCAGTCCACCAGGAGTGAGTGAGTGAGTGAGTGAGTGAGTGTGTGTGTGTGTGTGTGTGTGTGAGTGTGTGTGCGTGTGCGCAATCCACCAGGAAAGTGTGTGTGTGTGTGCGCGTGCGTGCGTGCCTGCGTGCGTGCAGTCCACCAGGAAAGTGTGTGTGTGTGTGTGTGTGTGTTGACGTCTTTTACTGTTGTTTCCATCCTCATTTGGTGGTGTGTGTGTGTGCCTCCCTTTCATGAACGAGAGTCTCCATCTCTAATACGCAGGTTAAAGCACACTCTGTCTACCTTGTGAAGGTCAGATAGCTTGATGGAGTGTCTCTTCATTTGTCTTCCCGTTTCCCAGAGTTGTTAGCCAAGTTTCTGAATTTTGAGATGTTTCCTTCTTTCTCTTACCCACGGAGTACCTTTATTCTTCTCGAGTGTGGAAAATAAAGAATATTGTGTTAGGTTGCAAATGTTTATCTTATTTTTTTTGGAACACATTTTTGTAGAATCTGGTGGAGGCTTGTGTCATTTCATAGTCCTGATAACCTGAAGCATCATGTTGTGTAGTTGTTGATGTACATCTCAGTGCAATAGATGGTTAGCAGCATCTTGTTTTTTATACTTCATTTTTCCCCAGTTTTTTTACATTTTTTTTCTTTTGAGCTTTACTGTAATTAAACTTGGCATTTGTTTAAGGAATAATTTGTGATTTCTTTGGCCATGATCTGGAGAAAATGACATGTCTGTGCTCTGGGAGTGAATTCTGGTTGAGAACCTTTGTCCTTTGCCTTGCCTTTTTTTTTTTTTTTTAAATTTCACGAGTCAGACTGTAACTTTAAAAGAAACTGTAGGAGCTGTTCCCCAGGTTATTCACAAAATGAGTCTTTGTCTGCTTTTTCATTCACCATCTGGTTGCAAAGCTAAATTGGAATCGTGCTTGTTTTAATTATTTTCTACTTGTGTGGCCAGGAGGTTATTTGGTCTGGCGAGGTTACACTATAAGCTCACGCTCTCATTAACACCACCACATCCACATCCTGCCCAGCATCAGAATGGTTAAGTTGGTCCACTTGTGTGGCCAGCGCTTGATACAACACAGTGGTCATGACTTAAAATTACCGGAGGAAATGTGGTGTCAGTGTGTGGGTTTTTTTTTCTTTCCCTCCCTCCCTCTCTCTCTCTTTTTTAAATCTCCAATAATGTTAATTAAGTACATTTTTCTTCCAACAGAAATACGATTATAAATGGCTTAGTTTGGCGGTCTTAAGATTAGTGCCTGGTGGTGCTAAAGGGATAGCTTGTGCATCTCAAAAAATTGTATAATAAAGTATTCAGAGCACTTACATTTTGAACACTCCACGGCATGAATAATGGAACTGGGTAGTCAGAAGCTTCTCCTTTCAGTCACTTTTTTTTTTTTTTTTTGATGAATCAGCCGAAAGAGTCTAATATGCAGAGAGGTATTGTTTAATATTAGGAAGGTGACATCAAAAGATCTCTTAAAAACATTAAAGTATACTGCACTTTCCTGCTTGGGAAGACTGAACAATTCAAAGCTTTAGTTTTTTTAGAAGGTGGCTTTATTCAAAGTTCTGCGAAATCCTGTTTGTAGGTTACGAAGAGTACACGTTGATTGTCTTGAAGTCGGTAGTGGTTCTGTCCTTCCCCCATTTTAAAAAGCACGACAAACGTGTATTCTAGTACAGGGAACGGGGAGCAGAGCTCCTGCAATCCTACGAAAGTGCTCAAAGCGGTCTACTCGGGCACGAATGTATCAAACACCCTGCAGTTCGGGAGCGTTCCTGCTAAGGTCGCCCATTACAGACGTAACATTCTGCCAGAAGAGCCAGTGTCAGGTAAAATTTGGAAAGGCTGGTAAACAGAAGTACTGCCAAACGTAGACCCAGTAGCTCTGACTTAGTCTTACATCAGAGTGTAGGAGGAGGAAGAAGGTGGGAGGGTTAAGATGGGTAGGGGAAAAAAGGCCTGCCAAGAAGGACGAGAATATTCACGTGAAGTTACTTCACTGATGGTTTATTGGTATTTTACAGGAGGGGATTGAGTGATTGTTTGAGAAAAGCAAATTGTCCATTTGCCTCATGAGTTTAATTTTTAAAGATACAGCTGAGTAGTAATTGGAACTCAAACTTGTCTCCCGGTTCTTCTACTAATGAATCAAAATACATGGTGTAATAGTCTCAGTGTAAGAGGCTCACAGTTAAATCTTGAATCTTTATTTTTCTTGAATTAAATCTGTGGTCTTTTACAGCAGTGCCGTGGAGAAACAGTTTTATTATCTGGAAAGAGCAACCTGTAAAACCCCTCTTCTAAAGTACCCATAACTTGTAAAGGAATATGTGTGGTAGTGAGCATACCCGCCTTGAGCTTCGGGAGAAAAGACCAGAGTGTTAGACATGTGGTGGGTGCCTTCTTCTTCTTTCAGCCTGGTAGGCCTTCTGAGTTTAGAGAAGACTTTCTGAGGGACAAGACCCTGCAGAGTTGAGACACAGAACAATTCTTTGTGTGGATTTGCCCTGAAACACAGACAAATCCAAACTGAGGAAATAAACATGCATTCTTGTATTTTACGTTGAATACTCACTTGCAAGCACATTTCCTAAGCTTCTTCCCACTAGCATCATCATCTTTTTTTTTTTTTGCATAACACCTTTGTTGACATATAATCCATGTACCATAAAACATACCCTTTTAAAGTATAACATTCTGTGGTTTTTAGTATGTTCACAGAGTGGTGCAGCCATCACCACTATCTAATTTCAGAACATTTTCGTCACCCCAAAAGATGGACTTCATTCCTGTTAGCTGTCAGCGACTCTCCCCTCCCTCCCTCACTGCTGTCTTCTCTGGTGCAGTGAATAGGACTGTTCTGGACATTTCATCAAAATGGAATTGTACAACATGTGGCCTTATTTATTGTCTTGACTTTTTTTTTTCCTTTTTTTAACCCATCAGTGTTTTTGAGGTTCATCCACATAGTTCCATGAATCAGCACTTCATCCCCCCTTTTTTATTATTATTTTTTATTGATGTGCAGTTGATGAAGCTGGTAAGTTACTGGTGTGCAATACAGTGATTTGTAGTTTTTAAAGCTAATACTTCATTTATAGTGATTACAAATAACATCTGTATTTCCCTTGCCTACCCCCTGTACTTTTTAAAAATTTTTATAAAATGTCAAGTTTTCCAATTTTAGTCATTTTAGAAAGAAAATTCAGTGGCATGTACAGCATTCACACTGTTGTGCAATCATCACCACTGTTGATTTTCCAGAATTCTTTCTTATTGCCAGTAATACTGTATTAAGAGTAGACCACATTTCATTTATTCATAAATGACTTTTGGTTGTTTTCATTTATTGCCCATTATAAATAATACTGCTTATGAGCTTTTGTATACAGGATTTTGTCTGGACAAAGGTTTTCAGTTGTTTTTTTTTTTTTTTAAGTTAGGAGTGAAATTGATTGGTCATATGGTAACTCCCTGCCTTTTCTAAGTCCTTATTGGAGGAATGTGTATTCCTTTGCCTATTTTTAGATTGGGTGGTTTTTATTGAGTTGTAAGAATTCTTTACGTATCCTGGATACAGGTCCCTTATGTGATAAATGACTTAACCAATAATTCCTTCTACTGTCGTGGAAATGTGAATATATTGGATATCCCTTATTTTCTCAATTCCCTGTGCAATGGTATTAGCAGAAAAGATTATAGCTGGTTTAGCATCCAAACTTGTTCAGGAAGGTGTAGGTGAAAAAGAAAGGAAATAAGGTTATGTGATTCAGAATGTGACCAGAAATGAGATTCAGAGTTGATGCCATAGCTTACCAGGTGATCAGGGCATCTTGGGCCAAGGGAGGGAAACCACTGAGGTGATTGTGCAGAGATCAAACAAGTGCCAGAGGAATCTGTTACCCTGCAGGACTTCGTGGGGACGAGAGGAGCTTTCCTGTTGTGCTTATCAGTATGGAAGGACACACAAAGCCCAAGCGGGCAAACCTTTACAGTATGATATTTTACAGCTTGGAAGACCATAGCCCCAAAGGAAGGCAGGCAGAGGTGTTTCTCAGACCGTGTGTAAGTCTATACGATGTGCAAACAGGAATTGATCTGACAGCATGAAGACCTGGCAGCCTCCTCTAATTAGAGCCTCTTGATGACATTAAACTGTGTTGCTTCATTACAGTAAGTCATATATTAACAGACTATGTCTCTGAAGAGGCATTGTCAGTGTGCCGCGTGATGGAGCAAGACTTGACCTTGTTTTTGCAGGGGTTCCGTGGAGGCAGCTCTCGTTGCCCAGGGGGCTGTGAGCCCCACTGGAGTTACTTTGGAGTAACTCAGGTCTTAGAGGGTGCGTCACGATAATTCTACAGATGCCGACGCTTTTTATATGGGATACACACATGAAATGTAAGGACTGTTTCCTGTCGAAGGGAATAGAGTTTTCATTCCCTGTTTTCACAGCCATTTATTTTCTGACCCCCTCTTAATTTTCAAGCTGGTCTGGGCTTGGCTTGACTTAACTTCCATAGCAGTTTCTACAGGCTCATTTGACCAAGTGCTAGTTTCTTTTTCCCTCCTTCAGCCAGCATTTGGAGAGCCCATTGACGACCAGATGGATCAAGCAGGTATTGGCTATTTTTACCAGTTGATCATCTGGCAGACATTATGTCGTGCTCTGTATGTCTCTTTCTTAATAGTAAAATACCTGGGGTAGTGTAGAATGTAGAAACAGAAGACCTGTTTGAAACTCTGAAGTAATGATAAAATAAATGCAAATGTAAGACTGGGAAAATTCTAGTTCCTGTGAAAAATCGACTCCTCCTGCCCGTTCAAGACCCGGTCCTTTATAGCATACGACACCACCTAGGCTCACGAGGGCTGCTATTAATTTATTTTCATTGGTTTAATTTTCAAAAGTTAATTATATTAAACCAGTGGGGTATATTTAATTTCTCCTTGATGCAGACTATTAGGCACTCACCAACCTTTTTTTCTCTCTTGATTTTGTAAATGGTAATTGAAAGTCAGTACATCTTAGCTCTGTACAACCTGAAAGGGCCCCGGGGAGAGCTCTGTCCACACCCCTCCTGTTGTAACCCACAGCATCCGAGACATCTGGGCACCTTGCTCTACGGCAGAGGTCTGCTTTGAACCCCGATGCCTTAGGACAGTCACTGGGGACGTTTGACTGTACCTCCTACCATTTGCTCCTCTGCATCCCGGGCACCGTTTTCCTTTGTTGTCGTCCTGTCTCTGAGCGCTCTCTAGCTCCAGCGGATCCTGTTTATCTGCTCGCCCCTTGCTCTGCAGGGGTCCCTGTGCCTCTCTTGTCCCGTGGTGTCCCCTGACCTTGTAAGCCACCCCCCCACCCCCAGCTCTCCATCCACAGTCTGTTGTCCAGGCCGCAGCCGTTCCTCCTCGACTGCCCTCTGCTCCTGTTGAATGGCAGTGAGAGCCACACCCCCTTCTCCTGGTGGAAGTGCTTGTCCCAAGCATGGCCCCTCCATTGTCCTGGAGGACACCGCCAAGGTGGCTGGGCTTCTCTCTCTGAAACTGTAATAGTGATAATAATAATTGGGGGTGGGCAGTGGGTAGATTGCCTGTGGATGGGGGTGGGGGAGAATTATGTCAACTCTGACTTCTCGAGTTGTGTGTCTTATGACCATGTCTCTACAATTTTAGTATATTGTTAAAAATAGGAACCTGAGGATTAAACGCTTTGGCTTTTCCANTGGGGGTGGGCAGTGGGTAGATTGCCTGTGGATGGGGGTGGGGGAGAATTATGTCAACTCTGACTTCTCGAGTTGTGTGTCTTATGACCATGTCTCTACAATTTTAGTATATTGTTAAAAATAGGAACCTGAGGATTAAACGCTTTGGCTTTTCCAGTTTTGGAATGAACCATTATTGTCAGCCTCAGAATTTAATAATTGCTAACATTTAGTTAGAGCTGTAGTGAATACTTTTTAAGCATACATTTAAAACAACATTTGTTGATTCCTGTAGACAGTGATAGATGCTAAAGCTTTTGTAAGGGAACCATTTTGCCTGGAGGAAGAATGTCATACTAATTCCCAAATGTTGAAAACTGCTTTCTGGAGCGTATTAAAAACACCCCCCTCCCCGCCCCGCTCTATGTTCTGTTTAAGCATTGGTTTACTAATAAAATAGTTTGGTTTTTTTTTAATGGTGAAGTTAAAATTTTAGGTGTAAGTTTCCTGCATTTTCAACACAGAACTGCTTTTTTATGCTGTCTAGGCTGTAATGTGCAGTCAGGATTGGGAACTCTTCCAGGCAAGGGTGAAATGATTTTCTATATTGATTGTGATTCATGTAAAAACCAAATTAGTTACTTTTAATCACTACTCTTCTATGCATTTCAAATAAGAGTTGTCTCTCTTAATGCAGATGCTGTGTTCTGACAAAGTGGCTGTGAAGTTGTTAGACTCAGGCCTGACTAATCCCCGGTGCCTGTAAGTGCCTGGCCCGCCGTTTCCTCTGTGCCTGTGTCTTCTGTAGCTCTTCCTTCACAAAGGAAGGAAGGAAGCTGATGACCACTGAGATCATAGCAGATAGAGGCCATGGGCTGGTTTCTGAGCCTGGTTCTGACTGTGTGACTTAGGTGACGAGAAGGGGGCTCCATTTTTGCTGTGCTGGGTCTTCATGGCTGCGCAGGCTTTTCTCTGATTGCAGTGGGCAGGCGTCTCATGCAGGGGTTCTCTTGCTGCAGAGAACAGGCTCCAGCTCTCTTGGGCCAGACTCGATAGTTGTGGCGCGCCCCAGCTTGGTTGCTCCAAGGCATGTGGGATCTTCCTGGACCAGGGATAGAACTCACATCTCCTGCATTGGCTGGTGGATTCTGTACCACTGAGCCACCAGGGAAGCCGAGTGGAACCTTTGATTCTTTGCTTTTCGTTAGTTGAGCGTGTGATGTACCTAGTATGTAGGAGGAGTAGCTTTGTTTCTTGGTGAGGATGTGCCAGTCCCTAGCCTGTAAGGTTTCCTCCCCGTCTTGCTTTGAATGGTCATTTTAGTGGGTGAGTATTGGAGAGTGGTTGATTGATATGTAGGAAACATCTGATTTATCTATTCATACTGCTTGGTGGTGTCCTGGTATGTTTATTGCATTTCCAGCTGTGATAGGGAAGGTAGATTTACAGCGCTGATGCCATGACCTTTATTCCAGCCCTTCTTGGTTCCTTCCAGGTCAGAAATGTGTTTCCTGTGAGTGTGAATGGTGAATAGCATTAGGTAACACTCCCAGATCCCAGATGATCTTGTGACTGTCTAGTCCTGAAGTTACCTGTGGGATCCTAACTGAAGTTTGCTTCCAGGCCGTGTGTTGGAGTATGTCTGTCTCTCTGTGATAATTGAAACCCTCAAAGTCCAGGTCACTTTGAGCAGGCTCCAGTGCTGGTGTACTTCACATACACCCCATGACCTTTATAGCTCTTTAAAAAAAAAAAGGAACAAAAGAGGCTGTTTGCAAAAGGAAGTCTCCTGTACCCACGCTATTCTTCCTGCCTGTGTGATGTTACAGAAGTGTTATTTTCACTGTTATGTAAAAGTTCTCGATGGTTTCTTCCCCGTAGTTGTGGGGTGTTTCCTATTCAGTGGAAAAGTGTGAAATATTCAAGGAGAGCTGGTACCCCCTCTCTCACCCTTTGCCTTTTGCTGAATGTACATATTAATTTTACACGAAGGATTCTCCCTCCTGGGTGCTCTTTCCAACTCACCCACATTCTGAGTGTGGGAAAATTTAACTCCTTTTAAATATAGTTAATGAATTTTCTTTGAAACAGTGGATATAAAATCAACAAAGGCTTCCTTTAAGCAGACGGGCTTTTATTTTCTCTACACCAGATAGCGAAGTGGTCACAGTCTGGAGCAAGCCCCAGCCCCAAACCTCACATAGGCATTCACCAGAAACGCCTGCTTTTCCCGGGCCCTTCAGAGTTACAGGTGCTCAATAAACAGGACTTAACCACACATCATTGATGGGGCTATCTGTTTTGTGTTTAGAAAAGTTTATATTTACATATAAAGTATCTTCTTTGGGGTAATATTGTATTCTAGGAATTATTGAAGGAGTGCCAATTAATTTTGCCACGAGATTGCTGAATTAGTCATTATTCTTTAGTAAATAGAGATGAGAAATCACATTGAAAGGCTGGGTTTGGAACAGTGCCCAGGCCTGGGCAGAATCACAGTCTCCTTATAGTACCTTCCCTGATAGTCAATAAATGTTTTCAACCAACACAGTTATGTAATTAAATATTATCAGGAGGGTGTGCAGTGCTGAGAATGTCTAAAGTTAGGCATTGCAGAAAGAGGAAGAGTGTAATTTGCTAACAGTTGGACATCCTATTTTGTTTTTGATTTATTTAAAGTAGCTTTTTATATCACACCAGTATTTTTTATTTTAGAACATTTAGAAACTCTGGTTACTAAAAAAAAAAAAGAAAAATAGCAGCATGTGTACCACTTTGATAATTATTAACATTTTGTGTTTATCAGTTTTTCTTTCTTTTCCAGTTAGTGGGCTGAAACATGAAGTAATAAAACAGAAACAGCCCCCGAAGCATATTGCACACAAGATTTATACAAGTCTTGTTTTAATGTAACTTCCTGCATGTTTATCTGTAACCGGCTGCAGAGTGTTCCAGAGCATGGGGGATGGAGTCTCCCCTCATCCAGGCTTTGTGCAGTGGGCTCCTCCCCACCTCTCCTTTCCTTAACAGTGCCTACTCACCCCAGTGGGGGGGTGTGGCTGTGCGCACTTGGAGTGGCCTGACAGATCTTCAGCTAGCGCAGCTCAGCCACTCTGCTGTATCTGTTAGAATTTATTAACACCTGGCTTTGGAATAAAGTAGTGAACCCTCCTCAGAGTTTAGTGCATCTTCATAGTTATTGCCTCAAGTTAAAGAGGAGTGAGGTACTTGGTCGAAAAAGACCCTTTAAAAAAGCCTTTGGATGAGTCTCCCTGTATAGCTCTTATTCACGGAGACACCCTGTGAAGTTTCCTGGTTGGTTAAAATTATAGATGGTTTTTATTGACAAAGTGTTTTGTTGACAAAGTGTTAGCATCATTCAAGTAAACTCTCACGCTTCCGAGTGAACATTTCTATGTAATGTGCTCTTTTTCCATCCGAATATTTGTATCCTTATTTGCCCATTACTTAGGCATTTAGTACTAAATTAGTCATTATGTATATGCTTTGATTTTAGAGTATGTTTATGCCTGCATTCTAAGATGTGTTAACCAAGGCTGGGCAAGAAAAAAAATGAGATTTCTTGTGAATAACTGCTTCAATTATGCAGTCCTAGTTAGGATTTAAGAAATGCTGTTGTGCATGTTTTTCAAATTTGATTTTCTGATCTTTTGTTTTTTATTCCACTGAGCTTCAAAAGATGGGTGTCATTAAGTTCTCCTTATATGCAACCAACCAGATCAGTCTTACTGCCATTTTGGTGGGAAAACTTACTGCTAGTGGGATTCAAAGATGGTGAATATTATATTAAAAANATTTTCTGATCTTTTGTTTTTTATTCCACTGAGCTTCAAAAGATGGGTGTCATTAAGTTCTCCTTATATGCAACCAACCAGATCAGTCTTACTGCCATTTTGGTGGGAAAACTTACTGCTAGTGGGATTCAAAGATGGTGAATATTATATTAAAAAAAAACCCTCCCAATGCTGGGTTGAGATTAGATTGAACAGCTGGTTGTGTGTTGGAAAGTGATCTCTCCATGTGACACTGGGAGTGTATGTCAAAGAGATGTGGCCTGTGGTTCCGTGAGTGCCTTGGAGCTGGGCGGGCAGCTGTGACGTCCTGTCACTGTGCGCTGCGCCAGTTAGCAGATGTTCTGTGAGTTACTGTGGGCCTTCCATTGTCTCTGACTGAAGCAGGGTCTGGTTAAGATCAGATTGTTTAGACTAAGGCACGTTGATCTTGGCATAGTAATCGGGAGAGACTGTGAGCCAGGTAGACCAGGGAAAGCCAGTGGTGATTAAAGGGCAAAGCAGTTCACTCCAGTATTGCCTGGAAAATCCCACAGACAGAGGAGCCTGGCAGGCTACAGTCCATGGGATCACAAAGAGTTGGACACGACTGAGTGACTAAACAACCACCACCACAATTTTTTTAAAATTAAAAAAAACTAAACATTTAATTTTTTGTAAATGCAAGATTTCAAGTTTTATGTTCTCCTGAAATGCAGTTTGGAGCATAGCAGAAGAAACAATTACCGCTCACTGTCTTTTATCACATACCTTCATACTTTGCCCCAGTAGCATTGTTGTTTAACCATTTTTTAGGAATCACATCTTTTAAGTGAATAATGGATTTTGTAATTTTGCAAAGAAAACAAAAAGGCAAAGCAGTTAGTAATTGGGGGTTGGCTTTGGTGTCCTTGACTCATTTTCTAGTCATTCGTCCTGATATATGCCGCTTTTAGATTTACCTGGGAGGACTTTTTAAACAGCTTCAGAGTATTAAGCCCCGTGGTGCTGACCTTGCTGAACTGGGCATCAGAGTTCCCGCCAGCCCTCCTTTCAGCTCTCCAGGGAGATCCAGAGACAACTAGCCAGGGGGTTGTCTAGTGGGTTTTGTAGCTACGCAGCATCGCACTCCTTAGCATTTGTCCTGGAGCTTCAGTTTAACATACTGTTTGCATGCCCGTGTGCTCAGTCTTATCCGACTCTTTGCGACCCCGTGGACTGTAGCCTACCAGGCTCCTCTGTCCTTGGGATTCTCCAGGCAAGAATACTGGAGCTGGTTGCCATTTCCTCCTCCAGGGCATCTTCCTGACCCAGGGATTGACCCCGCGTCTCCTGCGTTGGCAGGCCCCTGGAAAGCCCCACCACCCTGTTTACCTAATATTAACTTAATGCATAGGTATACAGAATTGAATTGAAAGTTTAAGTTTTAGGGGAAGTAAGTGAATCCTATCACACTTGGGAAGTAAGTGGCGATTTCATAGTCTCCAGTGGTAGCTGTGAGACTTGCTGTGACTGTAGAAAGGAGTAGGCAAGCCTAAAGCACTTTTGGAAAGTAGAAGAGCGAGGTGGCACTCACTACTTCTCTGTGGGTTTGTTTAAATTCAGTGGGTGGTGCTTGATTAGTTAGTTTCCTCTCTTCCATTCTGTCACGTGTTCCATGTATCAGAGATGAAATGCGCTTTGACATACAGAGGTTTCCCTGGATACACTGGAGGCTAGTAGTCAGCCTGGAGTATGTGTAGCTCTGGCTGACTCAGCAGTTGTAATTGAAAAATAGAATTTTTTGGAAAGAGTTTTTCTGAATAAAGTTTATGTGATAGTCTCATGAACTGCTGTTTTCTTAAACAGCTCTATTGAAATATGTTACATACCATACAATCCACCCATTTAAAGAGTGCATTTCAGTGGTTTTTATAAGTTCTGAAGGCTCTGCATTCATCTCTATAAATCCAGAATATTCCTAGCCCTCAGAAGATCTGATTTTAGAAGTAAACTTTCTATGAAGATAGATTATTCAGTGTTGACTGGCGTTACTTTGATAGGTTCTATCCTGTTTAGCATGTATCTATCTTTATATGTTCTCAGCTGAAAATTTTTAATCTCAGGTTGTCTATCTCTTCTTGGTCTGAAGTTTTTGGTACCACTCAACTGTTATTTAGCTATAAACGTTGTAACTCCCTGCTTAATGCTTTGGACCTCGCTCTTTCATTAATAACATAATTGTAAGCTGCTGCTTATATCACAGCAGAGTTTTGAAGACTTGGATTATGTGCTATTTTGGATTATCATCTTCCATCTTCAGTGTTAGTTGAGGATTTATTAATTTTTTTGGGGGGGGCGCAAAGCCTAACTTAATTTTTAATAGAAAGGTGAGTTTGCTGTTATTGCAGAAATCATAAAATGCATGTTAAATGTGATTTCTCTGTGTGGCACTGTTGGTAATTTGGAGTTTTATTAAATTTTTTTTTTGAAGCGTCACTTGTCTTCCAGGCTCAGGGATGCTAGTTGATGTGTGTTCCTACTACTTTCTTGCTGTGCTTGTCAGAAGTTTCTAGCGTGTGTGCTTGTATTTTTGTGCTTTGGAGTAGAAACTTACACAGTATTTATCTGTGTAGACATGTTGCTTTCAAGGTCTTTTCAAGAAGGCCTAGAGTAGATGCAGAAATGCAGTATGATATAATGTTAACCATGGCTGTGTATCTGAACCCTTTGGCGAACTACAGAAGTTCAGCACCATGAGCTCTACTGCCTGGCACTCTGGTTTGGAATAACCAGAGTGGAGCCCCGCTATCATGACTGGAATCGCATCCCAATTTGAGATTGGTTTGTCTTTGGACCAAAAGTCTCAAGATCGAGCTTATCAATTTATGTTGATCTGGTCATTGTAATCCTGTTTGTAGTCTGTATCTGGGTGAGGGATTAGGATTCAACTGAAATTCAGTTTCTAATTAAATATAGCTGATGTTTTATTCACATTGTGTTGGGAATGGCGTAAGACCATCTGTGCATTTTGTACATTTTATAGCTTTGGTAAACTTACTCTCCCTTATTCTTTAGAGACAATTTTCTGAAGAGGATTTCCATTTTCTTGTGTTTTCCTAGAGTAGCATGGGGGTAAGGTTCCGGTTTAACACAGCACTCAAGAGTGGCTGTGTTCCTGTTGGGTCTTGTCGTGCTCTGGGGAGACTTGCTTTGTGGATTGCTGAGAGATCTGTGTGGGGTTGAACCTCACCCCTCCCACTGCCTCACTGTGCAGTCTGGATTGAGTTAGCCTTCTCTTCATGGGGTGGTTCTGAGAAATAGTTGTGGTCATACATGTAAAATGTATTCAATAGATGTTTATTGTTGTTGTTGTTATTCAGCTGTTTGTATTTGAAATAATGAACTCTTACAAACTGAATTTCCTGTCTGGTAATGCTACATTCTGTGTTTTGTCAGATGTAGCTGGGAATCTTCGAAGAGGGTCACAGTCTTTCTATCCTGTTTAATGTGCATTGAAGCATCTGTTTGGTGAATGTTACTTTGGTGGCTCAAAGGAGTTTAAATGCACTTCCCAGAGATGCTGACTCACATTAATNTTTGTCAGATGTAGCTGGGAATCTTCGAAGAGGGTCACAGTCTTTCTATCCTGTTTAATGTGCATTGAAGCATCTGTTTGGTGAATGTTACTTTGGTGGCTCAAAGGAGTTTAAATGCACTTCCCAGAGATGCTGACTCACATTAATATATTCGTTGATTCACTAGGAGGGTAATTCATTTTTTATCACACAGTAGCTTAAGCAGGTGTTAGAAAAACTCTTGTCGTTATGGTAATCAGCATTGAACTTTTTCTTTTTTCCTTCACTGTCTGCTGTCTTGTGGTTTTCCACCATTCTTAATTGTGATATATGGTGGAAGGAATTAAATCCATGATTCTCCTCCTCTTGTTATGAATGTCTGCACCTCTTTTAAGTTTTCTCAGCTTTTCCAGATTCTGGTCTCAATGTGCTGATGGTTTTCTGGTTTGTGGGGCAAAATATAGTTGGCTTTGGTGTGGCTTTTTCCCTTCTTCCTTCCTGCTTATCTGCATTTGGTTGGTGCACCTGTGCACATAACTCTTAAGGAAAGATGTTCCCTACCTTTATCTGGGAGAGATGTAGAGTCTTCGCCTAAAGAAGTCTTCCTGGCTACCTCCGTGAGCATCGCTTGGTATCATTTGTCCTGAATATGCTCCAATGGATGTAAGCATTTGGATGTTTGTAATTCCACATAGGTTTTAAGTATAGTTGTCAAATTTATGTAATTGAACCATTTTATATCAGAATAAAGCCAGGTAGAAGGATTTCCTAAAGCTGTATTTGTTACCCGAGCCATTAGGTGATTAAATAAGCTGAGTACACAGGGACACATGTTAGGCAATTAAACATCCAGTAGGTACTCTGTTCAAAGATTTGGGGCTCAAGAGTCGAGTGTGTTGATTTAATGCAAGATTTCAGGAAAATGTATGTAGGGGATGTGGAGAATAAAGGAGAAGAGAGCTGCATGCTTCTCATGAGAGAAGTGGTTATTTAAGCAAGGAAGCATTCTTCTAAGTATTTTAACCTTTTAAGCCTGCAGAATCCATTTTAACCTTCCCTGATTATTTGTGTGGTTGCTGAGCATTTTTCAGAAGTGTTTCAGTCCTCACGATGTGTGTATATTGGGAGGAGGTCAGTGAAAATGGGACAAAGAGAGAGACGGTCTCTGATTACACAGATGTCTTTTTTTAAAGATATATCATAGTTTTATTGTGGTTTAAAAATTTGCACAGTGTATATGTTGGTGGTAGGGGCTTGAGCATCCATTTCACAGGACAAGGGAATTGTGCCTCAGGTGTGCTGATTTCTCTCCGAGTCTGCATTTTAGCAGATTATTCTGTGTGTGTGTGCGTGTGTGCGTGCTGGGGGGCTAGGTCAGTGCTTTTTCTAAAATGTGTTTTGGAAACTTCCATTGCCTAGTTAACTTTCCATAAGCTCACAGAACTGGTTTAAAGTTTTAATTTGATTTAATATTTTGTTCCAGATGTTAACTAGCAGATTTTCTTTTCCTTTCGAGTTACACTTGAAAGGGCAGAGAGATTTGCTCTTGCTTTCTACTCAAGTATAAAAATGTCAAACTTCACGTTATCCTTTATTCTTCATTGAAACCATGAGAGGGTAAAAAAGCCCACAGCCAGGCCTCTGCAGACAGGAACATCGTCCATCTCGATGAGAAGCAGCTGCAGCAGGAGGGGCGGGCTGGGAGAGCCCACCAGGACACACGGAGCTGCTGATGCTTAGTGTTGACTCTGGCCCACTTCTGTGGGTGGGTGGGTGGTTGAGGGGAGTTAAACCAGTTAATGAAACAAAACATTGCTTATTTCAGCAAAAGAGCAGGTCATGGTGAAGCACGTGAGGTGAAAGTTGAAGACCTAAGGGCCACAGTTGAGAAGGTTTTTCCGTGTTGATAGTCGTGTATTAGGAATGAAAAGCATTTTCAGTGAGATCGCTTAGACCGTCTTGTAACATGAACTTCCCCTTCGACCTTGCAGTTGAGGTTGCTCTGCTTGTCAATTTTTTTTTTTAATAATCCATCCAGGAGGCCACCCATGAGTGATGTGATAGATTAGTACCAGTTCTTTCTAAAGGACCTAGTTGTTATTTTAGTTTTTATTCTCTAATCCAAGATACGACGACTTCCTTTGGATGATGGAAGATATTGAGCAAAAAAAAAATGTGAAAATGTTCCGTCTAAGGAATGGAATTTTGTGGGCGGGTGAAATTTTAGTGTCTCCATCCACAGCCACAACCACATCATGTGCCCTAATTACGTGTGTGTGAGTGAAGTGGGTCTGCCTGGGTTATCCAGAGAGTGTGACTAGAGAGTTTTCAGTCAGAACTATTTCCAGCTTGGAAAATTCCCATTTCTATTTCCAGGGTTGTTCATTCTGGAAGTAGAGGGCAAATTAAAGAGCACAGTTTTAGAAGTGGGATTGGGTTTTGGCACCGGCAGCTTGGTAGCTGCAGTTTTGGCAAAAGATCATTGATGGGTTTGGCTCAGCTCCTGAGGAAATGCTGAAGAGAAAAAGGAAGGAATGTCATAAAGCCCCCACTCTGCCGCCTCAGGCTGCAGTTTGGTTTGTTATCAGTGAGACTGAGGGAAAGTTGAAGATATGGTGGATCAAACACAACCGTCACCGTTTTCTGGCCTTCAGCTTTTCTCCCTCAAATCCTGGACAGCTGTGCTTTTGGAGACAAGACACGCACCATGTGAGGCGACCAGTTGTCACACTCGGCCATTCATAGATGTATTGGCCTTTGGATGGTGCAGGTTGTAGCTGTGGGTTCAGAGGTGGTGACGGGCCACTGCATCTGAGAACTAAGTGCTGCTTAATTAAGTCTTCTGGATTGTATTCAGGTCTGCGATGGGCAGCTTCTGTTCCGATAACTCAGAACTGGGGAGAACTGGGGGAGAGGGGTCACCTCTGGGCGCGGACAGTTAGAACCGCCGCCAGCAGCAGGGTCGCCTTTCTGTGCTTTTGTGCTTCCCAGTGACCAGGCCCCCGAGCTGACCGTCTTCCATGGAGAAGGCAAAGCTGTTTGTCTTTGTGCTCACCTCGCTCACCTGGTTTCTCTCTATCCCTGGAGGCTTTCAGAAAAATACGTATCAAATTTACTATCTGCCTATCAGATATTCCTTCACTGTAAACATGGAGACCATGCAGCTGTTAGGGTGATTTTTGGTGATTTTTGTAATTACCGTTTTTCTTTGATCCTAACATGTATTTGGTTTTCATGTTTACAACAAGAAATACCCAGGTAGCATCTGTGACATGGTGTCCTGGAGCCCGAGCAAGAGCGGGTTTGGGCCTGGTGCTTTATCTTACCACAACCATACCTTTAATCTATTTCTACGCTCTGTTGGGTGTTGGAATTAATTCCTATTGAAACAGGATTCAGAACGACTTCATTTCAGTGCTGGATCACATCATTAAGTTACTTTGAATAAACAAGGCACAGAAATGAAGCAGCAGGCTGTAAATCTGATATTAGTGAAAGAAATAGTTGTTGTGGCCAAAACCTGTGGCACCTAAAAAAAAAAAAGAAAGGGGGCCCTCCAGTGGATGAAGTTCTGTTAGGTCCAAAAGGATTGCCTGTTCGGGGCATCCAGAGATGGGGTGAACAATTGGACTTAACACTCAGGGAAAAACAGTCTGGTATCTTGAGGCCTGATTAGGGGATTGTGAATTGAGAGTGCTGTGTTCTGTCCTGGTGGTGTAGAACGTAATGGGAATTCTTTACTTTCTGGTGGCGGAAGAGGATGCTGCTAAATATGGATGATGAGGAGACGTGACCTTACCTTGTGTGGTTGGGGAGCCAAGCATTGGTTAGAATCTCTGAGAGGGCGTGTGGTTCTGATAGGGGAACCACGTGCTGATACTCTGAGTTGGAAGAAAACTTTTCCTTCCAGGGCGAGGAAAGACATCTTCAGCCCATAGGGGAAAGGTTGACTGGGGGTTAGGGGGAACGTCACACGGACCAGGCAGCCCTTCTCCCAGCGCAGGGTGGCCTGGGGGCCTGGGAAGACATTGGCCTCGTGAAAGCCGGGGGTCTGGGTTCTCACCCTGCCTTTCCCGGTGGAATCCAGACAGCCCTTTCTGACCGTTATGTAGGGTTGTGTATATATGTAAGACTGTTTCTAGTTTTCTTTGCTGGCCTCATATGTACGTTTTGTACAGGTGTGTCCTGTTCTGTCGGTAGGAAGGAGGTACGTTGGTATCACTGAAGCCTGCTTATAACTGTGACCTCTGAGAAGCTGCTATTGCTGGGGGCATGCTGTTGACCACCAGTTTCATATTTTTTAAAGGAGTGACCATTTAATGGGTTAAACTTGGAAGTTATTCTAGCCTCCTGAAAAGTTGCTGTGTGGTCCCTCTGTACACACGCTTTTGTGCGGCGTTATAAATGGGATGTTTTGGCATCGGTGGCGGCTTCATTTGGCAGGGAGAGAGGCAGCCTGAATCATGCTCCCGCCGCGGCTTCCAGACTCCCTGGGCTCCTCGCTTGGCTCTGCCCATGTCCTCCCAGGAGACTCTACAGACTCATCTGGCCGTGGCTGGAGAGTTGGTTTAAAAAAAAAAAACGCAGATACTCCTGTAGATAAGCTTTTTAAAAAGGAGAGTCCCTGTGCTGACTCTTGAAGCCGGAGGGTATTTCAAGTCCGTGTTGATTTTTCGTTTAGCTCCCTCCCCCACCAGCCCTCTGCTGTCACAGGGGGCAGTGGAGCGCAGTCTGCCTGCCGGCCCCTCACTGGACAGACAGGCAGGAGTCCCACAAACCCAGTCTTTACCCTCCTCCCTGAAACGCTATTTGTTTTCTTACACTCAGATTAATTTATTGACGTGTAGTTCTTTGTAACAGAGCGCTTTGAAGGCCGCTGTAAATCTGCGCAATCCTGCTGAGCCGAGACCCGGTGAGGCTCCAGGTCGGAACCGCTGCAGCTCTGGCTCCCCTCCCCCGCCTTCTGGTCGCCTCGTCCTCTGGCTGCGAGTGGTCTCCGGGGAACACACGCCCTGCCGCTGTCCTGGCTCGGACTCCAGGAGGGACCCACTTGCCTCTACAGGGTCATGGCTCACCGCGCCAAATGGGAGGCCAGTGTCTGGGACAGGACGCTGCCGCGTCTTGGGGTTTTCTTCCCTTCCCCTGGTGCGTTCTTGCGCTCGACTCCTCTGACCTGCCGTACGCCTGATGTCTGAAAGTCCGTTGAGTGGGACAGGGCCCCCGTCACATAGGGAACAGACGTTGGATAGAGTGCTTCCAGCTGATGGGGCAGTGGAAAGGTTTTTCCATCGTTTCCATTGCAAAGTCAGAATTTTCTGTAAAATACCCATCAAATGGAGCGCTTCCCAGGTGGCTCAGTGGTAAAGAATCCACCTGCCAGTGCAGGAGACTCAGGTTCGTTCCTTGGGTTGGAAAGATCCCCTGGAGAAGGAATGGCAACCCACTCCAGTATTCATGCATGGGGGTGCAAAGAGTTAGACTGAACAACAACCCGTGAAATGTGCAAAGTAGGGCAGTTTTGCAAGCAAATGCAGTGTAGCACAGCAGAGGTTATTAATCGGCACAGGGCACCTTTATTGAGAGAAAGGAATACTTTGTTTTCATTGCTGAGCAGTTCCATTTGTGGATATAACACACTTTTATCCACTCATGATTTGTTGGACAGTTGAGCTGTTTGCACATTTAGCCATTATACACGATGCTGCTGGGAACACGTGTGTGTGAATTTTTGTGTGGATGTGCGGTTTCACTTGTGTTGGGTGTGTATACCTCGGAGTGAAATTGCTGGGTCCTGTGATAACTCCGTTGAACCTTTTCAGGAACAGCCAGGCTGGTTTTCAAAACCATTGCCCCATTTTTCATTCCCACCACAGTGTGTGATAGATCCAATTTCTCCAGCACTCACTGCTGTCAGCACTTAAACGCTTGTCCTTTTTGATTATACCCATCCTGGTGGGTGTGAAGTGGTGTCTCATTGTGGTTTTGATCTGCAGTTCCCTCATGAATGATGCTGTCAAGCATATTTTCATGTGTTTATTATCTATCCGTTTGTGTATCTTGAGTGGAGATCTTGAGGTTAATGCATATCATCTTCTTCTGAGAAAGTTTCAACAGATTCATATGTTAACTTATTTAAATTTCTAGTTTTACTTTTGAACAGAGCAGTCTGGAGATTTCAAAAACAAAACAAAACACCCATCTCTTTCAGAAACAATACTATCTAAGAAGGGCTCTTTTTGAGTAATAAAATTATTTTTAAAATGAAAAATTTTCGTCCCAGATCTAGTGCCATTTGATAAGGTAAATTAACAGTTGAAATCCTAGCAGAAAGGGAAGCTCCTGTCACCTGAAATGATCCTCTTCCGTAGTGTGCTTCCGACGCTCCTGTTTGTTGAGAAATCAGAAAACCCTTAGACCAGCTTGCCACTCGCTTACCACCTGTGGTTTTAGTACAGAAAAAAGTTTTTAACCAAAGGATTCAGTTACTTTGCTGTTTCTTGGAAACTTTGAGATGGTAGTTCCACCCACTATTCTTGATCCACTGAAGTTTTCTTCTTTTCACTAGCACAAGATCCGAGGACCTAGTTGAGTCTTTCTTTACACTTAAAAAAGAAAAAGCAAATGGAAAAAAAAATTCCCAAGACCACTTTCAGCCTTCTCACCTCCAGTGTAAGATAATGGAGGTTGTGTAACGGCGCCTGAATATATTCAGGTCCCCCAGCCTGTTACTTTAAGTGGTAAACGGGGGTGTGCTTAAGTGAAGGGTCTTCAGCACAGAGATGGGCTGGGCTGGTCCAGGTGTGCCTGGTTTTAATTACAAGCATCCTTACATAAGAGAGAGGTAGGTAGGCTCTTCAGAGGCAGAGAAAGGAAAGAGGAGAGGGGAAAACAGAGCCTTAGAGGTCGGAGTGATGATCTTTGAAGACAGATGAAGGGGCCACAAGCCAGAGAAGCCGAAAGGCAAGGCATTGGATTTTCCCTTCAGAGCTTCGAGAAGAAAACAGCCTTACCAAACACCTCTGTTTTAACCCAGTGAAACTGATTTTGACTTTCTGGCCTTCAGAATCTGTTGTTGTTCAGGCGCTAAGTCCTCTCCCACTCTTTGTGAACCCGTGGACTGCAGCATGCCAGGCTCCCTTGTCCTTCGGTATCTCCTGGAGGTTGCTCAAACTGGTAAGAGAATAAATTTGTGTCTTAAGACACTGGTTTTTGGTAATTGTTAGCATCGGCCATACAGAATGAGGCTGTGTTAACCTTGTTTCCTTGTCCTCATTAACAGAGGGGTGGACTTGAATTTGTTAGCTTATGTGAGTTAAATTACCCGTTTCCTCCTCATTTATTTTTTATTGTTTTTTTATGATAAAAATAATTAACTGTATCACTGTCAAAAATCAGTGTTGAATATATGGAATGCCTCATATATCATCGAGTTTTTGCTCCATTACTGGTGGATTCAGCCAGTAGTTTAGTTAGGAAACCATATAATATGTGTTCCTATCAAATACGAATTTTACGGGTGATAAATTCTCTGAAGAAAGTTAAAGCAGGTTGTGTGGTAGGGTGGTCGGAGAAAGCGTCTTGGAGAAGGTGACATTCAACTGAGACATGAACTTTGCAATAAGGGAAGAGCCAGCTAGTGAGAACGGCAGGGGCAAGTGAGCTTGAAAGAGTTATTTGGAATATGGTTTCAAACCACTGCAGACCATAGCAAGAACGCAAAGAAAAAAAATACTGAAAACCAGAACGAATGTTGAGATTATGGTATCAGTAATTCACTGTGTCCCTTTCTGTGTGTTTGGCCTCTAATGTTTGTCGGAACAAGGCTCTGAGGATAGAGGAAGCAAACCCCATGCACACACATCCTGCTTTTACGATTAAGAAGTTTATGGGTCTCAGAAAGAAACATAAAGGAATTGTCTCCCTGCACATTTTACTGATTTTCAATTTCAGTGATGCATGATGAGCAGTTTCTAATGAACACAGTGGCATCAAAATAAGCAAGCTGATACCTTGCTTTGCTTAGGCTGCAATATAATGATATATTTTGTATTTGGGAATTGTTGAACTTTTAACTTGGTAAAAAGTGGTTATGGAGTTGTTTTATGTACCAGTGGATGGTTTTTACAAGCCTTGTGACCCAGTTTGCCAGTAAAAGTATTTCTAGAACTTTGACATAGGAATGCAATATTAATAATTTGATTGTTCGTCATATCTCAATAAAGTGGAGTTTCTTTAAGTATCTTTGCTCCTAACATTCTCCATTATGCAGCAGTGTCCAGAAAGATGTGTCGTGTCCATCCCACACTTTCCAACATGGTAACAAGGGACTGCTTTTAGCCTGAGTTGATGATGAAACACTTAAAAGGAAAAGCAGAAGACAGGGAAAAGGAAGGGGTGGGAAGGAGAGGTTATCCTCTACAAAACAGCTCTTTTTTTTTAGGGCCAGTTAGGATTTGACAAAGTTTTCAGACCATTTTACAAAAGCCTTGACCTCAAAGAAAACACTTATTGTTAAAGTGTTAAATTTTAAGTAGAATTTGTTTTGAGATTAGCAAATTTAATATTACCAGTTTCGGTTGTTGTGGTGAAATTCACATATTATAAAACTCATCATTTAAATTATTTTAAAATGATGGTTCCAGAGATTCAGAGATTTCTTTGAACAGGTGAAGATGAGAGGGGAGACTGCTGACTGCTTGGTGTCCTGAGACAAGGGTGCTGGAGCCACTGACAGGCCCTCCCTCTTGCTGTCGGTGTGAGGCAAGCCGCCTGCTTCCGCATCAGTCCGCTAGTTCACGAGAAGGTGAAGGTTGCCTAGAACATGGTCAGGCTCAAAGAGGGCAGCGCTAGGNGTGGTGTGTTACCTGGGAGTTGATTCTTCTTATCATTTAGATGGTATGTTAACCTAGAGGTCTTATCATGGAAACCCCAAATGACAGGAGCTGTTTTAAAATCATTAATGCCGCTCACCAGAACTCTCTGGGCAGCTGAATTTGCATCCGAATGAGACTGCTGGATGCTGAATCAGTGGTGTGACTTCTCCGGTATCTGCCTTTATTAAGCTGACCAGTAAAGCAAATGGACCGGGGCTGGGCGTGGTGGAGGAAGCTTGCTTTCCTGGAGAAGGGCTTGCTCTCTGCTCTCAGCGCTGCGCTGCAGATCCTGGGTGATTCCCTCTAAGGGGCGGGAGAGCCACTAGGCCCACAAAAGTCAACAGGGGATCGTGAGGCTTTTGAACACTGAGGCACCACTGGCTTTTCAGTTGATCTGAAGATTTGGGACTGAATAAGTGAATAGAGAGGTGCGAGGAGATAGAATGAGGGGCTCCTGGGAGATAGGAGAAGGAGCCCACAGAGATGGGTGGCAGGGAGAGGAGCAGAGAACTCAGGGCTGTTTTGTGAAGGAATCTGGGTAGCGTTTAACTGAGGTAAAGGGACTGTGGGGCAGTGGATTTGGGCTCTGTAGGCCACCTGGACTTGGAGATGGGCGCTGTCTTCACAGGGAGCTCGCTGGTGGCAGAGGGGTGGTGCCACGAGTGTTAGATCGATGACAAGCTTACCACTGAGAATGCGAGGTGTCGCCCAGCCCTATTGGAGTCGTCACCGTGGGGCCCTTTTTACGGGGAGAATGTGTTTTCAGTCAAGGAAATTGGAGTGATTTCAGGCCCTTCACTTAACCCATCCTGTAAATTTGGCACCAACAGGCCGAGTGCGGGTGGGTAACGTGGGAAGCATGATGTTGAGTCGGTCCAGTTTTCAGCATCCTGAGCTCTCGCCCAGTGACGGGAGCTGGGATAACACTGAGGAGCAGGAGGAACAAATCTATGGCTGGTTAAATAAGACATCTACAGGAAAAGGGAAAAGGCTGGACTTAAAAGGTCATGGAAGCTCTTGGGGCGGGGGTGGGGTTTGCCTTTGGAGTTCCTGACTTCTAATGAGAGAGTTAGGCCTGGGCTATGTTCTAGAGCACTCAGTAGAACTTGGATTGTTCAGAACTACGAGAAGGCAAGTGTTAGGTCCCTGAAGTACCACCTTTCCAGCTTCCCAGGACACCCAGCTTGCAGGGCCCTGTGTGCCTCGTGGCTGGCTGCAAGCCCACCTTGCCAACCTCCCACTAGAGAGGGGTGTGCACTGAATGTGGGGATTCATTGTGACTCTGCAGCTGTGAACAGCAGTTTGAGTTCTAATTTCTAAATCATTACTTAACCTGCTGAGCTTTTGGAGATAGAGTCGACTTCTTACCTATGGGCTTCCCTGGTGGCTCAGAGGTTAAAGCGTCTGCCTCCAATGCGGGAGACCCGGGTTCGATCCCTGGGTCGGGAAGATCCCCTGGGGAAGGAAATGGCAATCCACTCCAGTATTCTTGCCTGGAGAATCCCATGAACAAAGAAGCCTGGTAGATTACAGTCCATGGGGTCACAAAGAGTCGGACACGACTGAGCGACTTCACCTTCACCTTCTTACCTGTTAGGTTTGTGTCTTGATCAACATTGAGGGAGGTGACAAGTCTTGACCAGCACTCTAGATTATAAAAGAATTCGTGTGTGTGTGTGTGTGTGTGTGTGTGTGTGTGTGTGTGTGGTTGATTTTTTATTTTTAATGTCTAGAACTTGAAACCCTGTACTCTGAGTCCTAGATTTCCTTCTCCTATATTTATAAATATCTTTTTGGGCTTCCCTGGTGGTTCAGAAAGTAAAGAATCTGTCTGCAATGTAGGAGACCCGGGTTCGATCCCTGGGTTGGGAAGATCCCCTGGAGAAGGGAATGGCACCCCACTCCAGTATTCTTGCCTGGAGAATCCCTGGAAGGCTTGCAAGTCCATGGGGCTGTAGAAAGCTGACAGGACTGAACAGCTAGCACACTATCCAGGTAGGTGTCACGGAGCTGCTGATGTTACTAAGTGAACATTAAATGTGTCTTCCTTTGCAGAAGTTTTCCTCTCATAAGGTTTGTCTAATTAGAAATCAGTCTTCAGGGTGTTTAATCCTCTCTTTGGAAGGCATGGAGTCAGAATGAAGGCTGCAGTCTGAACAGGAAGCAGTAAATCATCATAGGAATTTTACATTGAAAGCTATTTTGGGGGCATTGCAGTTTATAAACTGTGTGTATGTAGGACATAATCATTTATAATCACGGCCTGGTTTGTTGTGGAGACCTAATTGCTGAGGATAGGAACCTGGGGTGGTAAAGGCCATTCTGTCCCACGGCCTTCCCTGTGTCCTGGAAGGTGGACTTCAGCCCATGAGCGTGGACTGTTCCCAAGGCTGAGACTCACTCAGTTGAAACCAATATGCTAGAGGCAGGTTCACGCACACTCAGGGGACTTGCTTGCTGCCAAGAGTGAACTCATTGTGCTTTTCACCTCTTGTGTAGCTGAATCATTGGCCTTTTTGGCAGGTTGGTTCCCTGGGCCCCTCAAGTGGGGTCTGGTTAGAACACTTGGTTTTCCTGGTTTTCAGCCGTGTAGTTGGCCGGCCTCTGGTGGAGTGGTGGTTAAGAAGCTGCATGCACTCCTGCCGTGGCGTGGAGGCAGACTCTGCTGGTCGCCTGCAGTCTTCATGTGTGAACTTGAGCACCACCCTGGTCTATAGATGCCTTGGTGCTTTCGGGAGAGCCACTGGGGAGAAAGGGTGTGTCGTCTTCTCCTGGAGGTAATGCAAGTCTTGGCAGGAGAGAGGCACAAAGGACACCCCAGGAAAGGTGGAAATCCTGGCTCTTTGCTCCCAGGCCTTCTCTTCCCCTTCTTACAGAAGATGGAGAATCACTGTCATTCTAGGAAATCCTGGAAGATTAACAGGAGCACAGCTTCCGTTATGTGGGGTTTAGAGACTGTGTGGTTGGATTTCTGAGATGCACTGTGTGTTTATGCAGAGTTTAGGAATTTATGAGCTGGAGAACATCTTGGATACTCTACCTCCCTTATCTCCGCGGGAGGAGGCTTTAGTGACCGGTAGTGGCAGGGTGTGAAAACCATTTCTGTAGGGTGTGGAGTGCAGCAGCACCCGCCGACCCTGACATATTTGGCCTCCTGTTGAACAAAAGGAATCCAAAGAACCGAAACCCCACTTTGTTGTTGAGTTGCTCAGTCGTTTCTGACTCTTTGCAGGCCCACGGACTGCAGCATGCCAGGCTTCCCTATCCGTCGCCATCTCCTGAAGTTACTGGAGTGTTAATGTTTTACTTACTTGCTTAAGGCCCCAAGTACCCAAGAAGCCCATAATCCTTCTGTCTCTACACTGAACTCTTAGAAAAATGAAGTCTTGAAGTAGGTGTATGACTGTAAGGACTTCTCCGATGAGCATGAGCAGATGTCCACAGGAGATCAGATGTCCACTGTAAGCAGATGTCCACAGGAGAGAACCTGTGAGGTTCTCAGGCCATGGGAAGCAGCTCTTTGAACCTTGAGAGCCTTCTTGCTGGTTCCCTGAAAGAGGTAACGCGGTTGGCGCACCGGATCAGCCATCTCCAGCCACCTCCGTCTTTCCAGGTTGTGCCCTCTCCCCGCTAGTCTGCAGTCTGTCTTTGCTCTTGGAGTTGCCGGAATGGTCCCTGGGTGGGCTGCTGGCTCTTGGTCCCCCCCGTCCTCCCAGCCCGCCCCTTGTCTTGGTTACTGCTTTCTCAAGCGCTTAAACTGGATCTGATACAACAGACTCTTAAATGAGACCTTTGAGACCTGTTAGTGTCTGTATTCTTTGAAAAACCAGCCCCCCGCCACCCCATTTGCTATTCCACCAAGATCCATTGCCCCTTTTCTGCAGTGGTCTCTCTCCCTCTCCCTTTCTGTGTGTGTGATTCATTCCCTTAAAAGGCCAGTGCAGATTCAGTTTCATTTCTTCTGACTGAACGGTAGATTCCTTGAAAGCAGCACCAACTCCCAACAACATTTCCCAGAGGGCGGGGCTCGTGCGTGTGAGGGGCTCCAGCACAGTGGCGCGCCGCCCTCCTGTTGTGCTGCCGTAATGCTCTTTTCTAAACTTTGCCAAGACTGTGAGACTTCAGAATTACTGGCTAATGACGGGGTTTGGGCACAGGGCATGTGAAGGGAGATACTCCTCCAGTCCCGTTGCAGCCCGAGGGGTGGCCCTCCAGGACGGACCAGCGCCCTCTCTACAGGATGTAGTTCTCATCCCCGGAACTGGGTCTCAGTCACGTAATACTTGCTTGGGATTTTTTTTATTTTTTATTTTTTGAAGTTTGTTCTGACTCTTGAACATTTGGTTGCTTTCTTTGAAGTAACGCCCCTCTCCCCATTCTTCCTTGTTTCCCCAGGATGACAGTGATGGGATTCCGTGGTCAGAAGAAAGGGTGGTACGTAAAGTCCTTTATTTGTCTCTGAAGGAGTTCAAGAACGCCCAGAAGAGGCAGCACGGGGAAGGCATTCCTGGGAGCCTGAACGCCGTGAACGGTGAGTTGCCTGTTCTGTCAGGTTGGATGCCGTTCTGGGCCCGGCCTTGCTTCTGAAATGGATGTGCTTGCTCGGGGCGGCTTGTGCTTCTCAGGCCGGGCCCCTTAACGGCAGTTACCCTGGTTGGGTTTATGGATTCATTTTTCTGCTCCTTTATATGCTGCATAACATAATTGGCAAGGTGCCTTTGTTAGTCTGTGCCCTGTAGACAAGACCAGGGCCGCGACCTGGTTTCTGCTGTTTCCTGGGTTGTGTGTAGAGCTGGATATACAGGTTTTTCTGGGAGCATCTGTCTTTCTATCCAAGTAGGAGAGCAGAAGCAGCCTTGGATGATCTTGCTGAAATGTGGCTCCTGTTTACAGAGGTTGCAGCGTGAGTCTGTGCTTGCTGCCTGTCTCGCTGTCTCTCTGGCTCAGAGCCTCCCAAGGCCCAGGCCCGTGGCCTGCATGGCAGCAGGCAGAGTTGCCGTGCATCCAGTGTTCCTCCTCCTGGGTGGTTATCAAGTGGATCCCTGAAGCCTGGAGGGAAACTCGCCCCTGTCTGAGTCTGATGTCTCTTTTTGACAGGGTTAGTGTGACTCAGATGGCATCAGGCAGTGAAGACCGTTTCGGAACAAGCATTTGGTTACTGTTGATATTTTATAATCTCGAGGGTTGTGGCTGTGGTAGCGGCATTCCACACCCTCTCTTATTAATTTCTTAGTTTAAACATGAGTGAATTGACCATGTTCTGCTTGTATTCGTTTGAAATAAGGAGATGAGGAAGAGGAGAACCTGTTCTTTTTGTGTCTTTGCTGTAATGGTGGAGTAGTAAGATCATAGCACATGGGAACCTGGCAGCTTGCTAGGCTGCTGAGTGACTTGAGGTTGACTTTAGGCTGTGGAGTTTTTTTCCATCCTGCTTAGCTGTGAGGTGAGTTGTCTGGGAGCATCTCGTTGAAACCAGGTGCTTCCAGACAAGACCTGCTGGCACTCTCTTCCCATAGGCGATGGCAGAGTCTCCTGAGATGCCTTCCTGGATGCACCTGGGGTCTGCCCTGCCACCCACTCGTATTCTGTCGCTCTCTCCTGGCATTGTGTGGCTGGAGGCCAAGCCAGTGTGATGGGGAAAGGCCCTTTTTAAATCCTGCCACAGTGTACCGCTCAGACCCCCGTTTTGTCATGGGTCTCCTCCAGTGGAGGAACCCCACTCATTGCTTGGCTGCCTGGAATACAGTAGGTGCTAAACCCCACATCACTTTAAAGAGCACTTGTGGTCAGTCTTGCTGTCATTGTTTCACATGGATGTGCTGTTCTGCTCTGAGTTTTGGGGGAGAGGGTGACTGGGGGGGGCGCTTTATTGGACCTGGGGTCATGATAGAGCNATGCCCAAATCCAGTTATCAGTCAGTGTGACTTAGCCACCCACTTGGCTGCGTTTGACATGACGCGTCTCACCTGAACTCTAGTTGCCTGTTGACCTTCCAGACTTTGTTTTGCTGGTAGGTCTCGTGAGCTTGGGGTGCACCAAGCCAACTCTGTATCTGTTCAGTCTTACGTGCTCCTGCCTTGCTAGTCTATAAATCCACATTCCATTCTTCTAGTTGCTTTGATCAAAAGCTTGGAATTACCTGGTACTTCTCTCTTCTTTCCTCCAGATTTCATAGAACCTGTTCATTCTAAGCTCACAGTATCTTCTGAAATTGATTTTTGTACCACTGCCACTGGTACCCCACCTCTGGTTTGGGCTGAGACTCCTAAAGCTCTCTTTATGAAGCTCTTATGCCTTTCCTCTCTCTAGGCAGCAGCCAGTTCCTTGTAAGCAGGAATCGACATGTGCCTTGTCCCGCGTTGTGCCCCCATCTCTCAGCGTGGAAGGCAGACGTCCTTATCCTGGACACCGGACGTGGTCCTCCAGCATCTCTCTGGTCCTGTCTGCCTGTCTTCCTCACCCCCGTCTCACCTAGTCTCACCTTCCTGCTGCATTTAGTAGTGTACTCTTGCCCCAGAATTTTGTGCTCGCTGATGCTTCTATTTAGAATACCTGTGTGGCTTTTGTACTTTGAGGTTCAGGGTCTTGGTACTGGAGATTTCTTCAAGCGTCATACAAAAACTGTGCCTTTGCCTGTTGCCCTTTAGCTCGTCACCTTGTAATGTTTCTTCTGTGTCGACTCTCTCCCTGCCTGGCATTGTATTGCTTGTTTATTACAAACTCTCTCCCTGTAGCAGATGGTGAGTTCCAGAAGGGAAGCTCTCTGTCCGTGTTGACGGTGCTGTGTGCACAGCTCCTGGGTGCTCTGCAGAGCATGTGCTCACCTACACCCTGGCCGTGTCCCTGCCCCTGCTTGCCACCCCTCAGGCACTTTGTGGATGTGCTCCTCTCTGTTCAGAGTTCTCCAGACTTCATTTTTGAAATGGTATGGACCTTGACCTCCAGATCACAAGCCGTGTCGTTTCGTGTTACCAAAATACAGATTTATTCATAATTGTGATGTGTTATAAGTCTCATCATCATAATTCTTGGAATTGGATCGCCCTTTACCCTTTCTTTCTGAATCACAGTTGTTGAATGCCTGCCTACGTACAAGATACACTGATTGGTAATTTTAATTTAAAATTGGGCTTTCTTAGGAAATGTTACTGCTTTTAATTCTCATACCAGTGTTTTACTATCATAACTTTGTGGGTTTAGCGGGCCTCATATATGGAAAGCAACATGTGTAAAGCTACGTAGCTGAGAAGCGGTCAAGTCAAGAGCTGAACCCAAGACTCCCGGATCCAGATCTTGCCCCTGTCTTTAAAAAAAATAAATTTGAGGCAGTCTTTACACTCTGTGAAATCACCTCTTAGGTGTGCAGTTCAGTGAGCTGCCAGATGTACATACACCCATGTGTTCAGTGCTCCATTGTTGATCCAGGACTTTTCCGATCACCCCAGAGTGTTCCAGTTCATTTGACTTCTTTAAAGAGTGGACACATTTGGTGGGTTGTCAGCCAGGCTGTCTCTGCATTTAGAAGCTTTTATGACTTTGTATGAGTTTGTGGCCTTTACCCGGAATGTGCCCGCTGCTGGACAGTGTCTGTGGAGACTTGACGGTGCCTCAAAGCCAGAGGCACGTGTCTGTCCAGTGAGCAGCTCTGGAGGCCTTGAGCCTGAATAGGGACCCCATGGTCAGACCGGCTCACGGCTGACCCTCACCATCTCACAGTGGTGCTCCTGGAGTCAGAGGCCCCACCCTAAACTGGCATCACAGTTTCCGCCTGAGCTGCCGTGCATGCCCAGACCAAGTGGGCTTTGAAATGCTTGCTTCTCTTCGTCTTCCCTGTCACCTTTCTCTTGTGGCGCCCCCACCGGCCCCTTTGTGACACTGTTTTTAGTTTGAGTATTGAGAATACTCAGCCTTGATCTGAATAGTTCAAGACATTCTGGAACTTGCGTTCAAGACCTGGCTTTCCTCCAAAAGCAAGCTAAAGGGGCGTCTGTAAGTCGTGTTCCTTCTCTGCTAATACAGTGTGTTTTCAGTTAGATTTCTTGTGAGGTCCTCATGACCTGCCTGGTGGCCGTGAGGATGCAGAAACGTACAGCGGCAGCGTGGTGAGACGGCGGATTGCTGTCTGTTTCCTTGTGGCTGTGGTGTACGTCTGTGTGTCAGTCAGCCAGTGCAGCCTGAAGAAAATATCACAGACCGGGTGGCTTAAAAAAAAACCGAACTTTAATTCTTAAGGTTATGGAGGCTGGAAGTCCAAGATTCAGGGTTCCAGTCACTTCAGTTCTTGGTGAGGCCTTGCGTCCTGGCTAAGAGAGAGAGAGCTTTGGTTTCTTCGCTTCCCCTTTTTATAAGGACACCACAGCCCAATCAAATCGGGGCCCCACCCTTATGACCTTGTTTAACCTTTGTCACCTCTTTACAAGCTCAGTCTTCAGATGTAGTCACATTGGGTGTTCAGGTTTCAGTTGGATTTTAGGGGGGAGTCACATTAGTTTTGTAACAGTTTCGTGTTCGGTAGGGATTTGTGATGGTGACAGTTCTTTAATTTTAGATTAAGTTAATTTCCATGTTAATCTGCACCATCTTTCTCTTTGTGAGACTAACAGTTTCCTGGCAAGTCAGGAACCTCTGAGGGCTGCTTGACCTCAGAAGACACTGTTCCTCTCTGTTGGGTGGAATTCTCGGACATGCGCTTGCTGAGTGGTTGCTCCCTCCCAAGTCCTCTGGTTCCCTGGGGGTTGAAACAGGGCTCACCTGCACCCGGAGCTGCCTTCCGAGGCCAGGGGCCCTTCAGAGGGCAGGCAAGGTGTTCTGTAGGCTCTGAGGGCTTGGGAGGGGACTGGCAATTGAGGCGGCCCAGGAAGGATGATTCTATCCTTGAGTTTGAAAAAACTCATAGGATAATTTGAAGTTGGGGGATTCCTATTTGTAGTACACTTATCCATCCGATGTGTCTGAATGTTATGCCCTAAATGTAATTTAGGGCAATGCTTTCTAGTTATGTTAAATTCTCAGCAAGTATGGAAAGGAAGGCCCTATACGGTCACCAGGTAGGGCTGCACTCAGCCAGAGGACATTTGCTCATGCGAGGAGTTTTCCTGTGTCCATTCTTGTCAGTCAGTGATAGCACCTACCTCTTACTGCTTGGAGAAAGGCCTCGTGTGTTTTCTAAATCTTACACGTTTCGTGCTTCGAATCCTGTGATATGTGAGTTTATGCAGTTTATAATTGCTATCAGATCGACCACAGTGGACTCTTGCAGTTTTGCTATGCTTGTGAATTTCTTAGATCCCATTTTCCCCAGATTTAGAGGACCTTTTAACTTGGTTTTTGAAAATAACCTATTATTACTTGAGCCACATAAAATGTTTAGAGTCCTGTCCAGCATATATTTAAAGCCAGGAGAGTGATAACTGGATATGCTTTGAGGGAAATTAGCCTGCAGGCCACAAATCCCTTAATTTGGAATTTGTTACTTAATCTCACCTGCTGCCAAATCTCATATATCCTTCTGGCTTTCTCCATGGTCTTTAAGGTCCTTCTGCAGAGTCCCAGATTTAGCTTCCTCATGATTTCTTTCCAGAAAATTGTAAAACTGTGCGGGTCTCTCATTCAGGAGGTTTGGGAACAATGAGGGAAACAGGAACTGTTCTGTAACCTTAGTCCTGTGTCTGCAGGCAACACGTCACCAGCGTCAGCTTGGCCTGTCAGCCAGGCTGTCCCTGTCTTGGGCCAAGGAGAATTTTTAGGGCTCCTCGTGCCGGACATCCTGGGACCTGGGTCCCCCTCTCTGCACCATCTCCTGGCCTGACACTGGTGCCCTTGGCTCAGTCACACGTTGGAGGTAACAAATCAGCTCCTTGCGGACACAGACAGGGCCTCTTCCCAGCTGCCCTGCCCTGCCCTTGTCTTTTCGATTATTTCTTAACCAGGTCTGCGCCTCCCTTTGCCAGGTAGGTGGGCATCCTGGTCACGCTTGGCACCTGGTCTTGATGATAGGGGGTGCCATCTGGGCTTGAGACTCCGGGCCAGCTTGTGGCGGTGTCTGAAGTGGCAGCTTCCTTCCCGTTTTCCAGAGCTCTGCCGTCTGATGCGTGAAGGCAGCCCAAGGTCTCCAGGTCGGAAACGTTGAACTACTGTTTCTGACACTATCCTCCTTTCCCATACGATTGGGGGTTTGTGAGGGGCCTCACTGAATGCAACTTGCTCCCTATCTTCTAGAGGGCTGAGGAGTCCTCTTCAGACATCACCTGGGTGGGTGACATGCCAGTGGACATATTCCAGAATATTCCATCTTGGCATGCAGGGGGCCCTGCTGGTTTCTAGCAGAATCTGAGCTGCAGATTGCCCAGCCTGTACCCTAGTGGCTTTCCCTGTCTCACTCAGTCCTTGACCTGACTTGAGACAACCCAGGCTGTTTGAAAAGGGCCTTTCCAGTCGACTCGGTTGGAAAGTGCTGCAGTTGTAAAGGGTGAGCTGGAAGCTTCTCAGCTGGCACTTTCTGAATTCCTCAGAGGAAAATATTGGCACACACTCCACCCTCTGCCTGAGCCCTCCTTATAAATCGAGAAGCCAAGAGTTAGGAAGCACAGGGCCAGGTCGAAGTGAGTATGTGTTTGGGGGTGGGGGGGAGGTACTATGTTGTCATCCAAGCTGAGAGAGCCGGCTGGTTCTTGATAACAGTCCCATATACTTCCTCCTTCTCCCCATGTTTTGCTGTTAATTTTCCTGCCACTGAAAATAGAAGTGTCTAGTGAATTCAATTTACAGTGTTTGTTTTTTTTTTTTTTTTCTGGAGAGCCTTTTCTGCCGAAGATGCAAGTAACGCTTTTGCTTTGTTTTTTCCTTCTCTTTTACAATTTAGATAAGAAGGAAGGTGGTAGGCTGCTTTATTCAACAAGTGTTGCACCTTTTAAGGAAAGTTTCCTTTTTTTCCTTTTTGGCTTTTTTCCTGTGGTTTTAGGGGACAAGGTGCTGAGATAAGAGGCAGGCGCTTGCCATTGATTTATTAGCCTGTTTGTTACCATCTGTCTGCCTCGCACTTCAGTCTGTTGATGGAAAGCCCGATGCAAACGTGCCATGGGGCTGGAGAGATTTCCATCTTCCCAAGTTGTCTGTCTGACTGCAGAGCCTGTGTAAATCACGTCTAGCCAGGCCCCCACAGGAGCCTGTGATGTGGCAAGTAACACTTGGGAGAGTGTTGGCTTAGTTTGTCTATCCAGCCTTGGACATTCCTACCGCTGCAGACGAAGGTCCTGCAAGGACACTGTCTCCAGCCCTGTCCACAGGGTCAGCCAGCACACTCTCCTCCCTCCTGGGGTCTCCCTTTATGGAAGAATTCCAAGGGAACAGGTTAAGATTGCCATCAAGTGGCTACTCTTGGTAGTGATGGGAGGCTGCACCAGCCACCACCACTGGCTGACTTGTCAGACAGTCTCTTCCGATTTCTTAGCCCTTTTGTGGAGCAAATGCACAGTTAAAGAGTGCTTTCTGGCTGAGGAACTGACTGGTTTTCTTGGCGGATGGTGGGCAGGGTGCGCTCAGTGCGTCTGCAGATGGTACACCCCCAGTGAGAATCACACATCAGGGTGCCCCACGACCACGCCGTCCCGGGTAGGTGCTGAGACTGGAGCAGGCCCTGGTCTGAGCTCAGGGCCATGGGGCTACGAATGCGCACCCTCTGGAGACTCCCCGAGAGAACTGTTGGCCGTTCATTCTCCCCGCAGTCTCGGCCAGGAGGCTACAGCCCTCCAGCTTTTCTCGCGGAAATTGGCAGAAGAGGGCCATGCCGTCGTCCGTGAGTGGGTGGCCCACGGTCCCGCCAGGGGTGAAGGAACTAGCAGACGCGCTTTGGCCACTCTCTCTTGGCTCCTGCTCGGTCGTTTCCCAGCTCTGTCAAGTGGAGGAATAATTTTTTTCCTCAGAGGCAATATTCTCAGGAGTAATGGGATGATTTATTTAAAGTCCTTAGTCCCTGGCAGGAAGGAAGCATTCAAAGGGCAGTTGTTATTGAGGTTCTAGATGTACATTACCTAACCACTTCTTCTCATAAAAGCTGTAGCTGGGTCATAAAACAGCATACTTAAGGGACTGTGTTAAAATCGGTTTGCTTTGTTCCCTGGGTGCCAGCATCCTGTAATTAGACCTCTCCCAGAACTTGCAGGGTAGAAACCCTGACCAAGCTTGAAGGAAAGGATCCCTGTTGAGTTTTCCCTAGCAGGTCATACCACGCTGGTGGGAAACCTTGTGTGTGTGTGTGTGTGTGTGTGCGCTCAGTTGTGTCTGACTCTGTGTGACCCCATGCACTGTAGCCCGCCAGACTCCTCTGTCCATGGGATTTTCCAGGCAAGAATACCGGAGAGGGGTGCCCTTTCCTTCTCTGACCCAGGGATCGAACCTGCATCTCTTACACCTCCTGCTTTGGCTGCTGGATTCTTTACCAGTGAGTCACCTGGGAAGCCCATTGGGAAGCCTGCCTAGTGGGAATAGTGAGAGTTTATGTGGGGGGGAAGTGCCCCTACCTGGGCACAGAACGCTGGATTCTGTAGCCTCTGAGGAGCCCGAGAGGGCTCTTCCTGAGCTGACACTTGGTAGGCGGAAGAGAATGGACCTGTGTCAGCTGTGTTGGGGGGCAGGCAGAGGGAAGATGACTGGAGTGTCCCAGCATGGCAGCTCAACCTAGGGCAGAGTCAAGGGAGAATCCTCTGAGGGCTCTGTATTTTCATCAGCCCTTTAGAAGAGAGAGAGGCTGTGCTGCACTGCAGTTTGTCAGATTAGCCCCAAATGCCTGGATTCCTGCCACTGAAAGCAGCATTGGATGCGGCAGAGAGGCGATCGATTGTAATACGCGCTGTCATGGCCTGTCATTCTGGTCCTGCCAGTGACTGGGTATCGCTGTGAGCAGTCATCCTTTCTCTGGCTTCCTCCTTCAGTAAAAGAAAACCCTTGCCACCCCTTGTCTGTCTTGGCTCTGTTTTAGCGATGGGTGATGACAGGATGTGTTTATGGCAGGCTCATGTTCTTCCAGCTCACTCGATGCCCTGTGCTGTTGGGTCACGAGACATTTGGAGGTCTTTGCAGAATTTGGAAGGGTGTGGATCGCAGGTAGTAATGTGGAGGAAATGTGCCGGTGGATGGGGTGTGCGTCCTTCCCCACCCACATCTCTCTGGGCCTACAAGAATGCAGGCTGATGGTTTCTCTCTAGAGGTCTGTGTGTGTAGGAACTGAGGCGGCGAGCCGAGTCCTCTGTGGGTTCACACCTCTCAGTGCCTGCAGGGTGGCAAGATTGAGTCTTAACTCAGAGCCGTTTCATGTGACACTTTGTTCCTGAGTCTTAGTTGATGCTTGCTGACCTTTCACCCTCAAGCTACAACAGGATCTCCTAAAACCATTTGTGATGAAAAAAAAAATTCCCCTTTTGGTGCAATTGCTTTGCACAGAGAAAGTTTTTCTACAGTTCTTAGTTTTCTGAATAAGCTTGTGGCTTTTGAATAGTTCCAACCTCGTTTTCCTTTCTCCCCTCCTGCAAGAGCCATCTGTGCTGCCTTGGAGGGGGTTTGTCGGCTCCTGCTCTGTTTGCCCCTCCCCTCCTTGTTGCCTGAAAAGAAGTCCCGTCTGTCTGCCATGCCCTGGGTGTGCCAGGCCTGTGTACTTAGCTCCTAGCAGAGAACAGCACGGAGACGCAGGGGCTGCTGCTGCGTCCCGAGACTAAATGCATGGAGGTTTTACAGATCAGCACTAGCCAGCGGAGCTCTCTGTGATGATGGAGACGTTTCATGTCTGCATCACAGCCACTAGCCAGTTGTGACTCTTGAGTCCTTGAGACCTAGCCCTAGCTGGTCTGGCTAGTTTTAGTTAATTTTAAAAGCCACGTATGAGTGTGTGTGTGCATGTGTGTGCGCACGCGCGTGTGTGTTTAATAGCCACTTGTGACCAGAGTCTACCAAATTAGACCATGAACTTAGGAGGGAGGGCGATTAGACCATGAACTTAGGAGGGAGGGCGAGCACAGTAGTGAATTTCTTCTGTCTTCCTTTGGCTGAAAGCCTTTTTACATACCTACCCCATGTCATCAATTTCAGAAACACTCCCAGCAAAGTGAAATGATAGTAGTATTTGTTTCAGATGCCTCTTAGTGTTTTGGGCAGCTTCAGGAGGCCCTTGCCCGTGGTATTAATGTCACAAAATTCCTGTTGTCCTTGACCTCAATGCAGCAGGTCTGCCACTGGCTCCAAAACCCCTCTCTTGTTCTTACCTGTCTCTTATCCAGGTTTTCTGTTAGCATCGCATAAGTAATGTTTAAAATAGCTGCGTTTTTTCATTGATCAACTTGTTTCGTGGTTGGGTACTGCGTCTATGATGGCAGCACTCTTAAGATTTCCTTTTGCTTTTGTATTTAAAGAAATAGATTTTGACTGTGGAGATTTCAGAAATTTATGAAGATTACCTCTGGGGAGAATACTGCTTTTTGTTACTAGTTTATTTTCTCTGCTTTCTGGACATTTATATTTTTTAAACACAACTTGTTTAAAATTGTTTTATGTATGCAATGGAATCTTTACAGTTTAAGTTACATTTTCTTTCCTCATGTTCCTAAGTGTTTGAAAATGTGATTTTTAAAAATCCTGTGTAATATTTAATATAATCATGTTCCATATTGAGTATTTGTCTTTAGTATGATACATAATACCTTTAAAGAAAATACCATGAAGAATATAACAAAACTGTTAATAGTGATTGATGTAATCTCACCTTATAAAAGAGGATTATAGTTGTGGTTTTTACTTAAAATTATTAGTCACAAACTGAGTTTATCAAAATTAGAGTATAAAAGATAAATAATTTGAGAAATACACAGAGCAACTTACAGGTGTAAATAAATTGTCTCCATTTCTTTAAAAAATCATTAAAAGGTTAAATATGTATCAAACATAATGTGAAGGTTAGTGTTAAATTTATGAAAGCTCTCATTTAATTTCACCTGAAAACTTGAACTTAATTCTCAAGAATTCTTTAATTTTGATTCATGAATGCCAGCAAATCAAGTGTATTATAAATTTCACCAGGCATTCCTAGCAAAATACTTTTTTTAAACACAAAGAGATAAGTATTTGACATATTTTCCTCTCTAGGAAGAAAAGCGGAAGATTGCCTTTGAAAGCTTGGTAAGATGTAGAATGTGGCCCTCTGAGGTAATAGAGTGCTTCAGGCTTATAAAGACCCTGAGATGGCCTCAAAAGAAGCACCTTATGTTTTCGACAGGATTCATTAGTCCTGAGCCACTTCTCTAGGCTTATGCTAGATTTTGAGGGTTATTACGATGAGCAAGACTAAATCCTCTTGGTCAGGAACCTGACAATCAGGTATGACATTGAATAGCACCTGTGGAGCAGGTGATACTGTCGCTTAAAGGCTGAGCAGGAGGGGCTGCAGGAACTTCCTGGGCAGACAGAGGAGAGACTACTGCAAAAGAAGGAATGGCATGTGCAAAGGCACTGAGGCTTGAGAGTGCAGGGAATGATGAGAACATGTTATTGGCTGTGCGTGACCCCCCCAGGCCAGCTACTCCAGTGCCTTCGTGGACCGTCATGGGTTGTCCATGTTGCCACGTTTGAAAACCAAAGCACTGATAGCCAGTCTGTCTATTGCATGGCTCAGAAAGCTGATACAGGAAAACTTTGTTTCTTTAAAAAAGAATTTAAACCAGTAAAAGAAACAACAAAATAATCAAGATGAACTACATTGAAATCCTTGGGCAAAAATTCTTGTTTCTGTTTAATTTCTTCGTACTACTTCCTAGAAGTGAAATCGCTAATATAAAAATTGTCATCCCCTTATCAGTATGTTGCCATACTTGCGGTGTGTGAGGCTGTAGGCTTTGTCAGTGTTGTGACCTGCCTCTGTGCTTGGTAAAGCTTCTGCCTGCAATGCGGGAGACCCGGGTTCGAACCCTGGGTTGGGAAGATCCCCTGGAGAAGGAAATGGCAACCCACTGCAGCACTCTTGCCTGGAAAATCCCAGGGACGGAGGAGCCTGATAGGCTACAGTCCACGGGGTCGCAGAGTCGGACACGACTGAGCGACTTCACTCTGTTCCTGGTCTCAGCGCTGTTCAAACAGTGCTTTCTGTTACTCTTTATCCTTAAGGAGGTAAAGTGGCCATGTTGTGATTCTCATTGAAGTCTACTCAATACTATTGTGATTAATTTTCAAAACTATAGTTTTGATACTCTTTAACTTGGCATCATTTCTTTATCTGCCTTTTCAAATCCATTATCTGAATCATTAAAAAAAAAAACAAAACATTAGGGACTTCCCTGGTAGCCATGTGGTTAGGGATCCGCCTTGCAATGCAGGGGACACTGGTTCAATCCCTGGTTGGGGAACTAAGATCCTACATATTGCAAAGCAACTAAGTTCTTCCGCCACAGTTAAAGATCCTGCATGATGCAATGAAGCAAAATAAGTTTAAAAATATTAAAAGCTTACATATATATGTATCTTCTGTTTCTTTTTACAATCAAATAATTAAAAAGTAAATATTACCCACAAAAATTGTATTTCACTAGCACCAAAGTTTTGTTAAGGCATAAAAAGTGAAAGTCACTCTGTCACATCTGACTCTCTGTGACCCCATGGACTGTAGCCCAGCAGGCTCCTCTATCCCGGGATTCTCCAGGCAGAAATGCTGACGTGGATAGCCGTTCCCTTCAGATTGAACCCAGGTCTGTGGCACTGCAAGCAGATTCTTTACCATCTGAGCCACCGTGGAACCCCTTATTAAGGCATGTAGGTAGCCCTTCATAAAGCGCTCATCATGTGCCATTGGTGCTTGACATCTTAAACCACTGTTGTCCCTATGGCCATTTAACAGATAAGCAGAGTGAGGCACAGAGCTTTCGTGAGAGCTTAAGAAGAGTTAAGGTTCTCCTTAATAGTTAATGGGAAGTAAAACTAAAGATTAGAACCAAGCAATCTTGTCCAAATTATGATATATGTGCTGTGAATAAGTAAGCTTTTTAGTGGTCTAGATGCCCAAATAACCCCCCCCCCNAAATCGCTAATATAAAAATTGTCATCCCCCTATCAGTATGTTGCCATACTTGCGGTGTGTGAGGCTGTAGGCTTTGTCAGTGTTGTGACCTGCCTCTGTGCTTGGTAAAGCTTCTGCCTGCAATGCGGGAGACCCGGGTTCGAACCCTGGGTTGGGAAGATCCCCTGGAGAAGGAAATGGCAACCCACTGCAGCACTCTTGCCTGGAAAATCCCAGGGACGGAGGAGCCTGATAGGCTACAGTCCACGGGGTCGCAGAGTCGGACACGACTGAGCGACTTCACTCTGTTCCTGGTCTCAGCGCTGTTCAAACAGTGCTTTCTGTTACTCTTTATCCTTAAGGAGGTAAAGTGGCCATGTTGTGATTCTCATTGAAGTCTACTCAATACTATTGTGATTAATTTTCAAAACTATAGTTTTGATACTCTTTAACTTGGCATCATTTCTTTATCTGCCTTTTCAAATCCATTATCTGAATCATTAAAAAAAAAAACAAAACATTAGGGACTTCCCTGGTAGCCATGTGGTTAGGGATCCGCCTTGCAATGCAGGGGACACTGGTTCAATCCCTGGTTGGGGAACTAAGATCCTACATATTGCAAAGCAACTAAGTTCTTCCGCCACAGTTAAAGATCCTGCATGATGCAATGAAGCAAAATAAGTTTAAAAATATTAAAAGCTTACATATATATGTATCTTCTGTTTCTTTTTACAATCAAATAATTAAAAAGTAAATATTACCCACAAAAATTGTATTTCACTAGCACCAAAGTTTTGTTAAGGCATAAAAAGTGAAAGTCACTCTGTCACATCTGACTCTCTGTGACCCCATGGACTGTAGCCCAGCAGGCTCCTCTATCCCGGGATTCTCCAGGCAGAAATGCTGACGTGGATAGCCGTTCCCTTCAGATTGAACCCAGGTCTGTGGCACTGCAAGCAGATTCTTTACCATCTGAGCCACCGTGGAACCCCTTATTAAGGCATGTAGGTAGCCCTTCATAAAGCGCTCATCATGTGCCATTGGTGCTTGACATCTTAAACCACTGTTGTCCCTATGGCCATTTAACAGATAAGCAGAGTGAGGCACAGAGCTTTCGTGAGAGCTTAAGAAGAGTTAAGGTTCTCCTTAATAGTTAATGGGAAGTAAAACTAAAGATTAGAACCAAGCAATCTTGTCCAAATTATGATATATGTGCTGTGAATAAGTAAGCTTTTTAGTGGTCTAGATGCCCAAATAACCCCCCCCCCTTTTTTTTCCATTTAAAAAGTCTGATGGAACATTTTTTCTGATAACTTATCAATTTGAACCTCCTGGCTTAATTGTAGTCGCATTTCAGTGGTATTAGTGACTAAATCCATTGTAACCAAGTTTGTTTCACTAGTTAATATACAGTCATCCAACCCAGTTCTCCCTTCTGTGTTCTTGTAATTATTGGTATTATTTTATAATTGTACATTGTGGCCTTGAAGTCACGTTGGCTGTAGGGCCAGCCACATGTATTACACAGTTGAGCGCTGTTGGTGCTTCAGGAATTAGCAAGCCCTCTTGGAAGGGGTCCAAGTCAGACTCCGTATGTACTTAATTCTGGTTGGTATATTGCCAGTGTCTTAACTTTGATTTAAATACAATTTTAACAAGTAATGTTTATTATTAGCATAATGACTGCTGCAAAGTGCCCACACTTCAGTAGTATTTTTGAAAGTCAGATATTGGCACAGTGGATCATTTTTCTGTATTGGCTTTTTAAAAGTTATTATAATTTAGGTGATATGATCCATACTGTGTGAGTCAGCTCCGCTAACAGAGAAATATCTTTGGACACAGGGCTAATGCAGTGCGCTCATTAAAGCCCTCTCATTTCCTAGACTTCCTGGACACCGCCACCTTTATTATGCCTTCCTCTCACAGGGAAACCCACTCTACCCTGCCTTCCTATTTAAGTAGTTTTGGTAAATTGCTGTTCATAGCACATAACTCAGGCAGTAAGGTGCCCCCGTCGTGGGCAGTAGCTTGTATAGGCAGGGAGTTGGAGCGCTTTTGGAGGTCGATCATGGGTGGTAGGGAGCACCCCAGCATTTGCTCTAGCAAAAGACAGGCTCTTCTTTCCTGTTTGAGGTGGATCCCAGCCCTCAATATCAGCTGACTTCCTTGATTGGATACATGAATAAAATAAGGTCTGAATGCTTCTGAGGCAGTAGGTTCTCTTAATTAGCACAGGGTATTATTAGATATCCAAATTTGATTAAGGCAAGCAAATGAATTGTTCTTTCCAATTTTGTCCACCTCCAAGATTTGGGGTTTGCTTCAGCTGTGTATTTTTTAAAATGCTGAGTGCACCTGGTGGGCTGCTGGAGTTGGCCCAGCTCATTTTGGTTGTGCACGTAGGTGGATCTTTAATTCTGAGACCTCAGATGTCCTGGCATTGAGGCAATAATCAGGTGGAGGGCAGCCTTGTACCTGGCTGGCTGCAGAGCATTTCTTCAGATAGGACATCCTTTCTGAAATTCTGATCTCTTCTAAAGTAGCAGTTGAAGTGACTAGTACTCTGGAGTCTTGAGTAATAAAAGGTCTTCATATTTAAACATTTGGAGGTTCAGTGATACATTGCTGGTACACAAGCAAAAAACTGACTTTGGAAATCCGTTTGCTGTTAACTTATAAATTTGAATATTTGCGTATCCAAGAATTTCTAGTAATTTTTACTCTTAGGTGTGTATCTCAGAGGAACTGTAGCACTTCCTTGGTAGGGGGCAGGCAGAAGGATGTTTGCAGCATGGTTCATGATAGCAACAGATCAGCAACACTTTAAATGAACAAGAGAATAAAAATAAATTGTGGAATATCCATACAGTGGGGCTTCCCAGGTGGCATGGTGGTAAAGAACCTGCCTACCAATGCAAGAGATGCAGCTTTGATCCCTGGAGGAGGAACTGGTAACTCGCTCCAGTATTCTTGCCTGGGAAATCTCATGGACAGAGGAACCTGGTGGGCTACAGGTTCCATGGGGTCATAAAGAGTCAGACACGACTGAGTGAGCACACACACACATACACCATACAATAGAGTGTGATAAATCATAGTGAAAATGATGGGACAGAGTATAAACAGAATCATGGTGGGATCTTAGTAACCTAATGTTGAGCTGGACGAAAACTCTTCTTGGGCTTAACGTGATGTGATAGCCTTTTTGCGAAACTAGTAATTGTGCACAGTTAAATAATACACAATTTAGGCATGCATATTTGTGCTGTAACTTAAAAAATAATGAGGTAGGGGGAAGCACAATAGAGAGTATTTAGTTATTGAGTTTGCCGATTTTCTCTATTTTATCCAAGTCACAGAAAAGGGGGCTCGACAGAGTTGCCAGTATTGGGGGGAGTCTTGTCTTCTTTTAAGAATTGAGACTTCTCCGATCTTTGAATGTTGCAACTTAGCTGGTGATGCTGTCAATCATACTTTGTTTGAATAAAGAAACAGTCATTGCCAGTCTCCCTTTCTACCCTCTCCTCTTAACAGAATTTCAGTACTGAAAGTTGTGATGCTGTTGTGAAGCTGAACTTCGCTTTCAGTGTTCTTGTATATCTCCTGGAGGATGCTGGTCCTTCTAGTCTGTCCAGTGCTGAAGATAGCTTTCCTTTTTGGTAAGACAGTGTTTTAGCTCAACAGTCCAAAACCTACTGAAGTTTACATACAGCCAGGAGTTTTCCCTGGTCCTCTTCCCGACCCAGCAGCAGAGCACAGGACAGAGTGGACACACAGGGCTGGCTAAGCACGTCTTTTAGGGAATAGATTCCTAGTCCACAGTCTGATGAATTTGAGCAAATTCTGGGAGAGAGAGGAGGACAGAGGAGCCCAGCACGGTGCAGTCCGTGGGGTCATAAAGAGCCAGACACAGCCTGGCACCTGAACAACAAACAGTGCGTCGTCAGATGCTGCTGTGCTTTCAGAAGGAAGAGCAACCTGGGGCCCAAAATCCTGTTAAAGCGAAAGTGTTAGTCTGTCAGTCATGTCCCACTCTTTGCGACCCCATGGACTGTAGCCCGCCAGGCTCCTCTGTCCATGGAATTATCCAGTCAAGGATACCGGAGTAGGTTGCCTTATCTTTTTGACTTTAAATACCTTGTTACTTTCCCAGTTGATTGGAAGAGGAAGCCTGGGAGACTAGAGATAGGGAAAGAGCAGAGAGCCCTTACTTACCCGCAGAGGCTGTGTCTGAGTGGTCAGAGTGGGGGTGTTAAGCATAGCCATTATCCATTCATGACCCTCAAGCTTCATTTCTGACTGATGGTTATGTCTTGTGGTTTGTACTTTCTTACTAACCTCTTTTCAAAATTTCCGTATATCCAGAACAATACCTGCCTCGCATCTCCTTTGCAGTTCTCCTTTTTGGGTGCTTTTGATCAGGGAAGGCCAATAAGACAAGTCCCAGTACAAAGAAGAGGGACGAGCCAAACAGTCACCCCTTAAATGCCCTTTAATGGACTGTGTATGACTTATGCTGCGGTGGGATACACGCCAAACAGTTGTTCAGCATAATAGGAATAGATTGCACTGGAGAGAGCTGAATGAGGGTCTGTTCTGGGCGCACACTGGGCGTGTAATGGCTGCAGAGGCTTTTCCAGCTCTCTATCCTACGGGGAGTTTGCATGAGGTGGTTCTGGTGTGTTAGCTTGCCCCTGGCCCCAGAAAGCCCAGATTCTTGGATGGCCTTCTGCTTGTTGAGGATTTACTCGCCGTGCTTTTGGTTAAGAACCAGACCTACAGAAGCTTCCGTTGACATACCTGTAAAGTGGGGGATTGTACAGGTTATCTCTAAAGGCCTCACCTGTAATTTTGGTTTTAAAGTGGTGGAAATTGAGTAGAGGTTTGGGCAGACCATTACCTGCCTCCTGACGNTTACAGGGTGAAAAGCTATTTGAGCCTTTCCTTTTTCTCATTCTCATTCATCAGGAAGGGGGAAAAAAACCCCAGACCCCTCCTCTTTGGTGTTAGAGTCTCTCACAGCCACATAAATAACCTTCCCTCCCGGCGCCTCCCCTCCCCCCGGCCGCGCGGAATCTGCACCGGCGGAATCCGCAGGCGCCCGCGTTACGTGCAGGGGAGGATTGTTGACAAGTGCTCCGAGCCTGCCTCGCGCGCGCCTCCCCCTCCTCCCTCCCGTGCTCTGTCCTCCTTCCTCTCTGTCTCTCTGCAATGATCCGGCTCTGAGGATGGCTGCTCCACGGGCCTGCCAGGTGCAGTTTCTGGTGGCTTATCTTGAGGAACCTGGGATAGAAGGTCTGTTCCTATGAATAAAATAAAAAACCAAGTAGCTCTAGGTTTGTTTCAGGCTGCTGTGGCTTTTGTTGGAGAAATAGGCCTTTTGTGGGTTTCCCTGCTGGGGTCCTGATTAAATCCATTATGGATGGCAAGGTGCTGTATATGTATGAGAGTATGTTTAAGAAAAGAAAGTGTTGTGATTTGCTTAATATTACTGTTCTTTCGGCTTTGGTATCCTTGGGGGCAGTGGTGGTTCCTGCAAAGGCACTGTGGAAATTTACAAGAGAGAATTCATGTCGCTCTTAAAGCATTGAGCTCTGTTGACCATTTTGGCCAAATCTGCAGTTTTAGTCAGGCTTGTATGGATCTCGACCTTTCTCTGGGGACTGAATTGCCATCCAGTGATGGCTGGCCCCGTTTATTTTATTGCTAGTTTCTGTGATCATTTCCCAGCATTTAAAAATAGATGTTTGATTATAAATTAGTTCATCCTCTGCCATAGCTTTGGTCTCCTTTATAAACAGTATGCATGGTTTTCATTTCCCTTCATACTTTCTTTCTCCGCCTCTGTCCTCTTTCCTTGAAAAATGGAGGAAACTGAGGCACGTAAACAGAGACTCAGTGATGCTAGGTTGGACCTCGGAGCCTGGGCTTTGCGTGCTCTCGGCTCTGCCCCCCATGTTTCGTGCATTCATACTTGTTTGCATAAGTATAAACACAGGTGAATTTTAGCAGCCATCAATTTTAGGTGCCTCAAATCTTTGCCTTGTTACTGGAGTTCTGCTTTCTGTACTGTTTCCATTACATTTCAACCTCGGAAAGAAGGCAGCTCCAGGAGGCAGTAGGCCTCTCTGAGCTAGCTTGCTGTCTGCAGATTTTTGTTTTTTCTTTTGGACTTTGACTATCTCACTTAATCCTTTGTTATAGTCATCTGAGAAGTGGGTGTACAGTTGACTTATCTGTATTGTAGCGAGGTACGAGTGCACTGGAAAGCTTATAACAAAGAGTTTAGGACTTCCATGGGGTCTGTTTTATGGGCTTAGGGAATAAAGACTGCCAGGGATGTTTGGCGCGAGGATGTGGCTGTTTACCTTTCTGAATTAAGTTGTCAGGACACTTAAGTGTTTGGAGTTGTTCCTGTAAGCTAATAACTTTATGGGATTTGTTGATTTGTGTTAAAGCCAGCTTTGTTTAACTTTGTAGAGATTTGTTAATATTGGAGAACTGGCTTCTGTGGGTGACTATATTTTGTGGGGTAAATGTAATGACTATGAGAAGCTTTCCTATTCTCTCTCTCCAAATACACACACACGCAGACACGTTTTAATTATAGGTAGAATGTCACTATCTGGGAACATGCTCTGCTTATGGAAAATCTCCCTTTGAGAAGTGCAAATTACAGGATTTATAAAACCAGATTTTGGCATGTCACCTTATCGGAACAGAAGACTTTGGACGCGCTGGTCTTGTTTATCTAAAAGAATTTTGATGGAAATGCGCTGGGCTCCCTTCCGCCGTGTCTGCCTCTAAGTTCCCAGGCTCTGCAGTGGTCCATTGTTCTGCAGCTCATTTTCCACACCAGCCTAAGCCCAACACTGTCTTTAATCACTTCTTTTGAATGTAGAAGGCAGTCTTTGACCTCGCGGACACTCAGCACTGGGCCACTTGTCCAGCACCCCCTTTCACTTAGCTGGCAAGAGACCTGAGTTTCATGTTTTAGGGGATTCCAAGGATTTGTGCTTTTGAGGAACAGTTACAACTAGGTTGACTGGTTTGCCGGTGTAAACATGGCGAGGTCCTGGGATGGGGGCAGGGACCAAGAGAAGGTGTGACCCTGAGGTGGGAGACTGAGGGCGGCGACTGGACCTCAGGTGTGACCCTGAGGGCGGCCACTGGACGCAGGGAGAGCTTCTCGTCGCAGAGCAGTGTGAATGCTCGTGTTCCAGTAATCATTTTTGCTCAAGATGCGGCACCTGTTCTGATTGTTGTAGGAATCATTTGAAGGATGAAGGGTGGGAGGATGGAGAATGCAGGGAGAAGAGCCTTGGCCCTGAAGAAGTGGCGGAGCTGTGCTGACACACAGGGCCCTGCTTACGGCATCGTCACCAGAGCCTCAGTAGCTTCTGGGCCCAGTCAGACATCTTTCCTGGGGATCCCGGGCCCTTCGGTATCCAGTGAAGCTCTGCTGTGGCACTGTGATCCTTCTGTATCCAGTGAAGCTCCGCCGTGGCATTCTGGGCCTTGCGGGAGCCTCTTCTGTGGCCCCTGTCGGGGTGTGGGGAGGAGAGGCCTCTTCTCTCCTGGTGGTGCTGGCCGCTGGGGTTTAGTCGGAGCAGGGATCTGGCCCACCTTCTCGTGTATGTGTACAGCCTGTTTGCGGGATTGTTCCCTCTGTGCCTGGAGGTGAGGAGCTGCCTCCTGGGCTGGGGTTTCTGTTTGTGTCTCTTCCTGTTCACGTCTCTCCAATTTAGTCATTTGCTTGATTCTGAAAAGAGGAGAAAAGGAGGGTCAGATACTTTCCTTGCCTGCCCAGTGGCCCAACATTTCTGTGACATTATCCCTGTCAGGTTTTGAATGAAGATCCTTTCTGAAGAGATGTCCAAGAAGGTTTTGTGGAGAAAAACTCTGGCTGTGCAGGGTTCCTGGGGGATTCTGTAACCTTCCTGCCTCTCTCTCTCAGTCTGTGTGCCTGCCTGCCTGTCTGTCCATCCATCTTATCTGTTTGTCCATCTGTCTGTCTCTTATATTTATCTATCCATTCTTCCATCCATACCGCTCTCTCTCGCTCCTTTCTGGGTGCACTTGCCTCTTGGGGGCTCTTTTGAGGGGCCGCTGGGGCTGTGTTTTCTTGGCTGGAGTGCAGAATTGCCATCGCTGATCTGAGAGCAGACAAAGGGGCGCCCTGGCCTGTTGGGGGCCATCCTCCTGAGGGAAAGGGCTGCGTATCCTCCGTGAGCTGAAGGAGTACACCCCACTCATTCATGCTTTGCTGCCCACGAATGTGGCAGTGACACCATGCCTCACGACTGTGATTTGTTCTCAGCCACCTTGGTGTTTTGTGGCGGAGAGGGTGTCAGTGGACCAGCCTGAGCTTCACTTTGCAGACCCCTCTGCCCTGCTCACCCACTTCCCAGGACCCCAGGATCGATCCAAGGCTCAGCTGCTGACCTGAGTATATACAGTTGGGTTTAAACTACATTTTCATGTTGACTCTGTGAAGCTGGCCCCAGCCAGGTTTTCCCCGGCATCCACATGTACAACACAAACAGTGTAATTTTTCTTTCAAAATCTGAGTGAAAATAGGCTTTGTTTTCCACTAATCATGGCAACAAAACAGACATTCTAAGTACCTCAGAGAAGGTCCTACCTCGGCCAAGGGGGCTGCTTTTATGTCTTGCCAGCCCCCTCCCTCAACACACGCACACACACACGCATGCACTGCTGCTGCTGCTGCTGCAAATGAAAGCTCTCTTTGGATGCTTGACTGTTTAATATGTAATGTGATACCTTGTCTCGCAGTGACAGGGTGACAGACGGGCATTGGCTCCATAACACAGAATTACCTTTTGTGCATCTCTTTTACAACAAAGCCGAATACACTGACTCTCCCTAATATGCTAATACGTTTGGTGTGCTCCAGATGTTTTGGAAGCTCGGGAACAGCTTCAAAGGTCTCCTTGTTTTTCTTTCTCTTTAACCCTTCTCTAGGCCTAGCTTTTGCGAAATGAGAGGGGTTAGATTTTTCTTCCATTGTGTATTTCGTCCTGTATGGATAGCTAACAGGAGGACTGGGAAAACTTCTTTGTGTCTAAAACATTGTAAAATTAGAAGCACTGCCCAGGCTCGCCCCCCCTTTCAGAGGTTGGGACAGAATTTCTTCTCTGCGTATGTTTCTGTTCTGAAATCTGTAGCTGTCATCACCGCTTAGCTGAAGGAATCTTTGGCCTCATTTGTGTTTCAAGTGTCCCAGCCCGCGTGATGTTACAGCCAGAGGCAGAAGCTCACGCACACGCGCGGGCAGCCCCACGCCCCCTTCCTCTTTGCTGCTGCTGTTCCAGGCTTAGCAAGGACCCGTTCAGGTGTATTGCCTTGAAAGCCTTTTCATTGCTGGCTCACGTGGGAGGTGGGGTGCAGAGCTGCTGAATTCTGTTTCCTCTGGGCTCTCAGCTCCTGAGCGCGGGCTCTGCCCTCAGGGTGGCCTGTGACTCGCCTCCCTGTCAGCTGATGGTGACTTGCCGAGGTTGGAGGCAGTGCTCAAGCCGCCTTTACTGCAGTGACTTGGAATTTTCAGCTCATATTTATTGCTTTTGTGAAAGACAATAGACGTGGTTTAATTTAAGTTCAACCTACTGAATATTAATAGAGGGGAACGAATGCCTGAGTTGGGGCGGGGTGCAGAATGTGTGGGCCTTTCTGCTTCTCCTCTGTTTAATTTCCTCTCCCCACAAAGGTTTGTGTTGATGAAGGGAGGGGTTTGGAAAAATAAAGCCAGTTTGTGTTTGAAGAAGGGGATGCTGTTTGATTCTTTCTCATGGACTGAAAATCATTGTAAAAATTGGTGGCAGGGCTTTGTTCCGGGGAGAGGAGAGGCAGCCCGCACTGGCTTGCCTGATGTTCTCGTAATGGCTCTTCTGCCCCATGGCGTCGAGATCCGCCTTGCTGACCTGGCTCTCCTGGATTGGCAGGTGGTACAAGTTGACTGAAAACCTTCAAAATGAAATAGGGTAGCCGGCGCACTGGAGATGTGAAGGGTGGGGTGGGGGTGTGCAGAAAGGAAAAAGCCCATGTTTATCCATCCATATAGACTGTCTCACTGAAAATAAATGAACATTTTCTCAGTGCTGATGTACAGGCTGGGATACTCAAATCGAAACAGTCAGTCATATGCAGAACACGTCAGTCTCACCGCCTAAAAAGGCTGGAAACAGCTGACGTCCCCCGGTTCATAGAATGGGCAAGCAGCACCTTTGCATGTCCCCTGTTTTCCTGATCTGGAAAGTGAGTGACAACCCATCCCTCCCCTAGTTCGGTTGATAGACTTTGTTAATCCTTGAAATGTGGGAAACTTTGGTGTTCTTTCAAGATATCGGTCTGATGAGGGCATGGAACAGTGGACTCAGTACTTTGATCCTTTCTTAATGGAGGCCTAGTCTCGCCATAGTCTTTCAGAGCATTCTCTTCCTCAGCCTGACGTTGAGCTCCCATACAGTTAGTTAAAACTGCCCCCTTTCCTGTAAGATTTCATAATTCAGTTTCCTTGAATTTGTGCTTGGACAGGTTTTTTTGTTGTTGTTGAGAAAAGAAACATTAAATCCTTGTTCTATATGATGTCTCTGAGATGGTGATTGTTCAGTCGCTCAGTCGTATCTGACTGTTTGTGACCCCACGGACTGCAGCACACCAGGCTTCCCTGTCTGCCGGAGTTTGCTCACACTCACGTGCATTGGGCTGGTGATGCCATCTGACGGTCTCACCTCTGCTGCCCGTTTCTCCTTTTGCCTTCAAATCTTCTCCAGCATCAAGTTTTTTCCAGTGAGTCATATGAACACTTCTCTCCCCTCCCCATCATTTGTTACTTTTTAACCATATTTACCATTAGCTTTGTGGTTAAAATATTTTAAGCAGCCCTCTTCCCCTTCACAAAATTGATGATCAGAGGTGGGCGAATGAATGCCCCAGCGGAACTTTGGGTATGGGTGCCTTACTGTGAGTTGTTACGACAGGACAAACATAGTCAGTTTCCTGGGACCTAGTGCACGCTTCCCCAGAGCTTTACAGTGTCTTAGAGCAACTAGATCTCTTGCTGACTGTTGCTTCTGCCTGCAATAGTGGATCTCAGACTGTGGTCCCCAGAGCAGACAGCATCTTCTGGTGTTAAAAGAGCATGTTAGAAGGGGGCCGTGTGCTTGAACCTCCAGGTGGTTCTAACTAGCGCTTTAGCTTGAAGGTCACCGCTCTTCACAGTCTACTGAGGTTCTCCTTGTCCCTGAACAGCTGAACTTTTCTCTGCTTTACTTATTCCTTCACTCTTTCACACGTGGGCTGCCTGCTCGCTCAGCAGACCCTTGAGACCTTGCTGTGCCCCAGAGGGGAGAGCAGGTACTTGTTCCCCGTCTTCACCCAGCGGCGCCCCCTTCCTGTCTCCTCCTTGTTCCAAACACAGCTTCAGGACGACCTCCTCACCTCCTGCGCCGCCAGCACCGCCACAGCCTTGGCTTTTGTTTCTAGGCGATTGCAGATACCAGCTTCGCTCTCCTCACTCTGCCGTTGGCAGGTTTGCTGGCTCCGGTGATTCATCTCCACTGCCCTCCCCTCTGGCTCGCCATGCAAGTTCAGGGCTGCACACTGCTAACTGACACACACTGAAATTTAGTGACACACACTAACTGACATACTGCTAACTGCACACTGCTAACTGACACACGACTCAAATTTAGATTTGCTGGATTATGCGTCTGTCCCCAGTGCCCTGGTATATGGTAGGTGTGCAGAAAATAGTTATATTTCCTTCCTCCTTTCCCACTTTACTCTCTTGAAAGTCCTTTTGTACTACTGAAAAATGTGAATTCAACCAGGAATACACTTTTATTTTAGAGATATATGCCCCTTAAATGTTAATTTCATACAAGTTCCTTAACCAGAGTGTTTTTTTCATATTCAGCACCCTTTTCAGTGTGGTGGTTCATCCACTGACTTAAATTCCGTCCCTGGGCTAGTTCGCTGATCTGTGTGTGTGAGGGTGCTTGTGTTCTCCTGCTGTCTGGGTGGGCTGTTTGTGTGGTCATGTTAACACGTCTGGTGGGGAGAGGGGACCAACTCCAACCCGTTGCATTTCTGCAGGGCTCTCATTTAGTGCTGATCATAGAGATGTTATTTCAACCACATATGTAGAGCTGCATTAGAAAATATAAAAGAAGCGGGTAAGACTAATTTAAATGTGTTTGATTAACCTAATAATTTGTCCAGAATACTTTTAGAATTAATACAAAATTATTTTAGAAATGTTTAGTTATAGTGAGTTTTAAATGTGGTTAAATAAAAATAATAATTTATCCTCTTACCCACACCAGCTATATTTCAAATGCTCAGCAGCACCGTGTGGCTGGTGGTTACTCTAATGAATAGCACTGCTCTCATCTTTGAAATGTTGGCCACACTGCAACCCTCAGACCCATAGATTTCCCTCCAGTTATGTCTCCTGGTTGCCTCACGGTGCACACTCCCCACATTTTTCTCTTTCTCTGGGAAGTTGTCTGTGTTTTCATTTCCATATTGTAGTCATGACTCCCAGAGCCCCACGTCTAAGTGACAACCATGGGATTTTATTTACTGCATTGTATTAGATTTCCAACCTTATGTTATTATTCATACTCTGAAATGATGTAAAAACAGATAACTGGGGAAATGCATAAGCAGGCCAAGACCCAGGGTTTTGTTGCTTTCTGCCTGAAAATCCGACTCAGTGGGTGGAATATCGTGTTTATGGCGACTAATAGGAACCACTCTTTAAATGCTTCAGCTAGAAAGGGATTTAATACAGGGACATAAATGCTTACAAACTTGCTGAAAGTGTTGGGAGAACAAAAGACTCCTGCCCTTTTGGCTTTATATAAAAGCCAAGCCCTGTGAGAATGTAGGCACTGTGTTAGCATTTCTGCCGATGCCCAGAGGCTGGTGACTAGGCAGTGAAAGTGGGGGCCAGTGGCTGTGGATGCTTGGGCGGGTACAAGCCTCCCGTTGGTAGAAACGAAATTGCATCCAGAACCCTGGATTGGATGGAAGGATGTCTGCGCTCTGGAAGGACCAGGCTCTTACTCGGCCACCGGTTAGTGTGACCTGGCTGCCAGACGGCTTCCATATCGCTTGGTGCAGGCTCTCCTCCAGCTCGGGTTACCAGAAGCACACCCTGGGGCCCTGAGACCCCCTCTTCAGCATGGCACCATGCATGCTGCCATGGAGAGTCTTTGTCCTTTGAGACGGTGAGATTCAAACATGGCGACTCTGATGGGAAGGATTGCTATGAAGAGAAAGTTGTCCAGTCAGATTTCTCGTTAAGAACCGATAGGTGGCTACAAAGCAATGACTGATGCTTTCTCTTGCGTGGTAGTTACTGTTTCCTGAAGGCAATTCCAAAAAGGGTTTTAGTGTTTTCTGGAGTAAATATATAGTTCTGGGAGGATAACTAGTTCGAACTGGTAATAAGTAAAGTGCTTTTCTCTCCCCAGTCTTGAGAGATGCTGATGTGCTTATGTCTCCTGCCTTGGCAGGCGAGCTCTTTCCCTCTAGCGCCACCTGGGAAGCCCAGTCGATGTACTTCAGAAAGTGTATTATTACGATAACACGTTTCTGCTTGAGGTGCTTACTGTTGGCGTTACTTCTTTGGCAGGCACTCCAGTCCTGTGTAAGGTCAAAAGCAGGATGAGGCGGGCTTCCCCCTTCCCTTCTCCGGGGACCGGTGCCTTCTGGGTCTCTCCGGGCGAGTGTCCCGTCCGCCCCCACGGCCACTGTGCAGGGTTAAGCTGGGGTGCAGCGCCGCTTCCTGTGTCATGCGTCTAAGTGTTTGTCCCCTTTTTCCACCGTAGGGCTCCTTGGTCATGGCCAGTCTAAGGGATTAGGACCAGCATCAGAACAGTCAGAGAATGAGAAGGACGATGCCTCCCAAGTGTCCTCGACTAGCAACGATGTTAGTTCTTCAGATTTTGAAGAAGGGCCGTCGAGGAAAAGGTTAGTACCCAAGGCTGAACATATTCGTGCCTTAAACCAGGGACTTCAAACTAGGTGCCAGTTTTGTCCAAGTGGGAACAAACTTGGGCCCACTCACCCAATCGCCTGGTTTTTTTTCACAGAGGAGCCAGAATTCTGGATTTTTGTATCAAATATCCTGGTTTCTAAATATTGTCCACTAATTATCATAAAAGATGAGCAAAACACACAAAAAATGGTATGAGCCAAACAAGTTCCTGCCGTAAAAATTGGCCAGAGAGTTGCCAGTTTGTAATTCCTGCCTTTGCTGTTCATTTTAATTGATTTTAATCTTTTTTTTTCTTTTTTTAGTATATTAGATGGTATTTTGCCACTACTATAGAGGTGTAAATATGAAGATTTAAATGTGCTGTTTCTAAAAAAAAATTTTCCCCTTGTCAGGAAAGCAAAATCCATTTGGTGTTAACCAAATAAGGAGGTGTGAAATCGGTTCATAGAATTAATTTACTAGCAGGTTAAAAATTTTTTTTTTTAGTGACTTTCCTCAATAAGCTTAAGATAGCTTGATCAGGAAGTTGGCTATGGTAGTTTGACAAGAGCTGTGGCTTCATGGTCAGACAGTGATAGTGACATTATATAATAACACTTTTAATTGAGTGTTTAAAAAACCCTTTTTTAGTTATCTGCCTTATTTCATGTCTCATGTATGATGTGATTCCCCCCTGCCCCCATTTAGAATTTATATTCCATTTCATCCCATTTCCGTTCTCATACTCAGTGTTTTCCTGGATGACAAAATTAATTACTTGTTCTTAGAATCTGTTTGTTGGAGAGGATGGGAAAAGGGGAGGAAAATAATCCCCGGTCTGGACTTCTTTGTGTACCTTTTCTGTATACAGTTATAGTTACTTTTCAGAAACCATCTTGATGTGTGTATCTAATGAAGAACTGAATTTGGCAGCAAATAAAGAGGAAAGGACGAGGGTAGCCGTGTGTGGATACTTGAAGATATGTAATAGATCTGCCCTTTAGATCTGAAATTGGAGAGCCATTAGCTGCAAGCCTTTGCTTTCCTTTCTTGCTTTTCTTCCTTTAGAAAACTCACGGTATAGAGTCTGTATTAATTTCTACCACCTTTATCTCTTGCTCCTCAACACTGCATCTTAGAAGGTGTCCTTGGATTTGTTTTTAGTACAGTTAGCAAGCGTGTGTAAGGATCTGTCTCTGCCAGTGTACTGGACCTTGTTTGCTTCTTTCTTTAAAGACACTTGGCTGAGTGTCTCAGTGGAAGCCTTTTATGTTTCAGATGCTCTGTGACAGAGACTCTGCCCCAATTTGAAAAGTGCATCATCACAAGAGCAGGGGGTTAAAGGATATGTTTTTATTTTTTTTAAATCACATTTGTAAACATATTGGAATGTGTAATAATACTATCCATGTTTCCAAACATGGGTGGGTGGGAGCAGTTGTGTAGCTAGCATCATGTTCATCTGTGTTTGGAGAACAGAATTCTGTGATTGTGGTTGGAAGTGACAGTGACCAGTACTCTACCTTTGTGGCTGGCCGTCACCTTCACCTCTGCTGGGATTGGTCAGCAAAGGGGTATGAAGACAAGGTCATCGAGCTTCGTTCTCTTGGGGTGGGGGTGGGGAGCCCTTTGTCCCTGGCTCCGGGTGCCTTTCTCAGATGGTAGTGCTGCCGGCCGGCTTCCTCTTTGCATGGGACTGCAGTGCTGTGTGGCAGCTGTGTGCAAATCAGTCAATTAGCTGTAATTCTCCAGGGCACCAGAAAAGAGAAACTTTGTTCCGGGGAACTTAGGGAAAACTTAACCCATTGCTAATCTGTTTAATTATTAGCGTGCTGAGTACCCTGTTTTACTGAATTAAGGCTTTGTGACAGCATTTTGGGGAGTTACGGTCACACTCTACTAGTGAAATCTACCCAGGGATATAGTATAGATTCAGGTTTGACAGGTTAAGCTACATTCAGAGCTAGTCTGGGGTGGCCTGCATGGCAGAAGGGAGCTTTGTTGTTTACGAAGGGATAGTGTAGTTAGGGCATAAATGTCTTGTTGTGTTGCAGGGTACACAGCAAATAAAAAATAACTTTTACTACTACTTGGCTTTAAAAGAGCTCATTTTGATTGCTTGTTGGTATTTAGCATGAACATTTAGTATAAACTATAAGGTACATGCCCTGCCTTGTCAGACAGATCCTAGGAACTGGAATCCAAGTTCCTGGAGCTTTGTCAGTTACTGTCAGACTTCAGTGCCAACCTTCTTACACATAATACACCTTTTTAAAGAAGTTATGTTGTGTCTGCTGATCCCAAGCCCAGAGTAACTACCTAAACAGTAATTTTGAAATGTTGCTTCAAGCATTGGGCAGATTGTTGACTAGATTCTGCTTTTTACCTCATGTCTAAAATTCCCAAAAATACACATGCAGAGAACATTTATGATGGACCACTTGTATTCTCGGTTGACATTTGGACTTTCTGGGAGAGAACACTTGAGTCCTAAAATTCCAGAGTCGTGGTTTATGTATTTGTTTTGGAAAAAGTGTTACCTCTCTCTTTAGAATGATAATGAATGCTTGCTTTTTTTGTCCAATTATTTGCTCTTTTTAGGTACATGTTTTTAGGGTCACCAGTTAATAATGCCTTTTGTCTTGGTTAGAGTGGGGGAAAGAAAGGGAATTTATGTGTTTGACTTTCTTAAGAAAAATTGAAACCTTAAGTGTAGACTATGCCAGCCTCAGTCTAGACCTTGCCCTAAATTGCCAGCTTGCAAGTTGAAGCAATTCCATTATCTGATTGATGCTTGTAACACGTTTAAGTCTTTAGTCGAAACATCTCCTATGTTTGCACTGTCAGTTTTCTACCAGAAACCCCTTAAGCTGTGTTTGCTCCTGTGTAGTTGCTGCCATTGGATTTACTTAAGTTGGGTTTTTTTTTTGGCACATAGAAAGCAGTAGAATCTAGAGTTCCAAAGGACTTATTTTCCTATATTGAGGCAAAAATAAAAGGAATCTCTTAGTTATTAAAAGGTCATCATCTGAAATTCCCCTTTATGAAAGGAAAAGCCAGCCTCTCTCGAAGATCTTTGCCTGTCGGACGGGCAGAGCAGCCCAGCCATCGAGGGTCTGGAGGACTTGGCACTGGGGGGTTCCTGGGTGTTGGTTTCCTGTTTCTTTTGATCATTGTGGTAGGTGAATTTGATAAGTTATGTTTTAAATGTTACAGTGTAATTAGTTCTTACTGTTTAGAATGGAAACATTAGACTTTCAGCATTTAATCAACCCCTTTTGAACATGTTGGTGGCCATACCTGGCTCCTTACCTCCGCCACCTTAAGTGGCTTCTCCTATTACACTTGATTATCATAAGATTTGTGTTTCCTGCAAGAAGTACCTGAATATCTTTTAGAAACCAGAATGGACAGATTTTGTCAGTCAGGTGTGGATGGACTGTGAGAAACTTGAAATGGTGCTTATGATCAAGATGGGGGTTGTCCATGTGGTGGAAAGGTGTACAGAGAAATTGGTCAAGTGAAAGTGAAGTCGCTCAGTTGTGTCAGACTCTTTGCGACCCTGTGGACTGTAGCCCACCAGGCTTCTCAATCCATGGGATTCTCCAGGCACCAATACTGGAATGGGTTTCCATTTCCTTCTCCAGGGAATCTTCCTGACCCAGGGATCGAACCCAGGTCTCCTGCATTGCAGGCAGACACTTTAACCTCTGAGCCACCAGGGAAGTTGGTCAAGGTATACCTCTACATGATGGTTCTCAGGGATACGTCACGAGAACCTTGTATGTGGCTCAGTGTCTAAGAGTGTGCGTGGGAGCTGTACCACGTGCCGCCTTCTGGTTCTGTCATCTCTTTGTTACATGCTCTTGGGCAGGCTCTGCAATGTCACTGGGCCTCAGTTTCCTCATTTGTGAGATATCTGTGACAATAGTAACCACTCCATGAGGGGTTTTGTGTCCTGAACAAGTTGATTCATGAAGTTCCCAGGTATATAATAAGGACTGTGTATGAGATACAGTGCTAGCTGTCATCAGCCCCTATGACACATGAATTGCTGTCTGGGGACATGCAGACTCATTGAAGACTTCTCAGATGTGTTTTAGAGAGAGAGTTTGATTTATGCAAATTGTGATTCATGTTTTTTCTCCATGGCGCCACCATCACCACCATCTGTGGGTTGATGGAAAAGTGTAGGCGTGTGTCCCTCTTTTTTTTTTAAGTTACTGAGTCCCAGGAAGGACTAATGCTAGAGTGTGAATTTCTTCCGTAAAGCTTGGTGTGACCAGGTATTTGCCTACACAGAACAGGCACGAGGGGGCCAGGCTATAGTTTGTGAAGGTGCCATCTGGGCTCTTCACACGCCAGTCACACAGAAGCCCTTGGGGGTGGCCCCTATTTTTAATAGTACTTAATACTAAGATTCCCTGACATACTTTAAAAAGCAAACTACATAAGAGTAGTTTTTTTGAAAAAAGTGTGGACCATGACTCTGCAGGGACAGAAATGTTTTCTATTTGTTAAACAAAGAGCTGCTGTATTTTAGTTATTTAGGCCTTTGGTAGTGTAAGAGTTACCGAGTTCAAAGACAGCCCTGCTCTAGGAGAATGGATTTTGAATGTGGAGTGTTATTTTAAGGTTGAAGACATGGTGATGTTTAAGTTTTGGAGATGAATATATGTTCAGGATGATGAGAATTCCCCGAGGCTTTTAATGGGTATTCCTTTTATAGCCGAATTGTCAAATTTAAGTTTTTCTTATTTCTGTTCTGAGTTACTGTGTTAACATAAAACACTTTGCTACCTCCAAGTTTAGAAGGAAGATAGACTCAAATGCATAGAATACTTGCTTGGCAGCACTCAGTGTTAGAAGTAGGAGTTACTCAATGTGACCCTCCGTAAGAATTAGAATTTTCAAAGAAGGAACCAGTACTATAGTTTAATGTCAAATGCGCTATTGAATTCAGACCTATCCTGACTGAAACATATTTTCTATTTACAGAAAGTAGAAAAGGGGCAAAATTGAGGAACTGAATATTATGTGGCACCTTTAATAACCACAGAAAATAATCTGTGGATTTAAATAAATGTAAATAATGTAAATGGAGCCAGGTCTAGCCTGCTTGCCTGCACAGTTTACCCACACAGTTCTCATTTCTGGTGCTCCTCTTCCCTTCCTTTTGATCTAAATGGCTTTCTATTATTTTCCATTGGGTTCTGGTTGTAGGGCTTTAACATTTCTAATTTCTGCTGGTGTTGGATGAATCTTTCAGGTTTTTTATGTCTGATATGGTCTTTCTTTCACCCTCACTTAAAGAAATTTTTTTTTTTTTTACTGGGGTTGTAGAATCACATGCAATTGTAAGAAATTCTCATTCATTTTTGAAAGGTATTTTTGCTGGGTATAAAATTATAGGTCAGTAGTTCCTCCTCCTCCCCTCCCCATGGAATTTGTTGAAGGTACAGCTCCACCATCTTTTGGCTTGTAGTGAGTGTCTGGCAAGAAACCTACCTGTAAAGGTTTTTTGTTTTTGTTTTCATTTATCATGTAACTGGAGAAGGAAATGGCAACCCACTCCAGTATTTTTGCCTGGAAAATCCCATGGACAGAGGAGCCTGGTGGGTTACAGTCCATGGGGTTACAAAGAGTCAGACATGACTGAACACACACAACATCATGCAATATACTTTCATATAGTTTTCTTTGATTCTTGTGTTTGAGGTTCATGGAGCTTCTCAGGTCTGTAGACATTATCAGTTTTGGAAAAGATTTCAGTAGCTACAGTTTGCACGTGTGTTCACCTGCTGGGATTTCAGGTGCCTGTGTATCCAGGCACTCCCGGTGGTTTCCACAGCTCATGGATGCTCTGTTCATTTTATTCCAGTCTTTTTTTCCTCTGTGTATTTCATTTTAGATAATTTCGGTCTAAAATCTGCAGACGTGTATTTTTCACCACAGACATTGTTGTCTTTTTAATTGTCTTTATTGTCTCTCCTGATATAGCTTAATTTTTTCTCTACCTTCTTAAACATAGGGAATGGAGTTATAATAGATGTTATTAGTGTCTTTGTCTGCTAATCTATCGTCTGTGTCTCAGGGGTCAGTTTGGCCTAATTGATGTCCCTCCACTCAGCACAGGTCATGCCCTCCTGCTGTTTCGTTTGCCCTGTGGCACCTTGTTGGATGCCAGGCATCGTGAGTTTTCTTCTTTGGGGTTCTGGGTATGATTGTGTCTCTCTGACTCTTCTCAAGCATTGCTCTAGGGTATGATTAGGTTACCAGGAAACTTTGAGCCTTTCATGCTTTGTTAGGTAGGGCCAGAGAGCAGTATTTGGTATAGGGATAAGTTTTCCCAACTGCTCGGGGAGAACCCTGTGAGTTATGTGAACCATTTTGGCAAAGCATGGTTCTCAGCCCTGTGTGGGGTTTAGAGATTGTTCCCCATGGTCTTTTCTCGTGGTCCTTTTCCTTGGGTTCTTCCTGCACATGTGTTTTCACTAGTCCTCAGCAAGTATTTGAGGAGCGTCCTCAGCAGATTCCAGAGTTTTTTGTCTGGCTTTGGCCTCTTCAGTGCTCTATCCTGTACATTTTGTTCCTCCCTGAAATCTCAGTTCCTTCTCCCCAATCAGGGATTCCTCTGGATTCTTCTTGCATTCCCCTCCATGTGCTCTGGCCTGCAAATTGTCTCTGGGCAGTCATTTATGTCTCAGGAACCACAGGGTTTTGTTGTGTGATGCCCATTGTCTCGTGTCTTCTTCAGGCCAGAACGGGATTCCTGTCCCTATCGCTCTGTCTTAGCCAGAAGCAGAAGTTCCTATCTGTTCTTTGAATGTTGACTGAGAGAAGCAGCACAGGAAATGTAACTACCATGTTTGCACTTTGTCTTAGTCACAGTCACAACCTTGTGTTTAATTAGTCATCAAAAAAGAAAAAAAGTGAATTGCATAAGTAGGCCCTGATGCAATCAAAGGGAAGATTTCAAAATAAAGAAGCAGTTGACTTATAAATAGAAAATCTCACTCCATCTAGAGCATGTTGGTAGTAGAAATTCATCTGAGGCCCTAACTGGCTTCTGTTTCAAGTGACTGTTCCGGGTAAATCCGTGATGACTTTGCAATGATAGTGGGCCCTTCCTTCATCCCTCTGAAGGTTATGCTTTTCACCTGGTTGTTGGGTTTCAGAGGCAGAGGAGGTGGTGCCTGCTCAGAGCATTCCTTCTCCTTTCCTGCTGTTCAAGCTTGGAGGGGAGATTGCATCTCTCAGCTCTGCATACCCTGATTAAGTGGCCACCAAGGTGAACCTGAAGGTCGGTGACTCCAATTAAATGGTGGAGAGCTGCGGGAGCCAGGATTCTCACTGTCCACTGCAGGGTGGCATGTGCTTGGTGCGTGCCTCCCCCCCCCCACCGCATCATGATTAGGTTTGTTCTTCCCTCTAGCAGCATCCCCAGGCTTTGTTCAGATCTTTCCGATCCCACTCAGGATACTGGCAGGCGTACTCTCCTGCGTCCTCCTTGGTGACATGGGGCCTGGCCCTGGTGTCTGAGGAACCGTGGAAACAAAATATTTTAATAATCAATATAACATCTGACTGGTTTTGCACATGACATTTATGGAGGTTTATGGGATTCCCTGTTGCCTCTTCCTCTCTTGGAATTTTAACTGGCAGATTATTACCTGTGTGGTGTGATTTGGGGGTTTCAGTACAATCTTCTGCATTGCTTTGGTTTACAAGAAGCAGACCCTTTTCTCATTTAACGAAGTGTCTTGTGGAGTCCGCCCGTGTGTTGCTTGTCCATGTTAGGCCCTCTTGACTATGCACTTGACAAGTGTCCAAAAAAAGTGTATATAGTCTGTGAAATTCTCCAGGCCAGAATACTGGAGTGGGTAGCTGTTCCCTTCTTCAGCGGATCTTCCCAACTCAGGGATCGAACCCAGGTCTCTCGCACTGCAGGTGGATTCTTTACCAGCAGAGCCACAGGGAAGGCCAGGAAACATGGAACGCTTCACAAATTTGCATGTTATTCTTGCGCAGGGGCCATGCTAATCTTCTCTGGATCGTTCCAATTTTAGTATATGTGCTGCCAAAGAGAGCTATCAGGGAAGTCCCTCGCCACACACTTTATGGAGGTGCAGCCCAGATCTGCAGGAGGATCTGGGTGGCTGGGGAGGTGGGGTGGAACACAGTTGTTGGAGGAGGCAGCAGGTGGAGCTTGGAGGAATCTGGAACTGGGTGGGGACTGAGGTTCCTTGGTGACTGAGCACCGTTGGGCTCATGTTTTCCAGGACCCTTCTGTGGAGCGTACATGGATTTGTTTGGCCTAAATGGCAGGATGGGTTGCAGATTCCCTTTGGAATGTTTTCTTTGCATCCTCTACCCTGTGCTTCTAGCAAAGGCTCACTCTCAGCACCCAGACCAGGAAAAGCAGGGCTGAGGGTGCCTGTGTGCTGTACTGCCCCCTGGCCTGAGCCCCTGTGTGTTATCCTGGGTTGGAGAGAGGGGGGAGGCAGGAGCTGGAGGAAGGGTGTCATTTCTGATCCCCAGCTGACTCTCACTGGCCTGGCCTTCTTAGGGCCGGGGTCGGGAGTCCTGGGAAGTCAGGAGTGGAGGAGAGTGTCCCAGGGCTCCAGCCTCCTTTACCTGCTTTCTCCAGCCCATCCTCTCCTGGGAGAACCTTTCTGCTGCTTCTCTCTGTTTTTCCCTTTCTGGCCCTGTGGACACGTGGCTTTAGCCTCCTGACTCCGACTCCTGACTTCACCTCTGGCCCAGCACTGGTCCTAGGTGTGTTCCAGCACCAGGGCTCTCACATTCCATGAGGCCACCATCCCCAGGACCGGAAGGCAGCCTCCCAAGGCCTTGGTGTCTGTGAGATTTTCTAAACTCTTGGAGTGATGCAGAGTCCCTGGGTAGCATGTAAATATGTGGAACTGTTGTGTACGCATGCCTCATGGCAAGTGACACCTCTTGATCTTACCAATTGACAGCTGGGCGGAAGACATCGCTAATCGATCCTCCCAGTTTAGACAGTTTAAGGTGAGACATATTTTTTTTCTGGCATGGTCTTTTAACTAGACCTTTGATTAGAAGTAGGCAGAAGAATTTTTTAGAACTGAATAGACTGGCAGCTCAGGCCCCTTGGAGAGCCTTTCTGTTGGCTTGAAAGTGAACGTGAAGTCGCTCAGTCGTGTCCGACTCTTTGCCACCCCATGGACTGTAGCCTATCAGGCTCCTCCGTCCATGGGATTTTCCAGGCAAGAGTGCTGGAGTGGGGTGCCATTTCCTTCTCCAGGGGATCTTCCCAACCCAGGAATCGAACCTGGGTCTCCCACATTGCAGGCAGACACTTTACTATCTGAGCCACCCCCAATTTTTCTTCTTAACTTTCCATGGGAGAGACGGTCTTCCAAAAGAATTGGCCCTTAGCAGGGCAGCAGTGACAGGTACTTATGTGGCACTATTCTAAATATTCTAAATTGTTTCCATCGATTAGTCCATTTGATCCTCACAGTAGTTCTTTTGATGGGTCTTTGAACCTCATTCCCATATTATGAATGAGAAAACTGGGGCACAGAAGAAGGGCTTGGGTGTGTTCTGCTAAGAGACGAAGCTCCCAGGTTATTGCAGGATCCAGTCGATTTTTCTATACCTTGAGGGGAGTGGTAAAGAGCCCACTTGGACTGCCGGTGATGAAGAGAGGTAGACGAGCTCTGCTTTCAAAATACTTGGAGAGGCCCGAGGATGCTGTGTGTATTAGTCATTCAGTCGTGTCTGACTGTTTGAGACCCTGTGGGCTGTAGCCTGCCAGGCGCCTCTGTCCATGGGGTTCTCCAAGCAAGAATAACTGGAGTGGGTTGCCATTTCCTTCTGCAGGGATGTTCCCGACTCAGGGACTGAACCCAGGTCTCCTGCATTGCAGGCAGATCCTTTACCGTCTGAGCCACCAGGGAAGGATTCTGAGGGCTGGGCAAAGTGATGCCTTTTTAACCCTCAGAGGAGTAGAAATCTCAGGGAAGCAGGGGCCAGAAGCATTCATTTCTTCAAGGTTCTAGTTGTTGCCAGGTCCCAGGTGGATCTCAGAGATGGTAGATTCAGCCTTATTTTCTGCTGTAGGAAATCTCTACTCCATACAGAAGCAGCAGATCATTTCAAATGCAGCGTGTGGAGCGCTGTGGAAGACATGACGTCTTTGGGACACTACAGGGTGTCTACGGGAGTTGGGCCAACCTACAGCAAGTTGACACGAACACTTAGTTTTTCCTTCTGTAGACTCATCACTCTTTTAGGCTGTAGATAGACCTTGTGGGACACCCCTGTAACTTCCAGACAGAGGGTGTCGGGAGCCAGCTTCTTGGCCGAGATCACAAGGAGAGAGAGTCCCAGTCCCCCGAGGGCAGTCAGCCCCCCAGCTGATGTGGTGGCGGGGCGTCCATCCTGCGCCAAGCACGCTGGGTGGAGGGCTGCGTGCTGGCAGAGCAGACCTGCAGCGCAGGGCGAGGCTGAGCCGTGAGGCCTCCTGGGGTCTCTGTGCTCTGTAGCAGGCTGCTTCTGGAAGGCCTGACATGACCAGAGGGCTGGAGGGGCAGGGTGTATTTACTAACTCTTCTGTGCTAGCACTTCCTAATGTTTCTATACCAACACGTTTGAGAAAAGAGGTTAGTTGTTATTTTTAAGGGGCCCCTATGGTTGTGGGGGTAAACTTATCAGGCACCAGTCCAGTTTTTCTGTCTTACAGATGCCTCAGGATTGCCACCATCGTAATAGATCTAAGCAGTCATCTGTACTGAGAGTGGGGTGCACCCCACACCCTACCTTTCCTGGGCCCACAGAGAGGATGCAGTGGGCTGAGGGTGGGTGGGCTTCACCTTGGAACAGCCTAGGGAGGCAGCCTTGCCCTAGCAACAACTAAGGTGGTTCTTTGAATTAAACACGGTGATGTATCACGGTAATGTAGGTGGGCTCCTGCTGAGCTTTAGCTCTGGTCTCCTTATCCCTCTAAGCCTGGATGTGCTGAGAGAGGGGGAACACGTGTTAGCTGGGTGCAGGCTGAACGACAGCATTGGCTTCTCTCGGTGAGAAGAGGGAGCCCGTGGCCTCGCTGTCCTCACCACCTCCAGGGCATCTTGCCAACCCTCAGGTGGAACCCAGGTCTCCTGTGTTGCAGGCGGGTTCTTTACCACTGAGCCTTCAAGGGAGCCCTAGGAAATGCCAAACAAATCCCAATGGCAATCGCTTTCTTGTTTTGAACCAAAGGAAGAATTGACTTAAACCTAAGAGGGTCTTGGCTGATCAGAAAGGGAGTTGGAGGTATTTGAAAGATAATGCTGTGTTTTCTGGTTTTGATTAGGAGACTATTAGAATAAATTTATGTTGGCTCCATCCTTTCTTAACTTTTAAAGTGATGATGGAATTTCCACTTTGAAGCGTATGTTAAAGCACCATGTATCTGGCCTGGGTAATTTGGGGTGGGGTAACATTTTGCATTTGGAGTAATAGAATGTAGAACTGTAAAGCAGAGAGAGGTACATCTTTCTGGCAGTGTGTGGTTTATTTTCAAGTTTACTGTTAATTCTTACCTTCCTGAGGAGAAGCAAGTGGCGACCCACTCTAGTATCCTTGAGTAGAAAATCCCGTGAACAGAGGAAGCCGGTGGCCTACCATCTGTGGGGTCACAAAAAGTCAGACGTAACTTAGCACATGTGCAAACACAAACTGCCTTCCTGGAATTGTGTGTTAAGCTTTTTCATTAGTGCAGCTGGGCCCCTCTCTCCTTGATTCCTTGTTTTTCCCGCTAATCGGGCGTTCAGTGTAGAGGTGTCTTTGTAGATTTTTAGTTCTGGTGCATGAGCGCGTTCCTCTTTCTTAAGAGGTCAGTTCACGTGGGCTTCAGTGTCCAGGAAGGAGTGGGAACACGGAGGCTGCCCCAGAGCATGCGTGTCCTCTGCAGGGTTAGAGATGGACAAGACCCCTTTGATTTAATTGGTCATTAGTTGTTGCCCAGGACAGATCATTAGGTACTTGTGGGAAGGGGCAGCTGCTCCCAGAATTTTCTTGAGGTTCCTGATAAGCACACAGGTTTCTGCCGCATTTATTTAAGAAAAATGGTAGAACTTCATTTGAGGCAGTTTTATTTCAACTGTGGCCATTTCCTTTATCTGTTACCTCGGAGATCTGATTGCTCGGATATCACTTCCACCTCCCATGCAAATGATGGTTTAGCATGCTTGGTGGTTGCCACGGAAACTGGGTACCAGTTTCCTTCCTTCATCTTCTAGGGTCGCTCTTCCACTTATTTTCAACAGGAATATCTCTGTCACGTGCTTTTCTCCTCCTTGCCTTTTATTACCCCCAAAGGGCAAATATAAACACGCCCCTGATCTTTTCAGTGGTATCTGACCCTCCTGGAAACGTCTTACCAGTTCATCAGTTGTCTTTGATAAAATTGAGAGCAGGCACGGGGACACTGGTTCCAGACGTCTCACATGAAAGGCACTAGGTGCTGGGTTTGGAGCCACCTCGTTTGCAAAGGGGGTGACAGCCATCAGTGTCACTTGTGGTTCACACGTGAGTGCTTGTGCAGGGGTTGTCAGACACGGCTTTTTATGCAGAACCTTCCTTGATGTCAGCACCTTACTTGGCTGCTTAGCAGCTCAATTAAAAGCAGTGCACGTCGTTGCAGATGAGATGAGAATAGCGTGCTCTTGCGCCCCCCGCCCTTCACTTCCCCTCCTTCCTTCCCTTTCCTTCATTTGGAGGGTGAAATCGACTGGGTAGAGAGACGCTTGGCTGGAGGGATTCTCAAATACAGATCAAGGAGGGAAGGCAGCAGTTTCAGTGACTTGTCAGCAGCAAGCTTTTGGTTTGTTTCTGCTATGAGAAATTCAGAAATTTAAAGAAGAGATCATAATAATAGATGGGGCTTTACTCCCTGGAATTAGGTAAATATAGGGCAAGAAATTAGGCTCAGTTGCGTTGATCTGGAAACAGAATCTTTCCAGAGTGTAAGCCTCCTCAAATGACTTGATAGCTTCTCCCACTATCTCAGAGCCCATCCCGGAGGATGAGTGTGGGCCCAGCAGCATCTGTCCGAGGTGGTCAGACAGGTGGGGGTCAGGGTGGGCACCGGGCGATCATTGATGTCTTTCTGCACTCACTTGACGTTCAAGTGACTTTCAGAGGGTTTGGCCCTCGGCTTCCTCACAGATGGGCCTATCCTTGTTTATCTTTGTGTTCCAGTGGCTGGCGGAGTGTCTGGTATGTTTGTCTGTTTTTGCAAAGGTAAACACATTCTTAAGAGTAGCCAAATAGAGTGTATGGAAAGGGAATCTTCCTAAAGGAGTCGTTCTGTTCGGGGAGCAGATTTTCCTATTTGGATTATCCAGATCTTTCACGTCCTCTCGGCATATTGGAAGGTAGGTGTGTGTGCTTGTGTGTCTGTTCCTGTGTTGTGTGTGTCTGAAGTGTTGCCCATGTGTATTTGGTTTAAAGGGTTAGGAAAGACTAGAGCCCACGAGCGACGCTGGTTGTGGTAGTCGTATACTGTTCAACTCGTTTCTCATCCCTTCTTACTGTTCCTCTGGTTCCATAACATCTCTTGGGTCCAAAATTCTACGTCTGTCTATACAGAACCTGAACTATAACTTGTGAAGATGACTCCTCGGGGCCTCTCTTGTGACCTCTGATGAGGATATAAGCAAGCACCTTAACTTGTGCTGTCACGGCGGGTTCTCAGATCACTGCAGTGTTTTGGTGACTGCATTTATGCCAGCAGTGGTTACTTGGTGATGCCAAGTGAAGGGGCAAAAACGCTGTCTCGTCTGAAGGCCCTGTGGCTCTAGCTTAGTGTTGACGACTGTTTCCTAGGATCTTTAGTATTTTAAGATACTTCACTGGATCATTGAATTCCATGATAGTAAACATTCTCTCAATGATGGTGATAAATATACTTTTCCTTACTCTTTTATCCTCTCCAGTCTTCACTTTCCCAGAGGTCGAAGACTTAACTTTCTATTTGTGTTCTTGAAGTGTAGTTTTTGAAGAAAATTGACTCTGTAAAGGTTGAAAAGTGCATATAATCACTTTATAGAAAGCTTCAATTACATGGAATTGGCATTAATGTTAATTCCTGGTGTTTACCATTTATAATGAACGTAGAGAGACTGAAAACAGAAAAGGAAAACAAGAGCTAAAAATGAATCTTTGTCCTATTGTTTATATGTGGTTTCAGACATATTTGGAGACGAATGGAGAACTTTTTGAGATGTTGCTTCTTTCATAGGAAGTACATTTTCATAGCATGTTCTTTATGGAGTATATAACAGTATAATAGGCGGCTGCTTTACTGAGTCAAATAAATTGTTCTCTGATAATATAACTAAAAAATAACATGAAGCAGGCATTGGCTCTGGTGTTTTCTGATGTAAATCCACTTAGTGGTTATTGGTGGTTATCTCGTGGGAAGGCCGTTTTTGTCATTGCCTGTTCTTCTGGCAGTGGTAGGATTCCTGGGCCTTCTTTCCAAGCCAGAGCCTACTGTGGCTGCTGTAGCCTCTCGGGAAAGCAGTGGTCTGTAGAGGGTGCTTCAAGTAGCCATGGGCACAATTCAGTCTTGTGGGGAGGGGGGATCTTTATGATTACCCTATGCTGTATTCATTAACTCACATGCTGCTTTCCCCCCCTTATCTTGGAACTGTGCATGATGGGAATCTAGCAGTTTTAAAACGTATGCTGTTTTCAGTCCTTCTTTCTCTAGAACATTATTGCAAATTTGTTCAGCCTGTTCCTCTGCCCCCAAGAACCACATTGGCATCCATTGTGACAGCCTGCAGACCGTTTGCACTGTAGTCGGCTTGCTCCTCTGGCAAATGCCATTGTGTAATGCGGACTGGCGCTTGGCCTTTCTGGAGCTTGTAGTTATTCCCCTTTGGAGGGGTTGGAGCTCTTTGGCTGTCACGTCTCCCCCGATTCTCTTCCAGTCTCATGGAACAAGGCCGGGGTAAATAGAGCCCTTCTGGATCATCTGAATGTCAGATCATCCTGGGCCATAGATGAAAAATCTAAGGCTTAGGAAGGACTAGACACTGGGAATCCTCAACGGTGAGAATGTCTAGTAATGTTTGCATTGATTTAGAAGCGACTCAAAATGTCCATTGATCTTGTCCGCACAGCTGGATTCTGTGTGTCTCCTGAAAGTGCCCTCCTGCCCTGAGTTCGGGCTGTTGTTGAAGCGAGAGGGTGAGGCCGTGTAGCTTTCTCTCGATGCTGGAGGCCTCTGTGTTCTGAAGGTCGTGGCAAGTGATGCCAGCGAGCACGGCGAAGGCGTGCTCATACCTGCCTTCTCTGGGACCCTTTCTATCACTGCCGCCGCCTCTACGCCTACTACCTGTGGGGCAAACAAGTGCATGATGTTCCGATTTCTTTGCTCAAGCCTCAGATGGGCATGCATGCTTAGTTGCTCAGTCATGTCCCACTCTTTGCAACCCCATGGACTATAGCCTGCCAGGCTCCTCTGTCCATGGGATTTTTCAGGTAAGAATATTGGAGTGGATTGCCATTTCCTTCTCCAGNGGTCATTAGTTGTTGCCCAGGACAGATCATTAGGTACTTGTGGGAAGGGGCAGCTGCTCCCAGAATTTTCTTGAGGTTCCTGATAAGCACACAGGTTTCTGCCGCATTTATTTAAGAAAAATGGTAGAACTTCATTTGAGGCAGTTTTATTTCAACTGTGGCCATTTCCTTTATCTGTTACCTCGGAGATCTGATTGCTCGGATATCACTTCCACCTCCCATGCAAATGATGGTTTAGCATGCTTGGTGGTTGCCACGGAAACTGGGTACCAGTTTCCTTCCTTCATCTTCTAGGGTCGCTCTTCCACTTATTTTCAACAGGAATATCTCTGTCACGTGCTTTTCTCCTCCTTGCCTTTTATTACCCCCAAAGGGCAAATATAAACACGCCCCTGATCTTTTCAGTGGTATCTGACCCTCCTGGAAACGTCTTACCAGTTCATCAGTTGTCTTTGATAAAATTGAGAGCAGGCACGGGGACACTGGTTCCAGACGTCTCACATGAAAGGCACTAGGTGCTGGGTTTGGAGCCACCTCGTTTGCAAAGGGGGTGACAGCCATCAGTGTCACTTGTGGTTCACACGTGAGTGCTTGTGCAGGGGTTGTCAGACACGGCTTTTTATGCAGAACCTTCCTTGATGTCAGCACCTTACTTGGCTGCTTAGCAGCTCAATTAAAAGCAGTGCACGTCGTTGCAGATGAGATGAGAATAGCGTGCTCTTGCGCCCCCCGCCCTTCACTTCCCCTCCTTCCTTCCCTTTCCTTCATTTGGAGGGTGAAATCGACTGGGTAGAGAGACGCTTGGCTGGAGGGATTCTCAAATACAGATCAAGGAGGGAAGGCAGCAGTTTCAGTGACTTGTCAGCAGCAAGCTTTTGGTTTGTTTCTGCTATGAGAAATTCAGAAATTTAAAGAAGAGATCATAATAATAGATGGGGCTTTACTCCCTGGAATTAGGTAAATATAGGGCAAGAAATTAGGCTCAGTTGCGTTGATCTGGAAACAGAATCTTTCCAGAGTGTAAGCCTCCTCAAATGACTTGATAGCTTCTCCCACTATCTCAGAGCCCATCCCAGAGGATGAGTGTGGGCCCAGCAGCATCTGTCCGAGGTGGTCAGACAGGTGGGGGTCAGGGTGGGCACCGGGCGATCATTGATGTCTTTCTGCACTCACTTGACGTTCAAGTGACTTTCAGAGGGTTTGGCCCTCGGCTTCCTCACAGATGGGCCCATCCTTGTTTATCTTTGTGTTCCAGTGGCTGGCGGAGTGTCTGGTATGTTTGTCTGTTTTTGCAAAGGTAAACACATTCTTAAGAGTAGCCAAATAGAGTGTATGGAAAGGGAATCTTCCTAAAGGAGTCGTTCTGTTCGGGGAGCAGATTTTCCTATTTGGATTATCCAGATCTTTCACGTCCTCTCGGCATATTGGAAGGTAGGTGTGTGTGCTTGTGTGTCTGTTCCTGTGTTGTGTGTGTCTGAAGTGTTGCCCATGTGTATTTGGTTTAAAGGGTTAGGAAAGACTAGAGCCCACGAGCGACGCTGGTTGTGGTAGTCGTATACTGTTCAACTCGTTTCTCATCCCTTCTTACTGTTCCTCTGGTTCCATAACATCTCTTGGGTCCAAAATTCTACGTCTGTCTATACAGAACCTGAACTATAACTTGTGAAGATGACTCCTCGGGGCCTCTCTTGTGACCTCTGATGAGGATATAAGCAAGCACCTTAACTTGTGCTGTCACGGCGGGTTCTCAGATCACTGCAGTGTTTTGGTGACTGCATTTATGCCAGCAGTGGTTACTTGGTGATGCCAAGTGAAGGGGCAAAAACGCCGTCTTGTCTGAAGGCCCTGTGGCTCTAGCTTAGTGTTGACGACTGTTTCCTAGGATCTTTAGTATTTTAAGATACTTCACTGGATCATTGAATTCCATGATAGTAAACATTCTCTCAATGATGGTGATAAATATACTTTTCCTTACTCTTTTATCCTCTCCAGTCTTCGCTTTCCCAGAGGTCGAAGACTTAACTTTCTATTTGTGTTCTTGAAGTGTAGTTTTTGAAGAAAATTGACTCTGTAAAGGTTGAAAAGTGCATATAATCACTTTATAGAAAGCTTCAATTACATGGAATTGGCATTAATGTTAATTCCTGGTGTTTACCATTTATAATGAACGTAGAGAGACTGAAAACAGAAAAGGAAAACAAGAGCTAAAAATGAATCTTTGTCCTATTGTTTATATGTGGTTTCAGACATATTTGGAGACGAATGGAGAACTTTTTGAGATGTTGCTTCTTTCATAGGAAGTACATTTTCATAGCATGTTCTTTATGGAGTATATAACAGTATAATAGGCGGCTGCTTTACTGAGTCAAATAAATTGTTCTCTGATAATATAACTAAAAAATAACATGAAGCAGGCATTGGCTCTGGTGTTTTCTGATGTAAATCCATTTAGTGGTTATTGGTGGTTATCTCGTGGGAAGGCCGTTTTTGTCATTGCCTGCTCTTCTGGCAGTGGTAGGATTCCTGGGCCTTCTTTCCAAGCCAGAGCCTACTGTGGCTGCTGTAGCCTCTCGGGAAAGCAGTGGTCTGTAGAGGGTGCTTCAAGTAGCCATGGGCACAATTCAGTCTTGTGGGGAGGGGGGATCTTTATGATTACCCTATGCTGTGTTCATTAACTCACATGCTGCTTTCCCCCCCTTATCTTGGAACTGTGCATGATGGGAATCTAGCAGTTTTAAAACGTATGCTGTTTTCAGTCCTTCTTTCTCTAGAACATTATTGCAAATTTGTTCAGCCTGTTCCTCTGCCCCCAAGAACCACATTGGCATCCATTGTGACAGCCTGCAGACCGTTTGCACTGTAGTCGGCTTGCTCCTCTGGCAAATGCCGTTGTGTAATGCGGACTGGCGCTTGGCCTTTCTGGAGCTTGTAGTTATTCCCCTTTGGAGGGTTTGGAGCTCTTTGGCTGTCACGTCTCCCCCGATTCTCTTCCAGTCTCATGGAACAAGGCCGGGGTAAATAGAGCCCTTCTGGATCATCTGAATGTCAGATCATCCTGGGCCATAGATGAAAAATCTAAGGCTTAGGAAGGACTAGACACTGGGAATCCTCAACGGTGAGAATGTCTAGTAATGTTTGCATTGATTTAGAAGCGACTCAAAATGTCCATTGATCTTGTCCGCACAGCTGGATTCTGTGTGTCTCCTGAAAGTGCCCTCCTGCCCTGAGTTCGGGCTGTTGTTGAAGCGAGAGGGTGAGGCCGTGTAGCTTTCTCTCGATGCTGGAGGCCTCTGTGTTCTGAAGGTCGTGGCAAGTGATGCCAGCGAGCACGGCGAAGGCGTGCTCATACCTGCCTTCTCTGGGACCCTTTCTATCACTGCCGCCGCCTCTACGCCTACTACCTGTGGGGCAAACAAGTGCATGATGTTCCGATTTCTTTGCTCAAGCCTCAGATGGGCATGCATGCTTAGTTGCTCAGTCATGTCCCACTCTTTGCAACCCCATGGACTATAGCCTGCCAGGCTCCTCTGTCCATGGGATTTTTCAGGTAAGAATATTGGAGTGGATTGCCATTTCCTTCTCCAGCTGGGTCTTNAGTTGCTCAGTCATGTCCCACTCTTTGCAACCCCATGGACTATAGCCTGCCAGGCTCCTCTGTCCATGGAATTTTTCAGGTAAGAATATTGGAGTGGATTGCCATTTCCTTCTCCAGGGGGGTCTTCCTGACCCAGGGATCAAACCCACCTCCATTGAGCCATTGGGGAAGCTCTCAGATCAACAGGACACACTTCAGTATGTCGGCAGTTTGCTCTTGCCCGTGTTCATCACTCTGCTGTGTTTGCCCAGACACATGCTTTAAAATTCGTACCTAAAAGAATGAAATTTGTACACAAAGGAAGTATTGAAAATGACCAGTATAATTTTCTTTTTCACTTAAGCGATGTGAGAAATGAAGGGACTTAGAGATGTCAGTCTGAAGAGTGACACCCACGGGTTTCCCAGAGAGGTTCTGTCTCCATTGTTGATCCTTAATCTAGGAACCTAGAAACTGCTTTTGTTGAAAGCCCCTTGAGCCAGTAGCCACACATGCCAGAGGGAAGGGACACACTTCTCTTAGCAAATAAAAGCAGTTAGGAGCCTTTTCCCAGGCACGCCTGCCTAAGGAGGCAGGCCAACCCTGCTGGGAGCAGCGCCCATTTATGGTGCCACCTTTGAATGTAGACTTTATCAAAGAGTGAGAAGACAGTCCAGAATTAAATTACTTTGGATTCAGTCTGGTCTGGTTTATTTAAAACAGGAAGTAGATCTTTGACGCCAGCTGCCTCACCATTTAAACGGGTCTCCGTGTCCAGCACCACCTACAGGATTCCCCTGTAGCATGGTGCAGTGGAGAGCGCCAAAATGTAGGAATGATGGAGCCACTCGCTACTGTGCTGTTGACAGCCGCCTAGTCTCTGTGCCTCCCTTTGGTTGTGACCACAGTACCTTACAGGGCTGGCTCTACCCCACCTGAGTGTGTGGGGAACCACCTGCAGGACTTGTTGAAACAGCTTGTGGAGTGTCTCCCTCCTCCCCAACCAGTTTCTGATTCCACTGGTTTGAGGTTTTGCATTTCTCATGAGTTTGCAGGTGATTCTCCTGCTGCTGGCCGGCGGATCTGGACTAAGTGCTTTCCATGGTTTAAAACCCTGGGCATATTACTGTCCTTCACCAAATACTCAATAACTGTTCTCTGTGGAGTCACTGTGTGAAAGGCCAGAGGTGATGCCCACCGTTCAGAAATTTGGGGGCCGCCTTTGCTCCCAAAAGCCGATCTCTCAGCCGTGTCTCCCCTGGCCGCCGCTGCATCGTCTATGAGGCTCCTTTAAGTAGGAATTTCAGTGAATCGGAGTTTTCTTTCCTTTGGTGAGCTATGATCATCTTGCTGCTTTCTGCTTGGGTTCGCCTTTGAACAAACCTTTACTCAGCCCCGTGGGTGCAGCGTGGTCCGAATTTGTCTTTCTGCCCTCTTTTTCCCTTTATAGAAAAAGTTGGGGCCTTAGCCGCTCTTGCCATGCCTGTTTGAGATGATGGCTTTTGAGGTCTTTGTCTCAATATGTCTCCAGACAGTTCCTTTCTCAGTTTGTTCATCTGCCTTGTGCAGAAACAGAACCGTGATGTCGTTCCTTCCCTTGCGGTTTATTTGAAATTATTTATAGACAGGTCACCGGCTGCACGCTACCTCTTCCCCACCCCCACCTCTTTTTTTTTTTTTCTGGTGCAATTTGGCTTCAGGTAATTGTTTCTTTGCGGTAGGTGTGTCCTACCTGAGGGCATACTGAGTGGAAGTGCTTTCCTGCTACCAAAACACTCACCAAAGTGGACAGTGGGCTTCCCTGGTAGCTTAGATGGTAAAGAATCTGCCCATATTGTGGGAGATCCAGGTTCAATGCCTGGGCCAGGAAGATCCCCTGGAGGAGGAAATGGCAACCCACTCCAATATTCTTGCCTGGAAGATCCCACAGACAGAGGAGCCTCGCGGGCTTCGAAGCTCGTGGGCTCGCAAAGAGTTGGACACGACTGAGCCCCAAAACTACCACCACCCCTGTGTTCCTGCAGCTGATTCTTCTTTTGTTTCCTACTTAGTATTCACGCGTGGTGTCTGGCTGCCAGTCAGACAGTGCGATATCTGTCCCATCCCTGTTCTCATGATTCTCCCAAGCCATTTCCCTGCAGCCCTTCCAGGGCCTGGGTGTGGATGTGTGTGTGCACAACAGCGGTGCAGCGGGGGTGAGAATATGTACACACGGAGGTGCCAGCACCCCTCTCATTCTCGCCCTGATTCCACACGTTCCAGCGTGCACAGGATTTAATTTAATTTATACCCAGCGGGGGAATCTGCCCGTAAAACACACACACCTCCACAAGTCTGTCTCCACCGTTCACTGTGTGCCCAGCAGTTTCTGTGTCTTTAGAAAACATGTTGTGTTTTAGATCAGAGGAGGCGAGATGGCACTAACCCTGTCGCTGTCCCTTGGAGCACAGAATCCATACTTCTAGTCACGTTTGCGGTGAAAGGCAGTGCTATATCCTGATGTTCTCATTTCCATTTTCTCAGTGGCTTTATCTTTTAAAATGATATTGTTGTGTTTTCGGCTCGCGGGTTTCTTTTTGGGAGCGGCAGTGCCTGCAAGCAAGTGTGCACTGAGAGTGGGGTGGAGCAGTTCCCCAGAGGAGATGACTGGGGAGAGGGAATGTCACAGAATTCTTGCAAGGGCAAATCGGGTCAGTTCTCATCTGTGTTTATTTTAACCACTGTCAAGTGTGGAAAGGAATGCATTGGTTTACAGTTCACCATGACAACAGAGGCTCCTTCCCGCTCCCTGCCCCTCAGCAGGCAATGAACCCATTCATTTATCCAAGTGCCTCAAAATTCCATTATGTGCATTCCATGGGCTGTTAATTCAAGTATTTTGACAGAATGTTATTGTGCGTTCTCTTAGAGTATTCAGTAGTGGCTTAATCCTGCTCAGGTCACCAAATACTTGTCTTGAACCACTGTTTCCTCATCTCTCTGGGGGCCATGAGAAGATGGACACTCAACAATAGAACAGGGTTCCTCAGGTTTCTGTATCTGGGACATTTCTTTGACATTTTGTGGTCTGTCTTAAATTTTTTCTTTCTGCTCCATGAATAGATTTGGGTTTAATAGAAAAATGCTTGATTTAATACCAAGTTAAATCTTTCATTCTGGCTAGTTTATTTTAAATTTCTGGGATGTTAGGTTACATTTGAATGTTGGTCTTTGGGTCCTGTCTTGTCTCTCTCTCCCCACCCCTACCCCTCAACTTTATTGAGATGTAATTGACATATAACCTTGTGCAGAGTTCAAGGTGTACAGCCTGATTTGGTGTGTGTATATATTATGGAACGATTACCACAGTAAGGTTAGTTAGCGAATTTGTTGCCTCATGCACTTTCATTTTTTAATTTAATCTTTCAAGTATATGATATAATATTAACTATAGTCACCATGGTGCACATTAGATCACCAGAACTTACTCATCTTATAACTGGAAATTTTTATCTTGGCCTCACTCACTCACTCACTTGCCAATCTACTCTTGTTTCTCTGAGTTTGGTTTTTTAGATTCCACATGGAAGGATCACACAGTGTTTCTCTTTGTCTGATTTAGTGTGGTTCCCTGGGCTACCATCCATGTTGTCACAAATGGCAGAGCTTCCTTTTTTATGGCTGAATAATATTCCAGTACATGGGTCGCACATGTGTTCTTTATCCATTCATCCTGTACATAATGCTGCAGTGGATATGGGGTCGCAGGCATCTCTGCGATAGCGACTTCATTTCCTTTGGGTAAACACCCACACGTGGACGTGCTCGATAACCAGTGGCTCTGTTCCTTTTTTGAGGACCCTCTGTGGTGTTTTGCAAAGTGAGCTGCGCCAATCTACTCTCCCAGATCTACTCTCCCAGTGGCGGTGTGCGAGGGATCTCTTTTTTCCCCAACCTTGCCACAAAGTGTCTTTTTTCCCCCAACCTTGCCACAAAGTGTCTTTCTCAGGACGTTTTTCCCTGTCAGGTATTTGTACTTTGTTTTCACAGTCACTTAAAATGAATTAGGTTCCTGGAAGGATGAGAGTCTGGAGGGCTGAGAGTCTTCACCTGCTGTGTCTGTTTCTGTAAGTTCCACAGAGGTCTGCCTTCAGGCTTCGGGACCATTCAGTTCACTTCAGTCGCTCAGTCGTGTCTGACTGTTTGCGACCCCATGAATTGCAGCATGTCAGGCCTCCCTGTCCATCACCAACTCCCGGAGCCTACTCAAACTCATGTCCATTGAATTGATGATGCCATCCAACTATCTCATTCTCTCTCGTTCCCTTCTCCTGCCCTCAATCTTTCCCAGTATCAAGGTCTTTTCCAGTGAGTCAGTTCTTCATATCAAGTGGCCAAAGCATTGGAGTTTCAGCTTCAGCATCAGTCCTTCCACAGAACGTTCGGGACTGATTTCCTTTACGATGGACTGGTTGGATCTCCTTGTGGTCCAAAGAACTCTCAAGTCTTCTCCAGCTCCACAGTTCAGAAGCATCAATTCTTCAGCACTCAGCATGTTTCATGGTCCGACTCACATCTATACATGACTACTGAAAAAACCATTGCTCTTGACTAGATGGACCTTTGTTGGCAAAGTAATGTCTGCTTTTTAATATGCTGTCTAGGTTGGTCATAACTTTCCTGCCAAGGATCAAGTGTATTTTAATTTTGTGGCTGCAGTCACCATCTGCACTGATTTTGGAGCCCCAAAACATAAAGTGTCACCTTTTCCCTATCTGTTTGGGGCTGTGAGGGGCTCTAAAGGGCCCCCACTCAGCTCTCGGGCCCATGGGAGCCTGGCTGCTCCCCACACCTCTGCTCCCTAACCTGCTGGTTTTATTGTTTCATTGTGGAGCGAATCAGCCCTGAAGCCCAGGGGTGTGAGGCTGTCTTTGTGGTTGTTTGCTTTGAGCAGGGAGGTCAGGAAGGAATAAACTGTACCTTTCTTGCTGGAAATTTGTCTTCTGGTGAGTGAGTGGTTCCAGAATCTGTTTCTGTCCCAGAGGAAAGTGACTGTGGGGCCTGCTGCCTGGTGTGGCCCAGGCCCTGTGGTCTGTTGTCCTGCTCCAGAGGCCTACACTTCAGAGGCAGACGTGGATGGCAAGGCGTTTGCCACTTCCTTGGGAGTCTAGAACACGGAGGTCTGACTTACCTAGTGGCATCAACAGCGCCAACAGTGCATTCTGTTTCTACCTGTAGGACCACTTCATGTAACAGTTTCTGTGTTTAAACTTGTGTAACATGAAAAAAGAAAACAATAATTAGTGTGGGGAGCCCCTGTGGAAAGACCCTGATGCTGGGAAAGACAGAGGGCAGTAGGAGAAGGGGGTGACAGAGGATGAGATGGTTGGATGACATCACCAACCCAGTGGACGTGAGTTTGAGCAAACTCTGGGAGATGGTGAAGAACAGGGCGTGCTGAACCACTCACTCACCAGAAGAAGCCTGGCGTCCTGCAGTCCATGGGGTCATAGAGGTCAGGCGTGACTGAGTGAACAGCAACAAAACCCCTGTGACGTTAGATTGCTGTACTCTGCATCTCAGGTGAACTAACCCACTTCAGAAAGCACTGGATAAAATCTGGGATATCTGGAATTGTGTGAAATAGGAGACAGAGATAAACCTGGGGAGGAGCACAGATAGGGACTAAACTGGGAAAGTGAACTGACCGTCTTTCTGCAACCCAGTGGATGCCCAGGGTCAGCTGCTGGCCGTCTTGGTGAGGTTGTTATCACTGGCCTCTGAGGGTATTTTAGAGTGGGAGGAGAGAGGCTAGAAATGTTCTTCTACAGGCTTATTTACAGATTGGTGGAGGTAGGACCTTGCAGCCCTTCCCAGGCTGATAAATGGCCGGGAGGGTGGTGTTTGGCATTGTATTGACACGGTGGAAGACCGATGGTTCTTTGATCAAAGAGCATGTTTAGGCTGGTGGAACTGGAGAGACTCCTTCTAAAGTGATTAGCTCCGCACCTCCTGGTCCCCATGGCCTGCCACCCGCATCTTTATGAACAGGATTCAGGTCGGTCCAGCTCACATCCCTGGCATTTTGCTAAAGACAGCTATGGGGATGGGGTGGGGGGAGGTGCTTGCACTTCAGTAGCTTCTGTTTGAGTTAATCATCTGGTTGCAGAGGCGGGAAGGATGTCGTTGGTTTCCATGATGCCTTGGCACATCACGTGTTCTGACCATTTGGGAAAATGTGACAGGTTTTCTCTTCTCTACTCCTTCCTTCCTGTCAGCCCTACAGTGCCCTCCCTTAAACTGTGCCTAGTATGTGCTCAGTCATTCAGTTGTGTTCAACTCTTTGCAACCTTAGGGAGCCCGCCAGGCCCTTCTTTCCATGGGATTCTCCAGGGAAGACGACTGGAGTGGGTGGCTGTGCCCTTCTCCAGTGGACCTTCTGAACCCCAGGATCGAACTTGTGTCTACTGCATTGGCAGGCAGGTTCTTCCACTGAGCCACCAAGGATGCCTTTAAACTGAGCCTTGGGATTCTCCTTCTCTCCAGAGGTGGCTCACCTGTAGTGGGAATGTAGCACAGGGAAAAGAAGCTGAAAGGAAGTTCCTTTGCCTGAGTGTTTCATTAGTCAGTTGCAGAGGTTTACTTGTCTCCTGGCTGCGCAGTGGAGTGGGAGAGAGCGCAGGAAGACGGTAGACCCACTGATGGGAAGCATCACAGACGCTGATCTTCCTGGTGCGGCAGGACCCGCGGAAGCTGGGTTTGAGTTGGGGGTTGAAGACAATCTCAAGGGTTAGTCACTTTTTCAACTTGTAGCTCATAAATGTTGTCGACAGTTCCTTTTATTTACTATTGGTGGTTTCTGGTTTCTATCTGTTAAATTATCTCTACTCAAGCATACCCCTCATCCTCAATTTTCACAATTGATTAGGATCGTGTAGAAACTTTGGATTGTCTCCATTTCTTTCCCTCCTCTCTCTCCTTACTGTTCACACAGAGAAAATGAGTGGAACCTGGCCTCGTGGAGGCCTTGGGACAGCAAGCAGGTGTACCTGCGGCCTTCCTTGGAGGAGATGAGCTGCACTGCAGGTAGCTGCCCCGCGGCTTCATTTTTTCCTGTTTACAGATGGGAAAATGGGCTCAAGCAGGAAGGATTAATGAAGGGCTTAATTGAACTGGAAGTCTCTCAGTCCTTTGGAGTTGCTGAAGTGATGATGCATACAGCTTGGGGGTTTATTCCTCTGATTGTTTCCTGGAGCTCAGTGGGAATCAGAATTTGTCAGGTTATTTGAATGTCCCAGATGGAAAGGGGATAACTAGTCATTGACTGCACCCGGTGAAGGGAAGGGCTTGTTTGGATTTCTGTGTACCCCCAATCTCGCCTCTTGGGGTTTCTGCTGCTGGCTTTGCTCAAATCCTTTGAAAGCTCTTTGAGCTACTTTTATAGCATCTCAGCAAATACAAATGTAACATCTTTGGAAAGACATGATTAGTCATTCATCTTATTAACAGCAGGTTGTGTTGGTCAAATGGATATAAGATGACATAGTTGATGACAAGGCTCCTGTGAGTCAGACTGGCTTTTCCCCGCTTAGAGAAGCTTTGTGATGGAAGTGTGGTCTAGTCAGCAGACACTGTCGCTAGACTCCTGTGAGGGTACGTGTGAGCCACACATGTTTATGGTGGGCCTGTGTGTCTTGCAGACGTTGGAGTGCTTGTCATCTGCCGCCACCCACAGACGTGCCTCTTGCCACCTAGCGCCCCTGATTTCAGGTGTAGAGCCAGTGGGCTTCTATCCTGCAGAGTCGGTCTGGGACTCCCAAGTGGCTGGCAAGGAAGAACTGAGGTCGGCTTTTATTCTGGAAAGGGGTGCCTTAGGCCCTCCCCCAGGGTGGGTGTTAGGAGTGTGGATGAGAGAGGCTTGTGTCTGGGTTGGAAGGTGTGAGTCGGCCTCCATTCCCCCGGCCTGTCTGGCTTGAGGTCTAATTTGATACAGCAATGCTGGTGGGAAATGCTACTTCCTGACCTGCTGTGGTCACCTTGTGCGGCCCTGAATGTTGGTGGAAATTCAGCGTTGTGTTCAGGGTATTCTGAGCCTTGTTAGAAGGGAAAGTGAGTTCTGTTCCATGGCTCCATCTTAGCGCCTTTGAGTTGATACAGTTTCCTGGGTTGTTGTTTGAGCTTCTGTGCCACTGTTGTGTCTGTGTGTCCCTCAGACTCTGAGCCTGGGCCGAGTCCGGGATGCTGTCAGCTCCCGTTTCTTGTCGGGAGGACACACCGAAACTCCAGGGTCACAAAGCGCCCGCGCCCGGCCGGGGTGGGGGTGGGGAGGATAGTGGCTCTTAGGTTCGTGAGTGGCTAAGATTCTTTCATTATGGTCGTGTTTTCTAGGTTTAGGCTGCTGTCATAAATCCAGAACTTCTCTTATAGACATTCAGAAAGAGAGTGTGTGGGTTACAGTGCGTTGCTTCCTCACGGAACAAACTCTGCTCGGCACTCTGGGTGGCAAAAGCCTAAGTGACACCCGTATTTGGAAAATTACACGTGATTATGTTTTAGCCTGCTAAATAAATTTCTGTCAGAACCCCAGAATGAAGCTTGTGAGAACCACGATACGTTTACTTTAGTTTTACCTTTTCGTACTTTTCTGAGTGGTAAAAATCACTTTTAGAGCAGGGAACGTATTTCAGAAAATAGTCCCCTAGACTTCAGCCCTAGGTGTATATTCAGTATATAAAATGTTGGATTGTGAGTTGCTATGTATTTTCTGTATATAAGCAAGGAGCTTGAGTTGTAATTGAGTTGTTGGGTGAAAGGATATTGCTAACATTGTTCTTCTCTTACTCTCTATAAACAGTGGTTGTTTTTTTTAGCCTGCTGTTAGATTTTAGTACAGGTACTAAACGTTGGTTAATGCCAGGCTTGTCATAAATCTGCAAAAGTCCAAACTCCCTTTTCAGAGTTGAGCCCAGACCTGGTGTCTGAAGACTCTCTACTGCCATCTATTGGTGCGTGTGATTGCTGCATGGGGTTTCCAGCGGGCGGGGAAGTTGTCCACAATCCGTTTCTAGTTGCCATCCTTTGAATAAAGCAGATCCCTGTCCAAGAGGCAGAGGATGTGTGAAGCTGAAGGAAAGCTACTCTGTGCTTTCAGGGACTAGTTAGAGCTCTGAGCACTGCTTTTGTGCTCTGGTTTATTCTGTGCTGATGGAGTTTATAGTCTCACCCCCTTTGCAGCTCCATGGAGAATCTTTCTTGTGGGAGGTTTCCTCAGGATTGACTTCTCAGTTATACTGCTAGGAATCCACTGGATTCTGTTGTTTAATGAATGAACTGCGTAGCATTGCAGGATGAATTTCTGAGGATATTTTTGCTTTCTCTTTCAAAGAAGAAGTAAAACATGATTCCTCTCCTCCCCAGCTGTTGTCTCTGCCGGGACCCGAGGAGTGTTCTGGTAGTTTGCAGCTGGGTATTGAGTAACCTAAAATTGAGAAACTGTTGGGGTTTTGTTGTTGTTGTTGAAATAGTACTTTTAAAAACAGTTGGCAATCCCACCTCGAAAGAGAATAGAAAGGCAGATCTGCGTTTCAGTTGGCTCTTTGAGGCTTTTACAAAACTGACCATCCTTCAGATGATTCGTTTGCACCCTGTAACTGTAATACAGTAGTGTATTAGGAATTTCTTTGGCCAGATCCTGGCTGGATTAAGACCTTTAACATCGTGTTGGTCTTTTGACTGGTGTTTATCCTTTTCTTACTTTTGCTATAAAGATACAGTTTTTGCTCAAGCCTGCCCTGAATGGGACAGACTGGAGAAGATCATTTGCAGCGCCTGCATCCCGGGTTGGGAGTTGGGTCCCCGAGAAGGCGAGGGTTACACCGCCTGAGGGTGGTGAAACCCGTGGCTTTCCATTGGTGGTAAAGTGTAACATGTGTGACATTTGTGACTGACAGAACAAAAGGTCTTCGTTGCCGCTTTAATTGTTGATTAATGTTGATCCCTCTCAAATTTGACATGGTTGCTTTCGAGAACACAAAAGAAGTCAGTGTCAAATATTTTCTTGATCATGACAGTCAGGATTTCCAGGCAGCCTTGGTTCTTTGACATTTGAGGATGCTGCATCAGGCTTAAAAAAAAACCCCAAACCCATAATTGCATCATTTTATTAATGGGATCAAATGTGGGCCTGCATATTACTTTTCATACCATCTGTGAGGGCTCCCAGCCTGAGATTCATGTGCCCAAGTAATGTTTTGCTTAGGAAGATGCTGTATCTTGTAATTATTTCTTCTTCTTTCCTTCCTCTGACCCTTTCCCCGTGAACTAAAGAGAACGGAGGCTCGCTTCTCTCGCTGATGCCTGCTTTTTGAGAGGGTGCAGTGTTTGTGAGCATCTGGAGTGTCCTCCTACGTGGCAGTGGTTTGGGTTTGCAGCACGTGCCTTCTCCTTGGTCTGGCCTTTGGGGTAGAGGTGATGAATCTACTCATGAGTGGTTAGGTTAACCTTCCTGAGGGTGTCTCAGGGTTCTGAAGGACGTCCGTGTGTTTTCCTGAATGAGTGTTTTACTCCTAATTGGGAGGACTGGGTCTTAGGAAAGCAGAGTGTAGATAGTATTGTCCTTACTAGTTAAGGGAACTATGGAACAACTTTTGGCGTTGTACAGTCTTTTTTTTCCGGGGGGTGGGATGGGGCAAACATCTATATTTAAAATTTTATACTCCTTTCTAAAGCGCAAGCCAGTATATACATCTCAAGATCTGAAAGTTACCATGTTTGCTGTTTTGCCTGACAACCTAGTTAGGAAGTAGGTGCTGACAGTCGTTAGCAGCACAGGCATTTTTGGAAATGTAGGTTTGTATTTCCCACTTGGCACAGGCAGAGGATCAGAACTTGAGGATTTATTGCAGGAGTCACTGTATCACGTTTTAGAGATGAGGCCGGAGAAGACTGGCGCCAGAAAGACCCTGAGTCGGCTCCTTTTCCTGCTAGGTCTACCCTCTGCTCCGCTGCCCTGCTTTCCCTAGCAAGGAAATAGAGGCTTATGTTGCCCACGGTCATGAGTTGACCTGAACCAAAGCAGCCCAGGTTTTCTGATACCACGGTTCTTTCTCTTGGACCGCTCTGACCAAGCAGACCTTTTAAAGATTCCTCTCGAAGGAGATTCCACCAAAACCAAGTTTCTTTAGGTAAATCAGGTTCATAGAAAATTTTTGCTCTAAATAGCTGCTTGTGTAATTTAATTAAGACAAGTGCTGCAAATATTTAACATCCTGCGGTTTTTAGTGTAAACAAACGATTTCATCTGTTTCTGTGTGAAGCAGGGCCCCTGAAACCAGTACAACACAATCTCCACAAGTACCAGAAAGCAGGCATGCCAGGCAGCAGACCTTCTCTGGGAGCCGCCGACCTTTTCTTTTCGACTTCCCTTTCTCCCTTTTCGGGTGCTGAGTTGGTGAGACAAGCCCCCATTGTAAGTGTGGGGCGGGGGACAGGAGCGCCCAGGGATGGAGCCGGGGCTTTTTGTCTCTGAGTTTTCTCTGACTTGGTCTGTGCTAGCCTCTGGGTTCACTTGAGGATGTGTTTATTTTCTCTTTGCTATACTCTACAGGATGTTTACAGCCATCCTGTGTGGTGTGCCCACAACTGCACTCGCATTTGAATTTGGTGGGCAGCCTGCCCTGGGCAAGGGGATATCCCCTGCCCGACCCCCCACAGTCTCCACCACACACACACACACACACACTCACACACACTCACTCGGCCAGACACACCCACCCTTGTTTCTTGACTGGCTGCCAGGTCTGTAGTGTATGTTGGTGGGGGGGGGGCGCGTAGAATAGTGTGGGCACTTATTCTGGGGATAGAAACACAGGAATTTTTTTTTTTTTGAGTAGGCCTTTCAGCAAGTTGGCAGGGCTTCAGGACCAGCTCCCAGCTCCCACACTGCCACAAAGGGCCCGGCCATGCTGGTCACTCCGCATTTGCCAGATGTAGCATGGCGTCATTTTTGAATGAACGCACAGCCTCCCCTCCCACCCAGGCCTGGCTCTTTGTTTAGAATTGGGATGTAATCTAAATAATTGGATTTACCAGCTTACATTTTTAGTATTGGAAAATTAAGTTAATGCGACAGTCTTGGGCATACGCGGCCCTCCGCGAGGGCCGGCTGGGCATCGCTCTAGGCCTAGTCCCCCCGCTCTCTGCCTTGTCCAGCTGAGTTGTGCGCATACCCGCATCCTCCTTGGGTTTGTAAACCATCAGACATCCTGGACAGAAATGGAATTTAATTAACCTAGAAATTGCTGTTGTGCCATATTTAGGGCTGCCCTAGAGATTGAGTGCAGATAGCAGTAAGCTGGTTAACTCTATGCTGCAGATAACCCCAGAGGAGACTTGGAGACATGCGTCCCCATTCCTTCCCCAACCCTCCTCCTCGGGGCCACTGATGGCAGGCTGCCCTGGAAGCTTCTCAGTGCAGGATTTGGGAGGGGGCAGAAGGAGACACCGGCAGAGTGTTACAAAACAAAACAATGTTTGGCCCAGGACTTTGTCAGCTACCAGTGGGTTTTCTTTATAAGCTTCGCCTTGCAATTTATTTGTGAACTTTGAAAATAATGATAGTGTTTATTTTGGTCTGCTGCTTTATTCCCATAAAGGTGCTATACTTTTTTTCACCTAAATATGAAATCTATTTGTTGATTCATTTGGGTCAGTTTATTTTAAGTGACCAAGCAAAACATTCTTTGGGCTGTTGACCCCCCAGGCCAACTAATCCCACATCAGAGAAGGATTCTTCTGTATCTCTTGGGGCATGAAAGAGAAAAGAGAAAGAAGAGGGACCCTCTACTCCTTCCCGCAGCTCATCAAAAAGTAAACACAGCCTGTGATGAGTAGTGGTGGTCCCGAGTGCCAGGGATATGTGGCAGGGCCTTCCGCCTGGGCCAGCAGACTGTGGCCTGAGGCCAGCTGTGCTCTGTGTGGATGCGTGGAGTGCAGCAGCGTGCCTTGGGGCAGAATGGCACCTTGTAACGCAGGCACAGGTTGACAGACAGGACCTGGTCTTCACCTGCTTTTGTAGACGATGCTCCTAATGGGCAGGTTGCTGTGTAAGTTCTTAGTAAGCAGTGGCCGTGGTTGTGATCTAAATTGCGACTGCTTCAGCAGATCCTCATGGAACTGGAATAGCAAGACTGAATTCCAGTGGACTTCGGTGGCCTCCCTAATAGCCCAGTTGGTAAAGAATCTGCCTGCAATGCGGGAGACCTGGGTTCGATCCCCGGGTTGGGAAGATCCTCTGGAGAAGGGAAAGGCTGCCCACTGCAGTATTCTGACCTGGAGAATTCCATGGACTGTATAGTCTATGGGGTTGCAAAGAGTCGGACAAGACTGAGTGACTTTCACTTTGGTAGCTGTATCCTGGGATGGCCAATAACTTTACTGGGGGCAGCACCACAGGCGTCTCCTGTAGCTCTTGGGTTTGTTTCACATCCATCCGGCTATCTCCCCGCCCCTCCGGACTGCCCTGCAGTCTGATGCTCTGATCAGAAATCAGTGTAATTCCTGGAGAATGAATGATGAGTTGAGTCGAGCGGTGCTCCTCCTCTCCCTCTCAGCACCTTTGGAAAGCTTGCCCTCAACACACAGCATCCCATACGTGCAGAAAAGGCCATAAGGGGGTGACTGTAGGCAAGCCTGCTCTGTAGGCCCTTGAAGGGCAGAGGGATGAGCAATTGGCCGTGAGGTGCTCAATCTCTCTGAGGAGGTGACTTTTGAACAGAGACGTGGGAAACGTGACTTGGTAAAACGCAGCAGACGGGAATGTTCCCCTCGCTGGATTATGGGAAGAAGTCAGCCCTGGTGAGATAAAAGGGAAGAACATTCCAGCTGGAGGAAGCAAGGGCCCCTGGGAACCTGGGAGGTTTATTTCTGCATGGAGCGACACTCTGGGGGATCATATCAGTAAAGCGACTTTCACTTCAACACATTTTTCCCCCTCCCTTCTGGGGCGTGCTTGTTTAAATGGGATTCTTAGCAGCAGGGCTGAACTTTGTCATGACTGGGTTGCCATGGGGGCTTCTGTACCCAGGAGCTTCTAGAGAAGGGACACCCCAGATGGGCTTAACCTCGACATGGGTTCAGGTAGCAAGCTCTGTGTTTTCTGAGCTTGCTGTCTGAATTGTTTAGTCCTTTATTTCACTTACCCACATTTATGCCATGAAGGTGAGGAACAGCGATGGTGTGATCTAAAACCACGTCTGTACCCTCACCCTCACTGCCCGTTGACTCTGGATTTTAACACACCGTAAATGAGAGATCACCCTCAATGTGTTTATCCGTATATGCATGTGTCTACATGTTTCTTCCTCAGTTGCTTTGGCTTGCTGGCAGGTTTGGTTTAGTTGGTTTCGTTGACCTTCCTGGCACGGAGGACTTTCTGTAAGGAAAATTCCTTCCTTGATGAGTTAATAAAATATCAACACAGAAGTGAGTCTTGCTCCACTCGACACGCCTGTGGTTTCTGTGGGGGACAGACACCCTCTGTCTTTTCTGCGTTCTGGCTCTTCGTGCGTTATCAGTGGGCAGGAAGGACCATCCTGGCCAAACTTCAGCCTGAACGCCTCTGGAGGTCCCACATTCTGCTGTTTTCTTCCCTGGGGCCTCAGGAGGAGGCCTGTTCTGTCTCCAGCCCCACCCCTTGGATAGCTCTGGACTCCCTTAGTTCAACCTGTAATTTTTTTTTCGGGCTGCCCTGGGTCTTCATTGCTGTGTGCAGGCTTTCCCTAGTTGCAGCAAGTGGGTCTACCCTCTAGTTGGGGTATGCAGGCTTCTCACTGTGGTTTCTCTTGTTCTGGAGCGTGGGCCCTAGGCACAGAGGCTCTGGTTGGTGGTTGCATCACACTGGCTGGGTTGCCCCACGGCATGTGAATCTTCCCAGACTCTCAACCACTGGGCTAGAAGGGACGGCCCAACCTAAATTTTCATTTTTATGTGTTTTCACCTTAGTAATGAAATGGAAGGTGTTCTTGGTTAAATGTCGCCTGGTGGAGGGGTGAGTGGGTGCCACCTTGCGGTCATGCCCAGCTGCTGAGTGCTGGCCCTCCTGGAGCCCCACCACCCTTGGTGGGGGTCTCATCCTGCTTGCCCTCTCCTGCTCCCCAGCCGCCTCCTCTGCACAACACCTCGGGAGGCAGATAATGTCATTCTTCAGCACATCTGCACCTCCCCACCCCGCTTTCTGTGCTGATTTTAGTAATATCCACTCATTTCCTTATATCAGACATTCTGGAATGAATCACCTCTCCTGCAGACGTGGCCACGTGGCTAAGAGTGCTTCCTTCACGGTTGTCTTCTGAGTTGTGTCTTTCAAACTCTCTTGTCCCGTGGAGCCCGCAAAGCAATCATACCTCTGTTAATCCCCCGGGACTCTGCACACAAAGCCAGACCACAGACCTGCCCTTTCTGGGAAGCACAGATTCTTCTGGCCTCTTTAAACAAGATATTGGTTTGTCTGGTTCTTTAGTTCCTGCTTTCATCTGGGTCTCACAAATGCTTAATCACTTGGGAGCTTGGCTTATTCCTCTGAGGGGTAATTTATTTTACTGCTGCTTTTTAATCTCTCATGCCCTTATTTTTCATAGCCTCCCTGAGAAAGTCATCAGGTAAACAGTGCTTTTACTTGAACAGCGGTCGGCACATTTATCTGTGAGGCTCTGAAGTTGTAGAATGTTCTGCCGTGTCCTGCTCTGTCATCTGTGTTTCGTGTTTGTTTTCATTCAGGCTGGGCCAGCTTCTCATAATAATATGTGATATTGTCGTTGCTGACTTTTGAAAAAGCAATAAACACTGAACATCCTGTTCACGTGCGGGCGGTATTTCTGTAAAGCCCCTTTAGTCCGCTGAGCGTGAGCTGTGTCCATTTAAATAAAGATGTACACATCATAAAATGGCCAATTAAAACCCCTTTCAGCAGGAAAGCATGGCGGGAGTTTTCTTTTCACATGATGGGAAGGTTGGCGGAGAGGAGGAGCTTGTCGGAAGAGGAGGCGGTTGTCTTGGGCTCAGTCCTCCCGAGGATGCCAGGCCCTGGAGAGGGTGTGGCTTGTTGGACCACAGTCTAGTTTCTGGGATCCTCTCCTTTCTCCAAAGTGATGCTGCTGAGGGCACAGGCTGTGTGCTGCTTGGTGCCAGGGAGTTTAGAGCAACTGAGTGAGCGGTGAGCACATTCAAGTGGTTGAACAGAGTGATATCTGTTGAATAAATTTGAGCTTGTAGTTTATGTCTTTCATTTTTCTTGTATAGTAATTATCTTATAAAAATATCCATTTGTAAAAGACAGAAAATCTAAAGTGATCTCAGTTTGAGAAACACAGCTCTTCTCTGATTTTGAAGTGAACTCTAGACATAGTGTCATTATTTATAAATACTGATACTTCTTTTGCGTTTCTAAAAGACAGGGTTTCCCCATTTCCGCATAACTACAGCATTATATTAGGACCACCCCCCCCTCCGCCCACACACAGTTCCTTTATTTTGTCACATATCCAATAAATGTATTCCTCACCCCCAGCCTCCACCCCAAAGACACAGCTCCTCAGTCTCTGAATCAGCCACCCTTGCCCCATCTGGCCCTTCTGGGGGGCCCATCCCTTGGCTTGGTGACTTGCCCGGAACTCACTCCTGTTCACCCGCCTTCTGGACAGTCTGCTGCCCCCAGGTTTTCCTCGTTGCTCCCCATCACCCAGGAGGAACAGGGGCCTTGTTTTACTCCCTGAGCTGTTTACGGCATTGGGAATTTCTGTTAAAGGCGTTCAGCTTCCCACAAATACTGTGTTCTGTAGCTGTTTCCCTCTGGCTGTTCCTAGGTTCTGAAGTGCTTTTGCTTAGCTGTGACGTTTGTAGATTTTAAAGGCAGAAGCTTGTTGCCCAGTTAGTAAGCAGCGGTCATACTATCTTCCTTTTGATCAAATGTCACTTCATGTTGGGAAGATGACCTATTCAGGGGTGTTTTTAGTGTGTTGTAGGAGAGGCAGGGGTTGATTCTGGGCAGAACAAGGGAGGTTAAGCTTAAAGGAGATAATTTTTACATAGTAGAAAATGTGTGTGTGTGTGTGGTTCTGTTGAATACTAGAGTGTTAACTTAAAATGTTAGGGTATTTTGTGCATCACCAGTTGAAGATACTCTGCTTACTATTTTATATAAGTTGTACTGGAAACTACTGTTTCCCAGCAGTAGTTAAGGGAAGTTGTGTGTGCTTTAGAATTACAAACACATCTTGTAGTCGGAGCAGCCTTGAGTTGGGGTGGCTTTATCAGTCCCACACAGTGAGTGATTCCAGTTTGGGGTTTGAGCAGATCTCCTTAAAGCCCAGTGCCGTGGGGCTGCTTTGGGTTCTTGTTTTTTTCCCCTGCTCTCAAAGACTGTTTCTTGAGCATCTTTATGAGTAGGGCCAGAGGGGTGGTTTAAAGCAGGACACATACAGGTTCACGCCCTCGGAGGTGCTTACCTTCCATTAGGCGTTGAGATCTTGAAAATTCAAGGAAAAACTAACAGGCAATTTGATAAAGGTCAAACCAGTTATACAGAGGGTAAAAGTCCTCAGGTGGAGAAAGAAAAATTAACTTTAGGAAAGAAGTAAAGAAACCCTTGCAAGGTTCACTAGGATTCAAAATAATAAGATTGTCTGGCATGTAAGGGGCTAACAGTGGCAGTAATTATCAGAGAACCCGCCTGTCAGTGCAGGAGAATAAGAGATGTGGGTTCAATCCCTGAGTTAGGAAAATCCCCTGGAAAGGGCATGGCAACTCACTCCAGTATTCTTGCCTGGAAAATCCCGTGGACTGAGCAGCCTAGTGGGCTGCAGTCCACAGGATTGCAGAGTCAGACATGACTGAAGTGACTTAGCAACACGCATGCATGCTAACTCATAACATTGTGTAAATGAACAAGATCGAAGCTGTGATTTGTAGACAGCAAGTGGATAAATTAGGAAGTTGATGTCTATGTAGGATGGTAATAGGGAAGAGGCCCGAAGGTAGGTTAGTTAAAGCCAGTTTTTTGAATCCCTCAGGATTTTAGGCTTTCCGTGCAGGCAGAAGGTAACCCATGATTTGGCCATGGATGATGGGATATGCTTTAATTAGTGTAGGGAATTCATGTGGCTGGATTGTAGTCACAAGAGCCTAGAGGTTGGGGTGTAAGACCAGGTCAGTGACAGACCAAGGTGGGCGGAGTGTCCTTACACAGTATGAAGTGGGTCATGCATTTGTTTGTGACAGTATCCTATGAGCTCAGACTACTAAGTAAATGTGGCAGGTGGTATACAGAAAGCACCAAAGCCGTTAATCCCATATCATCTAATACGGCGTGCTGGTTTTTAAATACCCAGGCACACACATGGTTTGCACAGGCATGAGCTTGTGTGCACACATACACACATGATCATGGTGTATATTATATGTCAGTTTAGAAAGCACAGCCTTTTAAGCAAATTTATTGCCCTTTAAAGCAGGCTTGTGGTTTATGAGAGTGTGAGAGATACACAGAACCTTAATTAGAAACAAAGAATTTGCTTGAAACAAAGAGTCTTTCTTCCCTTTGTGTCATGATTTCATTGCTGCACGTAGATCTATATCTTCTGATCTCTGCTTAATTTCTTTTTAACTTTCTCTTGCTCTTCCAGGCCCAGGCTGCAAGCACAAAGGAAGTTTGCTCAATCCCAGCCGAATAGTCCCAGCACAACTCCAGTCAAGATAGTGGAGCCATTGCTACCCCCTCCAGCTACTCAAATTTCTGACCTCTCTAAAAGGAAGCCTAAGACAGAAGACTTTCTTACCTTTCTCTGCCTTCGAGGTAAGACTCCTGCCGGTGTGGTGGGGGCAGCCTGGTGGGAGTAGAAAGGGACCAGGTGTCGCCCGGTGTCGGCCTTGACTTTCTCTCTGTGCTGCACACCTGCGGCTCCACAGCCTGGTCGACGTGTGAAATGGGGGGCCCCACCAAGAAGGTGCTGGAGGCTTCTTTCTCTTTTCCTCCGGTTCTTTTTTGTTGTTGTTACTGTGTTTATTTATTTGGCTGCACTGTGCATTAGTTGTAGCATATGGGATCTCCTTTCCTGATCAGGGTTTGAAGCCAGGCCCCTCGCACTGGGAGTGTGGGGTCTTGGCCACTGGACCACAGGGAAGTCCCTCCTCTGGCTCTTGAATCGCCTCTTTTTGGCTTCTTAGCACACGGTGTCATAGCGTGTAGGTTCACATCTTTATAACGGATTTCTCCCTGATGTCCGTTTAGCACCTCTGTCACCTCACCATCACACACAGGCTTTTGCTAACTTTGCTTTCTATTTTGTAATTTTTATTATTATTGGTGGGCTGGTTGTGGATGGGTGTGAAGTCCCTTTTCCTTTTGTGTCCTGAGGTCTGGGAATAAGCCACGCTATTGTGGCTGTCTCTTATACACATCTTGCATGCTGACTCATAACATTGTGTAAATGAACAAGATCGAAGCTGTGATTTGTAGACACCAAGTGGATAAATTAGGGAGTTGATGTCTATGTAGGATGGTAATAGGGAAGAGGCCCGAAGGTAGGTTAGTTAAAGCCAGTTTTTTGAATCCCTCAGGATTTTAGGCTTTCCGTGCAGGCAGAAGGTAACCCATGATTTGGCCATGGATGATGGGATATGCTTTAATTAGTGTAGGGAATTCATGTGGCTGGATTGTAGTCACAAGAGCCTAGAGGTTGGGGTGTAAGACCAGGTCAGTGACAGACCAAGGTGGGCGGAGTGTCCTTACACAGTATGAAGTGGGTCATGCATTTGTTTGTGACAGTATCCTATGAGCTCAGACTACTAAGTAAATGTGGCAGGTGGTATACAGAAAGCACCAAAGCCGTTAATCCCATATCATCTAATACGGCGTGCTGGTTTTTAAATACCCAGGCACACACATGGTTTGCACAGGCATGAGCTTGTGTGCACACATACACACATGATCATGGTGTATATTATATGTCAGTTTAGAAAGCACAGCCTTTTAAGCAAATTTATTGCCCTTTAAAGCAGGCTTGTGGTTTATGAGAGTGTGAGAGATACACAGAACCTTAATTAGAAACAAAGAATTTGCTTGAAACAAAGAGTCTTTCTTCCCTTTGTGTCATGATTTCATTGCTGCACGTAGATCTATATCTTCTGATCTCTGCTTAATTTCTTTTTAACATTCTCTTGCTCTTCCAGGCCCAGGCTGCAAGCACAAAGGAAGTTTGCTCAATCCCAGCCGAATAGTCCCAGCACAACTCCAGTCAAGATAGTGGAGCCATTGCTACCCCCTCCAGCTACTCAAATTTCTGACCTCTCTAAAAGGAAGCCTAAGACAGAAGACTTTCTTACCTTTCTCTGCCTTCGAGGTAAGACTCCTGCCGGTGTGGTGGGGGCAGCCTGGTGGGAGTAGAAAGGGACCAGGTGTCGCCCGGTGTCGGCCTTGACTTTCTCTCTGTGCTGCACACCTGCGGCTCCACAGCCTGGTCGACGTGTGAAATGGGGGGCCCCACCAAGAAGGTGCTGGGGCTTCTTTCTCTTTTCCTCCGGTTCTTTTTTGTTGTTGTTACTGTGTTTATTTATTTGGCTGCACTGTGCATTAGTTGTAGCATATGGGATCTCCTTTCCTGATCAGGGTTTGAAGCCAGGCCCCTCGCACTGGGAGTGTGGGGTCTTGGCCACTGGACCACAGGGAAGTCCCTCCTCTGGCTCTTGAATCGCCTCTTTTTGGCTTCTTAGCACACGGTGTCATAGCGTGTAGGTTCACATCTTTATAACGGATTTCTCCCTGATGTCCGTTTAGCACCTCTGTCACCTCACCATCACACACAGGCTTTTGCTAACTTTGCTTTCTATTTTGTAATTTTTATTATTATTGGTGGGCTGGTTGTGGATGGGTGTGAAGTCCCTTTTCCTTTTGTGTCCTGAGGTCTGGGAATAAGCCACGCTATTGTGGCTGTCTCTTATACACATCTTGCATGCTGACTCATAACATTGTGTAAATGAACAAGATCGAAGCTGTGATTTGTAGACACCAAGTGGATAAATTAGGGAGTTGATGTCTATGTAGGATGGTAATAGGGAAGAGGCCCGAAGGTAGGTTAGTTAAAGCCAGTTTTTTGAATCCCTCAGGATTTTAGGCTTTCCGTGCAGGCAGAAGGTAACCCATGATTTGGCCATGGATGATGGGATATGCTTTAATTAGTGTAGGGAATTCATGTGGCTGGATTGTAGTCACAAGAGCCTAGAGGTTGGGGTGTAAGACCAGGTCAGTGACAGACCAAGGTGGGCGGAGTGTCCTTACACAGTATGAAGTGGGTCATGCATTTGTTTGTGACAGTATCCTATGAGCTCAGACTACTAAGTAAATGTGGCAGGTGGTATACAGAAAGCACCAAAGCCGTTAATCCCATATCATCTAATACGGCGTGCTGGTTTTTAAATACCCAGGCACACACATGGTTTGCACAGGCATGAGCTTGTGTGCACACATACACACATGATCATGGTGTATATTATATGTCAGTTTAGAAAGCACAGCCTTTTAAGCAAATTTATTGCCCTTTAAAGCAGGCTTGTGGTTTATGAGAGTGTGAGAGATACACAGAACCTTAATTAGAAACAAAGAATTTGCTTGAAACAAAGAGTCTTTCTTCCCTTTGTGTCATGATTTCATTGCTGCACGTAGATCTATATCTTCTGATCTCTGCTTAATTTCTTTTTAACATTCTCTTGCTCTTCCAGGCCCAGGCTGCAAGCACAAAGGAAGTTTGCTCAATCCCANATGGACTGGTTGGATCTCCTTGTAGTCCAAGGGACTCTCCAGAGTCTTTTCTAACACCATAGTTCAAAAGCATCAATTCTTCAGCACTTAGCTTTCTTCACAGTCCAACTCTCACATCCATACATGACCACTGGAAAAACTATAGCTTTGACTAGATGGACCTTTGTTGACAAAGTAATGTTTCTGCTTTTTAATATGCTGTCTAGGTTAGTCATAACTTTCCTTTCAAGGAGTAAGCGTCTTTTAATTTCATGGCTGTAGTCACCATCTGCAGTGATTTTGGAGCCCCCCAAAATAAAGTCTGACATTGTTTCCACTGTTTGCCCATCTATTTGCTATGAAGTGATGGGCCCGGCTGCCATGATCTTAGTTTTCTGAATGTGGAGCTTTAAACCAACTTTTTCACTCTCCTCTTTCACTTTCATCAAGAGGCTTTTTTGTTCTTCTTTGCTTTCTGCCATAACGGGGGTGTCATCTGCATATCTATTGTTTAATTTAATATTAATCACCAAAAATCTAGTTGTTCAATGAAATTTCATTTAAACTCTAGTTTAACAGCCATTCAGATAAGAACTTAAAATTTTGAAGATATTAGGGGATAAGCAGCAACAGTGCTTGACTAGGATCAGTCACTTTTGAGAAGAAAACAGAGGGAATTTATAATGAAAGAAAGAAATGTGACCATTTTTCTCCAGCTGCCCTCTCAATTCAGAGTAGCTTAAATTCTGTACAGTATTCGACTTAAAAGTAAAATGACTGATTTATTTTTTATTCATCATCATATGTCTGAATCCAAATCTTTCCTCCTTTCTTTTTATTTCTCCTATATTGCTACCTCTAATTTTAGCTCCACTGCTGCCTAGCCCACCAGCTCAATGGTGTTTATGCATGATTAATTTGGTAGAAAAAAAAATGTGACACTATGATCTACTGTATTGTATTTTGTGCATGAGGCTAATAATGATTTCCTTTTATATTGAAGTCATATGAGTACAATGAGCTAATCTACTGTCAAAAGCCTTACCACTAAGCTATACTCCCAAGTGAACTAATCTTAACACTGAAATTTTTATTTTGCATATATATATATATATATATATGGTGGTGGTTTAGTCGCTAAGTCATGTCTGACTTTTGCGACCTCGTGAACTATAGCCTTCCAGGCTCCTTTGTCCATGGAATTCTCCAGGCAAGAATACTGGAGTGATTTGCCATTTTCTTTCTCTAGAGTTTCTTCCAAACCAAGGGATCAAACCTGGGTCTCCTGCATTGCAGGCAGATTCTTTACCAACTGAGCTATGAAGGACGTCAATCCTATATATATATAAAACTAAAAATTAGGGGAAAAAGATAAAAATAATTCCAGGACCACAGAAAGTTTGCCTATTGCCATATCCCAGTTAATAACACTAAGGCCAAATTAACTGATTAGTTTTTCTTGTCTTCAAATCATTAATTGAATCAAAGGGTGTATAATCTGTATGCTGTAATTTAATTTCACAAACTTCTGTGAAATTCATCTATGGTTTCTACATAACTCTTTGTTTTCGTTTGCTATGTGGTAATCTATCCTTGAAACATATCACATTATGTTAAAATATTGTCTTTAAACAGTAATAGCCACAATCTTCATATCCATTTTGGGTTTACAAAAACTGAGAATGTAGTACAGAGAGTCCCCATGTACTCTCTATTGCTCTCAAACTGTCCCCTGTTGTTAATAACTTGTATCAGGATGATACACTAGCTGCAATTGATGAATAAATACTGTTATGTTATTATTGACTAAAATATATACTTTAAATTAGGGTTCATGCCTTATTTTACATTGTACAGGTTTTGATAAAATTTAATTTATTCACCGTTGCATCATGTATCCACCATTGCATTATCACACAGAAGAAATTAACTCTCTTTAAAATCCTTTGGGCTCCACCTATTCATCACTTGCTTCCTCGCTCGAGACCCCCATAAAATACTCATCTTTTTTATTCTGTTTCGTGCTGCTCTTTCAGAATACAGTTGAAAAACTTATGACCAACCTAGATAGCATATTCAAAAGCAGACACATTACTTGGCCAACTAAAGTTCGTCTAGTCAAGGCTATGGTTTTTCCAGTAGTCATGTATGGATGTGAGAGTTGGACTGTGAAGAAGGCTGAGTGCCGAAAAATTGATGCGTTTGAACTGTGGTGTTGGAGAAGACTCTTGAGAGTCCCTTGGACTGCAAGGAGATCCAACCAGTCCATTCTGAAGGAGATCAACCCTGGGATTTCTTTGAAAGGAATGATGCTAAAGCTGAAACTCCAGTACTTTGGCCACCTCATGCGAAGAATTGACTGATTGGAATAGACTTTGATGCTGGGAAGGATTGGGGGTATTAGAAGAAGTAGATGACCGAGGATGAGATGGCCGGATGGCATCACGGACTCGATGGATGTGAGTCTGAGTGAACTCCTGGAGATGGTGATGGACAGGGAGGTCTGGCATGCTGTGATTTATGGGATCGCAAAAAGTCAGACATGACTGAGCCACTGAACTGAACTGATAGTCAACTTATTGTTGCATAGCCTGGAAAATCCTATGGATAGAGGAGCCTGGAAGGCTGCAATCCACGGGGTCGCTGAAGGTCGGACACGACTGAGTGACTTCACTTTGACTTTCCACTTTCATGCATTGGAGAAAAAAATGGCAACCCACTCCAGTGTTCTTGCCTGGAGAATCTCAGGGACTGCGGAGCCTGGTGGGCTGCCTTCTATGGGGTCGCACAGAGTTGGACATGACTAAGTGACTAAGCAGCAGCAACATAGTATACATACTATGCAAAATGGATAACATATACAATGTTATATAGTTAAAGTAATACACCATGTAGCCTTTTCAAACTCACTTTTTTTTTCAATTTTCAGTAGACATTTAAGTTTCCTCCATGCCTTTTTGTGGCTTAATAGCTCATTTTTTTTCTGTCACCAAGTAATATGTCATTGTATGCATATATCAGAGCTTCATTGTATGACTATATCACAGCTTACCTGTTCACCTCTAAATATATATTTGTTATTTTCATTTTTAATAAATTATGAATAAATCTGCCATAAATATCCATGTGGAATTTTTTGTATAGGTATGAATTTTCAACTTAGCTAGGTAAATAGCTAGCATGGAATTATTGGTTCATATGATAAGACCATGTTTAGCTTGTGAGAACTAACCAAACTGTCTTCCAGAGTGAGGGTACCATTTGAATTTTATCAAAAATGAATAAGAATTCTTGCTGCATCATAAACTGACCAGCATGTGATGTTGTCACTTGCTTTGAATTTTCGCCATTGTAATAGGCATGTAGTGGTATCTCACTGCTGTGTAATTTGCAATCGATTAGTGACATATGATGCTAAACATATTTTCATATAATTAATTTCCATCTTTATATATCTTATTTATGAAATATCCCATCAAATCTTATTCCTACTTAAGTATACATATTTTAAAATATGAATTCCATATATATTTTTAATACAAGTTCTGAACAAGATATTTTTTGGTATTTGTATTTGCCTTTTTCCCCCTAGTATATGGTTACTCTTTTTATTTTCTTATAGTGTCTTTAGAAGAGAAGAAATTTTTAAAAGTGAAATGCTAGTTATCCTTTTTGTTTTCTTTGTTGATTGTGTTTTTGCTGTATTTCAAAACTGATCACTAATTTTTAAAGCCAGTTTTTACAGTCTTTTAACTTTATTTTCAATATATTATTATGCACTTTATTTTAAAAACATACATTTTTGGTAAGACACAAAGAGAGTCTTCCCTCTCATTTTTAAACCATTTTCATCATGTGTTTGGAATCTGTATCAGTGACCTATTGCAGTTGACCCTATTGGTTATAGCGATTTATAACCACCACCACCCCAAATGCAAAATATAAATACATTTTTTTATTTCCCAAACCACACAATTTTCATCCAGCTATGAAATATGATTAAACACTAGGAATGTTATTTTTTTATCATGTCTGATTCTGGATGTCTTTGTTTTAGAATACTGAGACATAAAATGATCATTTATATGTCCTTATATCCTCCAAGAGGAGCTACCTCACATCCAAGGTCAGAGGCGGTGGCAGGGAGGAGCTACCCAATGCCCAAGGCCAGGGGCAGCGGCCAAGAGAAGCACCCCATGTCCAAGGAGTGGTGGCTGCTCAGGTGCATGAGAGCCAAGAGGAGCTACTCCACGTTCAAGATCAGGAGGGGTGGCATTGAAGAGATACTCTTTGTCCAAGGTTAGGAGCAGAGGCTGCACTTTGCTGGAGCAGCCATGAAGGGCTACCCCACATTCAAGGTAAAAGAAACCCAAGTAAGATGGTAAGTGTTGCGAGAGGGCATCAAAGGGCAGACGCACTGAAACCATAATCACAGAAAACTAGTCAATTTAATCACACTAGGACCAGAGCCTTATCTAACTCAATGAAACTAAGCCATGCCCTTGAGGTCACAGAAGATGGACAGGTCATGGTGGAGAGGTCTGACAAAATGTGGTCCACTGGAGAAGGGAATGGCAAACCACTTCAGTATTCTTGCCTTGAGAACCCCATGAACTGTATGAAAAGGCAAAATGGTAGGATACTGAAAAAGGAACTCCCCAGGTCAGTAGGTACCCAAAATGCTACCAGAGATCAGTGGAGAAATAACTCCAGAAAGAATGAAGGGATGGAGCCAAAGCAAAAACAGTACTCAGCTATGGATGTGACTGGTGATAGAAGCAAGGTCTGATGCTGTAAAGAGCAATATTTCATAGGAACCTGAAATGTCAGGTCCATGAATCAAGGCAAATTGGAAGAGGTCAAACAGGAAATGGCAAGAGTGAATGTTGACATTCTAGGAATNACTCAGCTATGGATGTGACTGGTGATAGAAGCAAGGTCTGATGCTGTAAAGAGCAATATTTCATAGGAACCTGAAATGTCAGGTCCATGAATCAAGGCAAATTGGAAGAGGTCAAACAGGAAATGGCAAGAGTGAATGTTGACATTCTAGGAATCAGCAAACTAAATGAATTGGAATGGGTGAATTTAACTCAGATGGCCATTATATCTACTGCTATGGGCATGAATCCCTTAGAAGAAATGGAGTAGCCATCATTGTCAACAGAAGAGTCCAAAATACAGTATTTGGATACAATCTCAATGATGACCCTGTATACAAGACAGCAAAAAAGACACAGATGTGTAGAGCAGAATTTTGGACTCTGAGGGAGAGGGAGACGGTGGGATGATTTGGGAGAATGTCATTGAAACATGTATACTATCATGTAAGAAATGAATTGCCGGTCTATGTTCGATGCAGGATGCTTGGGGCTACCACACGGGGATGATCTGGAGGGATGATGTGGGGTGGGAGGTGGGAGTGAAGTTCATGTTTGGGAGCTCATATATACCCGTGGCAGATTCATGTCAATATATGCCAAAACCAATACAGTATTGTAAAGTAAAATAAAGTAAAAATNGAGAGCACGGTGAGGATGCAGTTTTGTGATGAAGGATGACTTTGGGTTTACATGGCCTCATTTTGGGAACGTGTTTACTCCAGGAATGCAGAGAGGAGAGCACAGGGAGGGAAGCGAGGTTGCGGAGTCTCCATTTCGGGCAAGAGTATCACTGGGGATTCTCCTCTTAATCCTGCTGCGGGCAGCCTGTCAGTCTGTTCTTTGATGGGGGGAGTCTGTCAGGCTTTTCCACTGTAAGTGGACCCTTGACAGCCTTTGCAATTTATATGTATTTCTTTGGGAGACTCTTTGAAACTCTCTATTTAATTTCTCATCAGACTTGGTGTCTGTGTGGACTCGTTTCCTGTTTTGTTTAGAAGGTTATAATCTGTTACTCTCCTTTATTTAGATGTTTGGTGTCCCAGATCCCATCAGTGGAGCCCCTGCATGCTGGCACTCTTGCCCTTTGACGTTTCCCTGAGATCCTTCCATCCTGGCTCCCTGGCACAGCAGAGGGCCCCGGGCTCATCTCACATATCCCCTCCCTCAGGCCTGCATGTGCCATTTCTCCGAGGAGCCCTGTTTACTTTAAGGAACACCTATTCTTCTGAAGTTGGGGTCTGGGCCTGAGGTGTGCTCATAGCTATTGGACGGAAATGCTGTGTGTGTGTGTGTCTCTGTCTCTGTCTCTGTCTCTGTCTGTCTGTGTGTGCTTGACTGGTGGCTCAGCTGGTAAAGAATCCACCTGCAATGTAGGAGACCCCGGTTCAGTTCCTGGGTTGGGAAGATCTGCTGTGGACGGGATAGGCTCCAGTATTCTTGGGCTTCCCTTGGGCTCATCTAGTAAAGAATCTACCTGCATTGTGGGAGACCTGGGTTGGGAAGATCCCTGGAAGAGGGCCTGGCAACCCACTCCAGTATTCTGACCTGGAGAATCCCCATGGACAGAGGAGCCTGGTGGGCTACAGTCCATGGGGTTGCAAAGAGTCGGACACAACTGAGTGACTAAGTACTCCTGCACGTGTGCAAGGGCGTGTATGTGCACGTGTACACACGTGCTTATTAAGTATATATATTTGTTTCTCTAGATCTGTTAAAATCCACGAGTGAGCACCAGTACCTCTGGTTTTAGTTTAGAACCAAAGGGTTCACTCTGGTTTTCTTTTTTCCGTATTAAACTTGGATTAAGCTGGCTCTTACTGTATCTACAAATTACTTACTGACCCATTTTTTTCCCAGAGTGCCCCGTGCCCATCTCTGCCGCCACCCTCCCCATGGGGCCCTCCTGAGTTCACTTGGCTCCGACCCCATGAGTGTGCTGCCCCATGTGTGAACACGCCTTCACCCTGTCGGGGCACTCGCAGCCCAGNCCAGAGTGCCCCGTGCCCATCTCTGCCGCCACCCTCCCCATGGGGCCCTCCTGAGTTCACTTGGCTCCGACCCCATGAGTGTGCTGCCCCATGTGTGAACACGCCTTCACCCTGTCGGGGCACTCGCAGCCGACTGCCTTCTCTGGTTGGTCTTCACCCGCTCCCCACCCCACCCAGTTAGCTTTTGGACTGAATTGTTGGCCAAGGGAAGATAAAGGGCTGTGGTTTTTGTTTGACATTACAGGCTATTGATAGTCCTAGAGACTCTCAGGACATATAGAAGGAGGGTAATCGTGTTCCGGTGTGGACCACTTGGCCCCCACGAAGGGGAGGTGGGGTGGCGGGGCCTCTTGCCAGCATCTCCCTTGGGTTTGACGTGGCTGCTTGCATACGGAGCCTAGTGATCCTGAGTGTTGAGAGTGGAGATGGAAAGGACGGTGTGAAAGCCCAGCAGGAAAGAGGTGCAGGATTGGCTGTGAAGGGTGAAAGGAAGAGGAGAGGCAAGGGTTGACGGGCAGGTGGTGAGGCTGCTGTGGGGTGGTGTCATTGGTGATGGAGGGTGAGTGGGACCAGGTGCTTAGAAGGAGGAATTTTAGCCGAAGGGATCTTTTGAGGGGTCAGCAGTGCCTTCAGCAACCAGATGACTCAGGTCACTAATTAAAGTTCTGCATCAGTAGGACTCTTCTGCTGTGTCTTTAATGCCACTGGAGGCAAATTTACCCTGGAGCCATGCCTGAACTCTTTACTTTTCTACAGGAAGATTCACTGATCTTGTTCTATTCAGTTCAATTCAGCCGTTCAGTCCTGTCTGACTCTCTGCCACCCCATGGACTGCAGCATGCCAGGCCTCGCTGTCCATCACCAGCTCCTGGAGCCTACTCAAACTCATGTCCATTGAATCAGTGATGCCATCAACCATTTCATCCTCTGTCGTCCACTTCTCCTCCCGCCTTCAATCTTTCCTAGCATCAGGGTCTTTTTCCAGTGAGTAAGTTCTTCGCATCATGTGGCCAAAGTATTGGAGTTTCAGCTTCAGCATCAGTCCTTCTTCTATTAGGATGTCAGAAAACTGCTCTGCCGATGATGGATTTTAGTTCTGAATGTTTCTACCTGTGGAGTGAGTGTGACTTGTTTTTGGAGAGGAATTTGTGTGTGCAACGTGCACCTGTTTGTGCACAATTTTGTAAAGTCATATTTGCTGTGCTTTTGGCGATTGGGGGAGGACCTTGCTCGAAGAAGCATCTAGGGGAAACATCACATCTGGAGTCTTTGAGCCTGACAGGCTCTAGACGTAGGAGAATCCTATCTTTTCATAGACTTTACTTCTTTCACTTGTCAGATGAACAAACATCAGGAAGTGAAACCTAAGATGTTTTTAAATATACTTTTGGAAAAATGCTCTGAGGCTGGAAAATTATTCCTACATTGATGAATCAGACAATAAAACAGGTTTTGTTGTTCGTTTTTAGACGTTGATAGGCAGTAAGGTTCTGACGCAGAGTGTTGTACTCTCTTACTCTTCCTCCTGAACTTTTTAGATTTAAGGTATTTTATTTTAAAAGCCTTGAATTTGTGAGGTCAAGTGTGTTTATCTGATACAGCTTTCCTTAAAGCCTCAAACGATAGGTGACACACTGAGTACCTCATGTTCCTGGAAATGTGGTGCATTCGGTGGTATTAGCCAGCATATTTTAATATGGAATTGATTGAACCAATTAAAACTTGTATTTTGAAGTATACAAGGGTTAAATAGACAATGTCTGTCGTAGTGACACTTTAATAATTTTCTTCCAGTTTCAAATGCAAAATCCAGTGTTAAACTTTTTTTAGTCATAAAACTATTTCATGTTCCACTAGGGAAGATCAGTGGAAAAGAGGGAGAAATAGGCCCCAAATCAAAAAATCAGAATACCCTTCTCTCCAGGCTCCTAGAGCCAGTCTCTGTTTTCCACCTCCTCAGTGAAGATACGCAGTCTCTGTTTTCCACCTCCTCAGTGAAGATACGCTGAGCCTTCCATGTGCGTATGTAAGTCCCACACCCCAAATGGAATTGCATTTTATTTTGGCAGTCTGGTTTCCTGTTTCAGTCTCACATAAACACCCATTCCATCATGTGGGTGACCCATCATTTATCTGATTCTTGACTGACATGTAGATGTATTTCTAACTTTTATATATCAACTGCTGGTGACACTTATCCTCATCAGGAATCTTTGCAGACAAAGCTGATAGTTGAGAATTTGATTAACATTTCTTTATAACTGCAATCTAATTCTGCTACTGCTTTTCTGGCTGGAGTTCCAAGCCAGAGAGAGCTTGTCTGAGCCCCAGACTCACGTTCAGCCTCAAGAACTGAGCTGCTCCATCACCCTTGGGTGGAAGCAAGCACAGATGCAGTAAAGGAGGCAGCCCCGATAGCTCAGCATTGATAGGAGAGAAAGCCCAGCTGCAAAAATCATGCCGGAATCAGAGACCTGGGAACGATGTCTGTTGCCAAGGATTGCACATTATCCTTTCTCTTTTCAATTATTATCCAGAACAGCTTCAGTGCTGACTTAAAATATGGAAGAGGATGGATCTTGGGATGGAGAGAAAGCTGGCTCATGGAGTTCTTTAAGTCTCGGTGTTTATTACCCATCAGTGACCCCCAGCAAACCCAAGACCCCCCTTCTCCTCACAGCTTCATTGAAAACTGGCGTGAGGGAAAAACTGTGCCATTAATAATTCTGACTGAGAAGAGTGTGTATATGTCAGCACACCAGCCAGTTGTTCAGAGATAAGAAGCTTTAGAGATTAAAAAAAAAATCTGTCTTAAGGCAGGTAGGGACCTTTCAGCTGAGTTTGGTAGGACTCTCTTCTTTACTGCTTACCTGGTGCCCTGAAACTTCCAACAGATAAGCAGGCGTGATGGTGCAAGCCAGCTGATGTGTTTGCTTGCTGTGTTTGCTTGCTGTGTCTTTATCTTTAAATGGCTGCTTTGGAGAGGCTCTGCATGGGTCCTGCCAGAGGCATAATGAGTCTTTTTCTTGGGGTGTAGATCTGCAGAGAAGGGGGGATGTACCATTACTGCATTTTTTTGTCACCGTTGTTCTTAATGAGTTCTGTCATCTTCTCTTTGTTCTATGACTGTTTGCAGATTTGAAAAACGAACAGTGGAGCAGTGGCAGGCTAAATGAGACCCTTATTTATATTTTTCTCTTTGGGGGGCAGTGAAAATAAAGGGGATTCCCAAGGAGGATCCCTGAAAATAGACACCTGCATGCTTGCTTCTTCTGACCCTGGGCGTCACAGGCCAGCCTCACAGGGAAGAAGAGAGCTATTTTCCAGGAGGAGTTAGTAGGGAAGACACCCCCGCTCCCTCCCCCGTCAGCCCTGGTGAAGCAGTCCTTTCTGTTTGTGGACCACTTGTCTTTTGTTTCCCAAGTCCTAGAGAATCTTCAACGATCACTTGTCATTCAGTTGCTAACAAACTCGGCCTCTATTGAACTGTTTTTCAGTGCCAGAAACTAGAAAACAGAGATTACAACAGGAAAGCGGCGTGATGGGTGCAGTGGACTGGGCCCGCACACAGGTGTGAGTGTCAGTGCTGGGCAGAGGGGCCACAGGTGGAGCGGAGGGAAGGGTGCCCTGCGCAGGCTCGAGCGGGGAGCTGGCTTTACAGACAGAGAAAGGTCTGCAGAAGCCCCTCCGAAGGCTGGACGGGTGACTTCATGGCTTGAAGAGCTGGCCCCTCATTAAACCAGGGAGTCTGATGTGTTAGGTGCTGTGGGGCCAGACTGGATAGTCACCGGGTTCTTTGGCTGACAGGGAGACCTCACGGGTCTAGACCTTTGTTGAATAAGTTGATCGTGGCAGCATCAGAAAAACGGATCGAGGTAACCAAAGCCTAAGCAGTAGGCTGTTGTAGGAAGACAGGCCGGAGGCCGATGGATGCTCGTGGATCCTGGGCAGGTGACTTAAAGCTTTCAGCCTCAGTGGCCTCTTTTGTAAAATGGATGTGCAGTCAGCATGTGGTTGCTGTGGAGTTAGACTAAATTGCGGGTGCGAAGAGGGCCAGATGGGGCCTGTGGTACCATCCAGCCCCTCAGTATTTCCTGGTGAATTTAGGAGATGAACAGGGAAGGGGAACAGATTCCTCCAAGTGACACGGAGGAGGGACAGTTTAAAACACCAGCCAAGGAGAATGCAGGTACCAGAAGAGACAGGCCACCCATGAAACTTTCTCTAAAGACAGTCGCCAGCTTTATTGGCAAGGCACGTGTATTTCGATAGAATACTGACTTTGGGTATTGAGGTCGATAAAATGGTAAGTAGGGCAAAATGCAAAAGCCTGGGGTGATTCAGAGGTCACAAAACGAAAGGGGATTAACCTGCTAGAAAGCAGTTAAGTAATCCTCCGATTGCGAGGAGCACCATGGCTCTGATAATGAACTTCCTTGAGCGAATGGGCGTGCTTTATGGTATGGGAAGTCTTTGGGGAGCAGGGCCCTCTGTTACAGTGGTACACAACTCTTTTCTGGATGAATCCTTTTTGGGAGGTGTTGCATCTTAACTTTTTGGGAGGGGTAACAGACAAAGTGATGTTCTTGCTACCCTGAGGATTCCAGTGGCCGTCCTCAACGTTTCTTCACACTAAACCAGCCTTATGTTCCTCATACGCTTGGTTTTCCAACAGAGTCTGTACACTTGGCTGAGTTGTGCTGAGCAAGCAGTTTATTTGCCAGAAGAGTTTATCAGGCTCATTATGAAGAAATATGAAACCATCGGCTCCTGAAGCGCCCAGGAGGGGAGGGATGGGGCCCCTCTAATTGCTCTGTGACCTCGATCGGTCGTTCAGACTCCAAGACGTTTTGCTCAGAGGGTTGGCCGTGCTCCAGGCCAGCTGGCCCCTGACCAGGCTCTGCCCTCCCTGGAGATGAAGCCAGCCCTTGCTCCCTGCCTGTGGCTGCCGGCACCGAGTCAGTGTGCTTCTCAGATCATCTCCGGCCTCTTCCCTACTTTCTGCGGATTCACTCAGTCTTTCTCATCCTTTCTGAAATCCCATTTAGAGAAGGTTGATGGGGGCAGAAATCTGGAAGTAAGGTTATGCCTGTTCTGTTTGTGAGCGCTTGGCCGACAGCTGACAGCGCTGACGGGGCCAGTGTCCGCGTCCTGAGGGCACGGTGCCCCTTGCCCTGTATGCCCTGTATTTATGTCTCTGTTAAGGTCCGTGGGCGCTTTCTCCGTGGAGGGAGCACACTTGAGATGGCTTCTGTGTGGCCGCAGTGAAGTGAATTTCTGACTGTTGCCCATCGTGTACGTGATGGGTGGAAGTTATGTAGGTTGAGCCCACTGCGCTCTCCGTGTGGTGTGACCTGTGCCTTGCGTTCATTTGCTTCAGAGAGATCCAGAGACCTTGTTCCATTGGACCGGACGTGTGTTTGTTCATGTGTGTTTCAAGCCACGGGTGTAGATGACAAGGGGAGAAGACAGTAGTAAGTCGATTGTTCCAGCTGCTCATCAGTGGCGCTGTCTCCCATCTCTGTGCTCGGCTGGGTCCCCCTGTGAGCTGCGTGTCAGGAGGGAAGCCCTCACGCCAGGGCTCTTGCAGAGAGACCACGTGCCCTGCTCTGGTGGCGGCGGCAGCGGCTCAGCCGTGTCCAACCCTTGCGACCCCACGGACTGTGACTCACCAGGCTCCTCTGTTCGGGGGTTTCCCCAGCTCTGCTCTGCTCAGGCAGCCACCCCTGGGAGCTCGTAACTGAAGAGGAGGCCTCCGAGAGGACAGTCCCATCGCCACTTCCTCCCTGTTCTTCCTGAAAAAAGGCTCTCAAGCCCTCACAGGCGTTGCTCTGCCACCTGTTCCCAAATTCCAGACTAACTACTGAGTTCATGTTGTGTTTCCGTCCTCTTTCTGGGCCCCACCCCGTCCTCTCCCAGGGGCCAGTCTGCAGACTCTCCCATTGAGGAAAGCAGGTAGGAGTTAAATCACCTTTGCTCTCACCTGTGGAAGGGGGCAGCCTGCTTTCGTAGTTGTGGGTTTAGTTCCTGAGCCGTGTGTCACCCTAAAGTGGCACTGCCATGTGGGTGTCAAGAGTGCTTTCTCCTGTGTTTACCTCACAGCCTTCGGGGTCATCACAGTTGTTATGTCTGAAGATACTGAGCCCATTGTACAGGCAAGTAAACTTGAGTCTCCTGACAAGTGGGTACATAACTGCCAAGCTGGCACATCGCCCCGGACTTTCAGGCTCCATGTAGTCCAGTGATTGGCGCCCTTGTTTTTGATATGTGCGTATTAAAAGGAAGATCAGTTTCAGTAGAGGCTCCGTTGCCCAGCCTTCTCCGGGTACCATAGGGAACTAGGGGCTCCCTTTGCGTTTGGGCTGTGACTGGAGGGCTCTTCCCCGAGTCCTGCTGCTTGGTGGTGCCGGAAATGAAGTAGGGTGAATGTTGAAAACTTTGGATGGTAATACTACCTTTTCTTTTTAGGGCACGTGATATTGAATTTATACTGATATAATAGAGAAAAGTCATTTAAATCATGAAAGTAAATCATTCTAAAGAAAATAGCAGATCGATTTAGTACCCGATCTTAAGAGTTATATGGGAATGGGCGGGGCTTGGGAAACCCTGGTGGAAATTCTTATTCCCTGGTCAAGTGTGAAGGCTGACGTGGAAGGGACAGGCCGTCCCTCCGTGTGTCACAGTTGTCCCGCTCTCTCGGGCACTCACATTAGGTGTGTGGGTGCCTGAGTGTGTAGGGGAGGGTGGGTCGCAGGTGCTGGGGTCAGTGCTGGGTACGTAGACAGTGGGATTAACCGGCCAAGGTTGCACCCACTTTCTCTGATGACTGTTCAAAGGGTGGNAGGTGGTCTGGTATTCCCATCTCTTTCAGAATTTTCCACAGTTTATCGTGATCCACACAGTCAAAGTCTTTGGCATAGCCAATAAAGCAGAAATACATGTTTTTCTGGAGCTCTCTTGCTTTTTCCATGATCCAGCAGAGGTTGGCAATTTGATCTCTGGTTCCTATGCCTTTTCTAAAACCGGCTTGAACTTCTGGAAGTTCATGGTTCATGTATTGCTGAAACCTGGCTTGGAGAATTTTTAACATTACTTCACTAGCGTGTGGCATCTCACTTTCCTTTATTTTTCTGATCTGTCTGTTGTGTTCATTGTCAAATCAATTTGGAATAGAATGAAGTCTTAGCCTAATGGAGTTGTTGCCTGCTCTTCACCTTACATGGTCAGAGTAGTGCAAAAACTATTAGATATAAATGAACATATTACTTCATTGGAAAACAATGCCATCTGGGCAGAATGTATACCTACTTTATTAAGACTCAGGTCTCCCTCATGGCTATGGCATTTGGATTGTTAATATTCTAATACAAACAAAGGGAAGTGTTTAGCCTCCTAAATGAAGTTGGAGTGATAATGTCCTTAACAAAAGGTGGAAGTTCAGACAAAAGAAGAATAAAATAGTCTTGATGGAGGCTTTTGAGTTAGCCTCATGTAGACAGGCACTGGAAAAAGGAAACTTGCTCACAAAGAGCAAGGCAGCTAAAGTTATATTTATTATTGCCTTGAAAAAAGTCCTTGACTCATAGAGCTTTATTAAATTTTTGATATAATTGAAGACTAGCCATTATTTTGAAGATTTTTCCTTGTGAGTGCATTTTGCATATAAATGAATGAATTTTCAGAGGCACCATTCTTGCCCTTTTGGGTCAGGTAGTCATCTTCAGATTTCTAGCTTGCTAAGGCCTGTTAGAGGTAAGATGGTGGCAGGATAAAGATTGAACTAAAACTCCAATTATAAAAGGAGATTATCAGTGTCATGACCTAGGGTAGAAGAAGGAAAGGCTATAGGGCACTTGATGCAGGATCTTTCCTTAATCATTTCTATATCATATTGTAGAAGTCACATGATTTTTCTTTTAACTGAACTGAATGGAATTTAATTGGATTGAACTGAATGAGGCTCTGGATCATGAGAGAGAGCCTAAAAGTAAAGTCAAACCTTTGAAAATACACCAAGTGTGAAATGAATCAGAACAAAAAAGGGGGTACTTAGAAGTGTAGTGACAAAAACTGGTCCATAACCAAACTGCCCCACTCCAAAAGCATAAAAATCAATGGACGAAAAATGGAGGGGATGGAAGAGAAAGACAATTTGCAGAAATCACATACACAGAGACAAATAAAAGGATAACTATCTTGTTCTCTAAACACAGTGACCCTATACGTAGTTAGGGGTCAATTAATAACTGCTTGTTTTTCTTATTTTTTAAATCACTACTAGAAAATAGTTAAATAATAATTAAATTATACTATGAGCCAGACTAGGCTTATGATTTACATGCTATTAAATCTCACAAAAGCTTATATTTATTTTTAGTTTCTCCATTTGACAAAGGATTGGAGAGTCATAGAAATATTAGAGAAACACTTCCAAAGTTGGCATGGGTACGTGAAATGTTCTAAATGAATGAATTAATAATCAGTAAATAATGAATGTCCAAGTTCATAATCCAGGTAGCTTAATTGTTGTTTTTCACATATTTAGCTTTTAGGAGAGATAAAAAGAAGTTAAAAAGCCACTGAAAACACTTACAAGATTTTTGTTAAGTCCTAAGTTCTTATTAGAATATCAACAACCTGACCTTTCCTTTGCACTTTTCTCTTAGTATTACTTGTATACTTAACCTATCTTATTATTTATTATAAATATTCATGTTGTATCTATTAATAAGTCTATAAAAGAAAGATTTTTCTTTTCTACTTAATTAAGTGACAGGTAATCTAGGAATAGTGCTTAAGAGAATGATATATGTGTGTTATATATGTGTGTAAGATAGATATATATTTAATAAATACATCCCTTCTTTAAAGTCCCAGTGGCTCTCTCATTAACTAACTACATCCATTACCACAAACGTCTTTAGCAGTATTATTCTAATACTCGGACAAAAATGCCAACTAACAAAAGCATCTCTACAAAGAAGCCACACAGCAGACACTCTGGAGCCAGATTATTTGTTTGAATATTTGCCACATTACTTTATACATTTGTGAACTTGGGGGATTTTCTTAGCTTCTTCATGCCTCAGTTTCCTTACTTGTAATATGAGGATAAAAATACTATTGAATTCATGTTGTTCTTATAAGGCATCCCTGGTGACTCAGGGTAAAGAATCTGCCTGCAAGGTAGGAGACCCAGGTTTGATCCAGTATTCTTGACTGCAAGTTGTTCTTATGATGACTGAATGAGTTATTTTAAGGAAATTACCTCAAAAAGTACATAGAACTACACTATATAAACGTTAGCTGTTTTTGTGATATTCCCAACTTTGTTGCCCTACAGAGTATAGCTGTCCCCACTTTCCCCCTTAAGACCCTCAAAACATGTGCCTATGAAGAGGAAGATGCAGAAAAGAAGATGGGAAACAGATTAGGAAATCAATTCAAGAGGTAAGTTCTCTTTATTACAGTGACAGACTTGATATCTGACCCAGGATTCACCTGAGACAGCCTTGACCCTCTCGAAGTGGACTTCCCAAGAAATGAAATGTCCAGTTCTCTCTTTCTGAAAGTGATGTTCTGGTATGCAGAAGAGCACTTTAAGCTTTTTAAGTAGCCTAGGTTTCATTCCCCTTGGCAGTAACATAAGACAAGAGCAATAGATGGAGAGACTAGATATGCATTCAGTCCCATGACTTTATGTGACACTGTGTTTTCTCTCTCAAAGAAGAACTCTGAAATGCTCAGTGATTCTGTGATCCAAGGCAGCTTAGTTGCCCCATCCTGTGATACTATGTGGTGGTAGGAGTCTTGAGAAATGAGTCAGGAGGAGATATTGCTCTTGGTTCTGAAATATAAAAGCTTTGCTGACATTCACTGCCTGCAAAGCTGTTTCTCTCCCAGACAGATGTGAGATTCATGGATGCAGGGGAGGACACAGAATACGGCGAGGCACTGGTACTAATCTTATCAATTAATTCAATAAAGAGTGTCATCTGACTACGGAGCCAACCAGCGGCAGGAAATGTGTAAAGGCCCCACAGTGAAAACAGGATTTCTGTTAATCACCTGCTTTCATCATGTAGATCCCTTGAGGCAACCTAGCTGGCGTAAGAAAGGCCCAGTCACTGGCTAAACTGCTGCCTAATGTCCTTCGTGGGAGAAATCTGGGCCTCAGATTTACCTAAAGTATGAACTACCTTTAACTGCTCTAGCCTCTTATTAATCTAGCGTATGGCTGGGAGCCAAGATTTTCCAATGTCATCCCCTTCTATTATCAGTCAGTCCTTGGTTATTCAACATATATATCTGTCAGCCACTTGCTATAATAACAACCGTGGTTAAAAACCAGAGAAAGACCAATGTGACCCTGGGTAAGGGCCACATTACTGCTCATTACTTGCTTGAAAAGGAAAAAAAAAAGCAAACAAAAATTATTCTTCATAAACTTGGTTTAATTCTTGCGAGCAAGTTTGTGAGTCATTTTATGAATGGCTCCCGCTTCAAATTAGGGCTCCTGTTTCCGTTTCCAATGAGCCTCTAGTATTACATCTAATATTGTTTCCTTTCAGCAATTGAAATGTACATCCCTGCTGGGTTGGTAAGAATAGAAATTTCTTTCCGGAATTCTTTCTTCTTTCTGAATTGCTTCATTTTACTTCCCCCCAAACTAAAATAAAGCAATTTGTACCTAAAACTAGACAAAATTAACCTCATGGCTTGTCCTCCTTACAGTTTGCATCCTGACTGCTTGGCACAGGAGGCTGCTTTCACTCATAGCCCCACTTCTTCACCTCTCCTCACCTCCTTTGGGTAGGGGAAAAAAAAAAATTGCTTCCATAGATAGCAACTGGGTTCAGGCAAAAGAAACTGCTCAGAGGGTTTTAGGATTCACTAATGTGAAGGTTGATAAGGATAAAGACTAGCCATTTCAGGGGCATCACCCTATCATTCTGTACCTGGGTGAGTATTCCCCGTACTCAGGTCTATCTGTCTGCAACAGACCAGAAACTATGTAAGTCAGGCTCCTGAAGGCTCCAAAGAACTATCTAATTTTGTTTTTGTGTTCTTGAGCATACAAGCCTTATCTAAAAACCTCATCTCTCCTTCCTTTCTTCACAGGGACTGGTTTCATCATGATAATAAAAAATATTTGTTACAAATCTTCCTTCCTGTGTTGGGCTTCCCAGGTAGCTCAGTTGCTAAAGAATCTGCCTGCTATGCAGGTGACCCCAGTTAGATTCTTGGGTTGGGAAGATCCACTGGAGAAGGGATAGGCTATCCACTCCAGGATTCTTAGGCTTCCCTTGTTGCTCAGCTGGTAAAGAATCCGCCTGCAGGAGACCTCGGTTTGATCCGGGTTGGGAAGATCCCCTGGAGAAGGGAAAGGCTACCCACCCTGGTATTTTGGCCCGGAGAATTCCATGGCATGGGGTCACAAAGAGTCAGCCAAGACTGAGTAACTTTCACTTCCTTCCTGTGTACATGGCAGACATTATTAATTGAGATAAACCTTCTTTCCTGGTGAGGGCTTACAGAATTTACAAATCCTTCTGCATGTAATGTTTAGGAATGCTAGAACCAGTTAATTAGTGTTGTCATCAATGAAAAAAAATACCCTCACCCCTCAAAAAAAGCTCACTATATTTACTGGGCTGTAGGCTTGAGGGACTCAAGTTTTCCACCACTGTTATTTACATAGTAGATATAAGAGATATAACAACGAGAAATTTAATAGGGTGAACCAAGCCATGAATGAGGGACCTTTTGTCTAGGGGGAAACAAACACAAGTGCCATAAAAGTAACAACCAAGAATTACCATGTATGCCATATCAACATAAATACTGATGTTGTCATTAAGCAACTATTATCACATGTACCAGACAAGAAGAAAAGAAAGAATACAGTAAGGAGAGACTATAATTAGCAAAGCAAAGCCTACCTAGAAATATCCAGCATCCTTCCACTTATGTATCACTGCCCAGAGTCGTTACATGGCCACTCCAGGCTGCTAGGGAAACTGGGAGATAATGTTTTTTAAAAGCCAACACATAGATGCCCCAAACACAATGGGGGTTTCCATTAGTAAGAAAGAAGAGATTTTGAATGAGTAATTAATCATGTCTGACATAGTCCCCTTTCAGGGCGTTTTCATAATATCAATAATAACAACCATTTTTTCTTAGATTTTATTACAGACAAAATTATGTATTTGCCATCTTTGCCACCAGACTGTAAACTTTGAAAGAGCTGAGAATGTGTTTTTCACTGATCATTTTGTTTCCAGGAACCAGATCAGTGTCTGTAAAATAATAGGTAATCAAAATATCTTTGGTAAAAAAGTGAATAAATTCCCACCACACTTTCCTAGTTCACATAAGTGATATCTCCTCCCTGGCTTACTCCCTTTCTTTCTAACATCTCAATTAGTCTTCTTGCTTTAGCTCTACTTCTGAGTCATCCCTCTAAAATGATTTGTCACCAAGTTAAATCACTCAATAGTTCACCATTACCTTAAGGATAAAGTCTGGATTCTTGAACATGATTTATAAAGACCTTAGCGACTCGATTCCTATATATCTTTCTTGCCTCATCATTTGTCTTCCCTGCTTCTCATTGTATTTCTCTAGTAACTATTTTTCAGTTCCTCAAAGAGACATACTCCTTTTTTTTTTTAAACGTGGGATCTAATTTACACACACAACGTGCACCTTTTTTGTATACAGTTTTATGAGCTCTGACAAATGAAAAGAATTATGTGACTAATATCATAATCAATATATAGAACATTACTATTATCTTCCAAATTTCCTGACAACCCTTTTTAGTCAACCTCTGTCCTGGCTTCCAGCTCCTGGTGACCAATGATCAGTTTTCTGTCCTACAGTTTTCATTCTTCCAGAAAATATATATAAATAGAATCTTACAATATTGGAGCCTTTTGAGTCTGGATGCTTTTACTTAGCATAACACTTCTGAGATGCATCCAGGCTGGAAAGTGTATTTACAATGTGTTCCTATTTACTGCTGAGTAGTCTTTCATTGTATAGATATACCATAGTTTATCCATTCAACAAATAAAAGGCATTTGCATTGCCTCCAGTTTGATGTAATTATGAGTAAAATCATTATAACCATTCACATACAAGTTTTTATGAATAAAAACTATCACCTCAGTGAGTGATTACTCGATTGTAGCACAACTGTATGTTTAACTTTATGAGAAATTGCCTTTCAAAATTGTTTTCCAAAATGGCTTACTACTTTGCTTTCCCACAATATCTTCTCCTAATGGTGGCCATTTTATCTTACTATTACTCCATTCATCTCCTTCACTCAACTTACTCATACCTATATTTCAAATTAAAAAAAAATTATTGAGTGTATTTGATAGACTTTAGATTTTAGTCTCGTGATTGCTTTCTTTCGGCAAAGGATCTCTGCTGACCCTAGGTCTGCTTGTGTGTTATGTTGCTTCAGTCATGTCTGACTCTTTGCAACCCTATGGACTGTAGCCATCTGCGGGATTCTCCAGGCAAGAGTACCAGGAGTGGGTTGCCATTTCCTTCTTCAGGGGATCTGCCTAACCCAGGGATTCAAACAGTGTCTCTTATTCAGGGATTCAAAGCAGTGCCTCCTGCTTTGGAAGGCAGGCTCTTTACCACTAGCACCACCTAGGAAGCCCTATCCTAGGTCTAGAATACTGTATCTCCCACGTTCTCTCATATTATTTGTATCTTTTCAATTAATACCCAATTTNCAGGGATTCAAACAGTGTCTCTTATTCAGGGATTCAAAGCAGTGCCTCCTGCTTTGGAAGGCAGGCTCTTTACCACTAGCACCACCTAGGAAGCCCTATCCTAGGTCTAGAATACTGTATCTCCCACGTTCTCTCATATTATTTGTATCTTTTCAATTAATACCCAATTTAAAAGAATGTAAAAATAAGGTTATTTCTTTCTCATTTGAACTGAGCTTGCAAGATTACAGATGCCAATAACTCCAGCATAACGAGGGATGTGTTACACTACCCTGGTAGAACTTACAAGGAATTCTCCGGTGGCCCACTGATTAGGAGTCTGCACTTTCACTGCCATGGTCTGGGTTTAATCCCTGCTCAGGGAAGAAAGATCCCACAACCAAAAAAAAAAGAAAGAAAANAGATGCCAATAACTCCAGCATAACGAGGGATGTGTTACACTACCCTGGTAGAACTTACAAGGAATTCTCCGGTGGCCCACTGATTAGGAGTCTGCACTTTCACTGCCATGGTCTGGGTTTAATCCCTGCTCAGGGAAGAAAGATCCCACAACCAAAAAAAAAAGAAAGAAAAAAATTTATTAAGGAAACAGCCCCTATCTATTTTTTTTTTTTTCAACCATGGCTTAGCACTTATTCAACGACACATAAGAGAATGGAAGTTTGGGAGAGAAAATTTCTTTGGAAAAACAATTAAGCCTTGAGTAAGGCTACATACTCTTCTTCACAGGGCAAGGAAACGGTACTTCCATTGCTGTTCAAGGCAAGTAAGGAGGGATTCCAGAAGGCCACTTGGGCAGCTTGATCTTTGTTCCCTAATGTCTATGGGAGCACAGCAACTGGTGCCACATTCTTTTTTGGAAAGGCCTAAAATTGCAAGATTTTAGACCAGATAGCTGCTGTGATGGTGGGAAGAGAAGAGGTGACTCCATTGGGATGTCATGATGTTTAGAATTTTCAGGGCAAGGGTTGTATGATTATTTATTGTGGACCAACTGGCGACCACATAATAGAAAGCCTTCCTGTGCCCATTATAAAAAGAATTGACATGAGTACAGCATAGAAGGGTAATGAGACCTCCAGCAGAGTGTGTCAAGTAGATTCTGTAGTGAAGACATTGTCCATACCAAGGAAAGGAAAGATGCAGAATCCCCAATAATGGTGAGGATCACCCACAAATGCACTCCAGGAAGATCAAATGCAGATTATGGCTGCATCAGTAAAGAAACTTTGCTGCCATCTGCCTTCCTATCCTTAGGGAAATACGATCAACTCAAAGAGATAGTAATAGCTAGTGAAGGGGAAGAGCATAAATGCTAGGAGAGAAGGGATTCAAACAGACAAAATGCAAATTTAATATTTTAATTTAAACCATTCATGGGATTTAATCTTGTTTTAAATTTGTTTCATTTATATTTTCTCTGGATGACTTGGTTAGTATATGTTGATATAATTTTTATTCAAAAGATTGTATTTTAACCTAGATAGGATAATTAAGGCAAGGAAGGTAGTTCTTGATCCTTCTAGGTTTTCTGATGTCCTATGAGTTTATTTCTGAGAAAAACTGCATTTCCAAATGCAAACAATTATGTGATCCTATCAATCTTTCTTTAATGCATATTTCCCTTCCTTGCTGGTCCAGAAAATCAATCCAACCAATTAATGTGTTGGAGAATGAAAAAAAAAAAGATGATGCTTCTGTATGGTAGCCCTTCCTGTCACTTACAAATGCCTCTTAAATGTTTCAGGGAACATTATCATGAGTATGTGAGTATGTGAAAGGATNCCAATCCAGTATTCTTGCTTGGAGAATTCCATGGACAGAGGGGCCTGGCTGGAAGGGAGTTTGGATTCCCAGCCAGAGATGGGCTGGGTCACGGTGGCGAAGTGGTGAGAGCACTAGATCCTAGCCACTAGACCAGTGGTCAGTGACAGGCACCTGACCCTTCGGTTTCACAGAAAAGAATTCCAGAAAGATAGAAGGCAGTGAAATAAGTAAAGAGTTTATTAAGAAGAAAGCAAGTATAGTACATGTAGACAGGCACATGGGCCGACTCAGGGAGAAAGAGAGTGTCACTGAGTCGTGCCCTTGTGGCAGTTTGAGTGACTTTTATGGTGTATTTCTTCCCAGTTTCCTTTGGCCAATCGTCTTGATTTGCTTGGTTCACAGTCCATATGTGGTATATCTCAGGATTTTCACAAGTGTGCACACACACATCTCTTAGCCAAGATGGATTCTATCACAAAGGCATATGGGTGGAACATAACTTGATATAACTCCCCTTTGGCCTCCAAGGAGCATTTTGTGAGTGTGTCCTGACTTCGGGAAGGAGAAATATGTGGTCTGTGCAGGGTCCACCCTCGTCCCTTAATTGCCCTGTTATTCTAGTCTTGAAGTTTCAGTCAACAGAGAATGAATCTCCAATTGCTTTACCCTGGGGGGCACCTGATTGCCTCCTGCCTCAGAAGGAGTGGTAATGGGATGAGCAGGTGGAAGGGGAGATCTGGATGATTCGAAGGCACCAGACCACAGAGACTGGGTTACTGAGAACCCATCCTAGATAGACAGTGGGAAGCAGTACTGCATATAAGCTAAGCCTCCAAGTCCCCAGTGCATCCTCCGTGGCCCTATTAGATTTCACTTATAAAACACAAGTTTAAAGATAAAATTTTTAAGCATTTCAAGGTGGCAATTGCAAAGAATGAAATCCCAAGAGTAGGATTTTTCTGAGCACTGGGCTCTTCTGAGCTTGGTTCTCTGTGTGATTGCAGTGCATGGTGACATAACTATGAAGCTGGTCCTGGTTTTTATTCTCTAAGTTTAGTAAAAGAGGGTGTGAGGAAGGGTGTTTTGTTTAAAGAGATTGTAAACTGACACTGTGCAGATTTGTTTTGGTGGCAGAACAGTTTAATGTTTAAAAGTCTGAGTTTAGATAGGTTCAGACATGGAGCTGAGTCTCAACTGTTCATGCCTGATGACCTGAGAAAAGATTTCATCCTCTCAAAATCTGTATCTTTCATTGTGAAATTGGATTAAAGCACATGTCAAAATTTTAAGCTGGTTAAAAACATAATTTTTTAAAAAAGATACAACACAGCATCTGGTACATACCATGCAGTTAATAAATGTTTGCAATTACTATTATTGATAGCTTAGATTCATTTGAATTCGGAAACTTAAGTAAAATATTAGTAAAAATCCTTGTCTCCTGGCTTTTGTCTTGCCATAGAGGGACATCTAAAAATCCTGAGAAATTTAATCATCATCCTAATAAAAAGCATTGAGCAGTGACTAAGTACCAGGCACTGCCCAAGTATACTTGCTTATCTTACTCCATTCTCATAACCACTTTTTATATAGATATTGACAAGTCATTTTATAGATGAAGAAACTGAAGGTGAAGAAAGTTTAATAAAGGCCCAAAATTTAATCTCGGGTGCCCCATGGGGCTAAGTGGTAAAGAATCCACCTGCAAGCAGGGGACACAGGTTCAATTCCTGGGTTGGGAAGATCCCCTGGAGGAGCAAATGGCAAACCACTCCAGTATTCTTGCCTTGGAAATCCCAGGGAAAGAGGAGCCTGATGGGCTACAGTCCATGGGGTTGCAGAGTTGGACATGACTTAGCAACTAAATAACAACAACAACAAAAGTTAATACCAGACGAAAGGGCTAAAGTATAACCTTCACTCCATCTGACTGCAAAATCTATGCTCTTCACCCCTAGGCCACATTGTTGAGATATGTGATCCTCAACCCTGGCTACTTACTTAAAATGTTAAAAAAAAAAAAAAAGCACATGCTGAGGACCCAACCTAGATTATTTTAAACAGAATACTAAGGACCCAACTAGATTATTTTAAACAACAACAAAAAAACACATATTAATGTGTTTCTGGGGTGATTCTGGAACCAATTGGTCTAAGTGCATGATGCACCTAGAAAACTCATACTTTAACGTATTATGGGTTTAGTCATCTTAGCAGGCCATTTTGCATTCATGAAGAATAACGGCAACCCCAACCTATTGTTTTTTATACTTTTTATCTGAAGAGTATTTTATTAAGGCAAACATAAATGAATATCCATTGGAAGAAAGCAAAGTTATTCTTTTTTGCACAGGAAGAAAGAATTGTTATTGTCATGACCTTGAATAATCTTTTATAGATGGGTGTGGGAATATGACTTATTTTTTCAAACTCAGAGAAGTAAAAGCATCTGTGTATTGACCTGAAAGAATGTGTGGAAAACATAGGATGAGGAGAAGAATTACTACATACTTTGAATCAGGAAATGTCAGGGTGGGAGGATGTAGGATGATGGAAAAGGAGTGTGTCATGAATACTTCATAAGTGAGCCCCTGACTCCTCGTTTGTATGTGTCATTTATAATGGGATGAATAATAGTGTTAAGATGTGTGCTCTGTAATATGTCCCTTTATCCAAACAAATACATGGCAGCCCAGATAAAACTATTATCCAAGGCCAGCGCATGCAAACCAGAGGTGTGGTGTTGATGATTCAACCCCAGTGCCAACTCAAGGGTAATTTTCCAGATAACTGCCTAAATTCTCTTATTTTACTCAGAAGAAAGAGGATCATAAACAATGTAATGAGTTCCCCAAATGTCCTACTCATTAATTTTGTTTTCCAACATAACTTCCTAGAATAATGTGCAATCAAAGGACTGAAGATGTGTGTAGATACAGGTGATGGTACAGAGAGATGCTTCCATCCATTTAAAACAGGCAATGACCTGAACAAATCATGTCCAAGGACACCAAGCCAAGTAAAACCCTACTGTAAAACTGGCACCATTATATATTGTGTTGGCCAAAAAGTTTGTTTGGGTTTTTCCACATGCTGTTATGGGATGAATTTTTTGGCCAACATAATTTGTACATCCCTAAGTCGAGAAAACATGAGTTTGATCCCTGGGTTGGGAAGATCCCCGGAGAAGGAAAGAACGACTCATTACAAAATTCCTGCCTGAAAAATCCCGTGGACAGAGGAGCCTGTCACACTCCTACACTCCAAAGGGTCACAAAGAGTCAGACACAACTGAACAACTAAGCACAGGAAGTCAAGGAAAAAACCTCAAATAATGAGTGTGATAAGGAAGTAAGCTCTGGTCTCCATAGATGTTAACAAAGGGTATTAGGAAAATTTGACTACTGTGTTTCTGGAAAAGAATATCATCATTATGCTTAACAAAAGTATCAGGTACTTCTGCTCTAATAGCATTAAAAAGAGGGCCTAATTCATGACTATCTAGAAGGTATTTCTAAAAAGAGTATAGGTTTTTGAGTCAGGGTTGGTTGAATTCAATTTTGATTTTTCTACCACTAGCCACATGGCATTGGGCCACTGACTTTGTGTATTTGAAATTAATTTTCTTTATCTGTAAAATGGGAATAAGAATCAGCATTCAGGATTATTCTAATGCATACCACTGGCTTGGTGGTAAAAAATCTTCCTGCAGTACAGGAAATGTGGGCTCAATAGCTGGGTCTGGAAGGTCCCCTAGAGGAGGACATGGCAATCTACTCCAGTATTCTTTCCTGGAGAATCCCCTGGACTGGGGAGTCTGGTGGGCTACAGTCTATGGAGATGCAAAGAGTCAGATATGACTGAGCGACTGAGCATACACACGCACACACACCAGAAAATGACATGTGCTGTGGAAACCAGCCAAACTACAGAAGTCAAGAGAAATTCTCATTGGCAGGAAAAGCCCAATGCCCCCAAATATGGTAATAACTAAGTATAATTCACATGTCAGCAACAATAGTCTTTGCTCACTGAGGTAAGTAGGAAAGGTAATGCTCAGGAGCTCACCAGAGCTGTTGGCATCCTGTCATTTGGTTAAGGTAAGACTTCCAAATTCTGGTTCAGTTTTTGGAGTCCCAAGTCCTAGGCAGATGAACAAAATAGCTTCATAAATATAAAGATCAAGGGAGGAGTCCATTTATAAGAACTGTAGCATGGCTTAAAATTTAAGAAGTGAAACAAGTCCCAATTTTAATATTCAGGTAAAATCATGGCTCTATAATACAGCAACGATAATTTGATGCAGAACTGCTGTTACTATTGCTATTCAGGCATAATATTTACTCTTTCTAACAAATTCACATGACAGATAAAGAAACTATAACTCAGTAAGTTCAAATAAATTTCCCAAGACCAGATACATAGATAAGTGAATTCCAGATATGATATTCAAATACCAGTCCATCTGGCTTTAAAAGAACACATTGCACCTACACTGTTGGTGGAAATGTAAGTTGGTGCAGCCACTATATAAAATAGTAAGACAGTTTCTCAAAAAACTAAAAATTTGGTTGCCATATGACCCAACAATCCTACTCCTGGGCAAATATCCAGACAATAATATAATTTAAAAGATAACACACTCCCCTATGTTTACAGCAGCACTATTCACAATAGACAAGACAAGGAAATAACTATTGTCCATTGACAGATGGAAAGATAAAGATGTGGTACATATATGCAATGAAATACTATTCATGCATATAAATGGACAAAATAAGGCCACTTGCAATAATGTGGATGGACCTAGATACTCTCATACTAAGTCAGACAGAGAAAGACAAGTATCATATGGTATCACTTACATGTGGAATCTAAAAAATGACACGAAAGTAAACTTTTATGAAATAATAACAGACCCACAGACCTCGGGAACAGACCTATGGTTGCCAAGGCTGAATGGGGTGGGAAAGGGATGGAGTGGGAGTTTGGGATTAGCAGATGCAAACTGTTATATACAGGATGGCTAAGCAAAAATGTCCTTCTGTATAGCACAGGGAACTATATTCAATATTCTGTGATTAAACCATAATATAAAATAATATTTTTAAAGAATATATATATATATATATNCCAGGCTCCTCTGTCCATGGGATTTTCCAGGCAAGAGTACTGGAGTGGGGTGCCATTGCCTTTTCTGATGCCATCCATGACCCTCTTAAAACATTAAAAGCATTCACCTTTCATTGATGACTGCTTTAAAACTACAGAGTTTGTAGAGGAGATGTGCTTAGTTGCTCAGTCAGGTCCGACTCATTGCGAGTCCTGTGGACTGTAGCTCACCAGGCTCCTCTGTCCATGGGATTACTGGAGTGGGTTGCCAAGCCCTCCTCCAGGGGGTCTTCCCAACCTAGGGATCGAACCCAGGTCTCCTGCATGGCAGGTGGATTCTTTACCTTCTTCTGAGCCACCAGGGAAGCCCATGGAGGAGATAGATGGAGTTATTCTGTGTGGTGAGCTAACCCCTCTGACTTGTTGGTTAACCTCACAAGAGGGGCTGGTACCTATGGAGGGGATGAGCCCATCCCAGGAACCAGGTGGGACCACTCAGCCCTTTCTCAGACCCCTTGTTTTTACCATAGTGGTCTGCCGTGGGAGGGGATGATTTCTCTTCTGGAAGCTTTTCCTTGTTGTATTTCCCATCTCTCCCATCCTGTTTTCATCTCTGTAGATTCATGCCCCGTTTTCCTGAATGCTAGGCCCACAATGAGGTTTTCAAAAGTTTACCTCACCTGATGTTTGGAGGCAAAAAGTTTCCCTAATAAATTTTCTAGAGAGGAAGTTTGCTTCTTAAGTGTGAGAATCTATGAGTTGCAGACCATTTTTAATCAAAAATTCTAAAAACACTCAGTCTTCTGTTTTCAGATGCTAAATGTTAACTTTCCATGTACACAGCTTCATTTGGATTAGCAAATGGACCCATTCACCCATTTTATAAGGAGGAAGGGGGTGATTTTATCAGTGATAAATAGTCCAGACTACTGGCTGTTTTCAAGGCGTTGAAATACCCTTTCCTTCATCTGTTTCTGTGTCTAACAGATTCCTCCTCCTTGAAGCTTATTTGCAAATTAGCTAATCGAGCTTGTATCTTGGCTAAGAAGAGAGAAATACTCTCTGTGAGTGTCTGATTAGTTTGGTTTCTCAGATGCTTTTGGCTCTTTTATTTGAGGTTCTTCTGCAGTTATTTTCTAGGTATTTAGCAGTCTTTGTTTCTCTCTCACCTTGGTTATGCCGTGTGAGGTGATCTTTCTGGTTTTGTGTCAACAAGAGAGAAGGAAAAGCTGGTTTTGCTGCCTTTTCCTGGGTGCTGTGGTTCCCCCTGATCTGGAATGTTGGCTTGACCCTCTCCATCGCTTCTAAGTGGGCATGTCAGCGGGCCTTAGAGGGATTACCAGTAGCTGTGTGGTGACCAAGGTTTGGAATATTCAGTGTTGTTGGATTTAGTCTTTTCTGCATCCTTTAACTTGTTTACAAGGTTAAAAAGAGGTACAGGTATGCAGGTACCCAGAAAAATTTTGAAGGTATGTTCCTTCTGGGGGAGAAGCTATAGTTGATGAGGCCACTCCTGAGATTGGCAGTGGCTTTTTAAATGAAATGTGGAAGGTGGTAAGACTCCACCCAGGCTGTGATGCAGAGAGAATTGGCACAAGCTTATTATTTGAGCCAAGAGCATCCTGACTCTGTTAACACTGCCCAAGCCTCATTATGATCAAGCACTGGTCTTTTTCCTCCACTAATCCCTTCTCCTTTCATCACAGGAATCTCTCCATTCCTCTTCTTATTTGAGCATCTGTATTGTCTTTTAATTTGTTGATGCTTTGTCTTCAGGTCCAACCAGCAAGTCATTTAGGAGAGAACCCATGTTACTCTTTAGGGTGAAAGCAATCGCTTTTATCCCCTGTGCCCCCATACTTGTCTTTTGCACCTCTTGACTGCAGAGCCAGTCCCATCAGAAAAATCTTATATTGTTGTAAGTTTTGCTTTAAGAGTGACTCCCTCAGGGAGCACGCTCCCCACCCTGTCCCTGGTGTTCTGCTTCCTACTGCACATTTCCCTTCTAGAGCATGCATCAGGTTACATCACTGTGTATATTTGGCTGGGAAGCTGTTTAAAAAAATGGATTCATGAGTTTGGTTGCTTTCTTCTTTTGTTAAAATTACCCTATTTGCTTTCTGTAGTATATTAATGAAACTTGGGTTCTGAACTGAGCTCCTCAACATTTCCTCCGTTTTAGTTCTTTGGCATAAATTTAGTGCTCACCCCTTTCTCAAAGTCTTGAACGTAGGGAATGTGATGCTTCATGTATTGGGTGGCAGTCACCTCTTAATTGCTCATGTGGTTCGTGTGAATTTTGCCCAGAACTGGGCAGACTTGCTTTGCTCCCAAATGGCCTCAGTTGCAGAGTTTATTGCCTTCTCTCCTGATCCTGGTGGGATGGAGCAAGGCGAGGAGGTACTGGCTTACTTCCTGAAAATCCATCCTGCAGTCTTGCTTCCGTCCAATGGAGGGCAGAGTCAGCTGTGGAAGTTACTGCAGGGTCTACACACACACCTGCTCTGTGTGGGACTGTATAATCCACTTTCTGATTTCAGCCGCTGGTCAGTGCATCCGACACTGTGCAGGGAGGCCTTTCTTTAAGAGAAATTAGGTGTGGCTATTTTGATCATGAAGGAACTTGTTTAACCTCTTTCTTCTTTTACTGAAGAGGAAAACTTAATGGCTGAGCCTGTCACTTCCAAGTGTTGAGTCCCCAGCTCTGTCTGACAGCATGTAATGTGTTACTTGATGTCATGTCACATGCTAGAATGAGTTGGCGTTTATGGGAAATTTCCTTTCCTTTCTTTATAATTTTTTTTTTTTAACTCAGAACCTCTTTATGAGTGCTGAAATAAGGTTTCTTGTTTTTTGTTTTTTTTTTTTTTAANATGTCACATGCTAGAATGAGTTGGCGTTTATGGGAAATTTCCTTTCCTTTCTTTATAATTTTTTTTTTTTAAACTCAGAACCTCTTTATGAGTGCTGAAATAAGGTTTCTTGTTTTTTGTTTTTTTTTTTCTTAAATACTTAGATTTATGGGACTTCCCTATTGGTCCAGAGGTTTAAGACTTCACCGTCCAGTGCAGGGGATGTGGATTTACCCCTGGTTGAGTAGCTAACATTCCACATTCCTCATGGCCAAAAACAAAGCATAAAACAGAAGCAGTTGTGTAATAAATTCAATAAAGATTTTTTTTTTAAGGTTAGATTTAAGAAATGACCCTGGAGAAGGCAATGGCACCCGACTCCAGTACTCTTGCCTGGAAAATCCCATGGACGGAGGAGCCTGGTCGGCTGTAGTCCATGGGGGTCACTAAGAGTCAGACACGACTGAGCGACTTCCCTTTCACTTTTCACTTTCATGCATTGGAGAAGGAAGTGGCAACCCACTCCAGTGTTCTTGCCTGGAGAATCCCAGGGACAGGGAGCCTGGTGGGCTGCCGTCTATGGGGTCGCACGGAGTCAGACACGACTGAAGCGACTTAGCAGCAGCAGCAGGAAATAACCCATCGTTGTAGGTACATTTGGCCTTGGAGGTACTTACTCTGTGTATCTCTGTGAATGACACGTTCTGACTGGAAACTTTTAAGTTTGAAGCTGGGAAGGATGGTGTCACTTCTTTTTCTGTTCAGTCTTGTGCTGGTTGTAAAACCACCTAGTACAGGGGTAAATATGTTGTTCTAGTGGGAAAAGGGCCAGATATTTCCTCCTCTTTTCTTTTTTTTAAAGCTTCATCTTGTAACTTCTGCTTGATCAGATGGTTTTCCCCAAAGCCTCTGACAGACCTTCCTTCTGTTGAGAACCTGCTTCTAATTGGAAATGATCAAAGGGCAGAAAACAAAGGAAATGGCTTTGGTCGGAGTGTCTCCAGTTACGTTATACAGAGTGTGTGTTACACACGTCCCTTTGGAGTTTCGTTTCCATTCAGTACTGTGACCCACATAGCTTGCGGGCTGGGGTGTTTGAGTATCAGTAGGTCATGCTGACAAGTGGAAGGGTGCTGTCTTTGCGTTTCCGGAAGCTGGGCAGTCGTGGTTCGCCGCTTCAGTGCTCTGAGGCTGCCCGTTCACGTCCATCTCCTTGTTAGAACAGGTAGCCCTGATGCTGAAATGCTTAAATTAGCCATTGTGGTTGAAGTTTGAGATCCAGTTTGGGAAGGAGAGCACGTTCAGTTATTTGAATCTTGATGGATACTCCTGAAGTGTTAGCTCATTCACAGGACTCTGGCAAGAGAAGAAATGAGCTTAATGTTTAATCTTCTGTTAACTTGATAGCAGCTCTCCTCAGGATACTTAATGGGAAAGAAAATGAAAGTTATTGCCAGAAATTAACTCAAGGGTTTCAAAAATTGATCCATTAATTAACCAATTAACTAATTGATTATTTTTAAAAAAGTCAACAGCCTTTGGTCCCAAACAGTATACCAGTGAATCGACAGATCTCCTTGTGAAAATTCATGATTTAATAAAGAAGAACCGTATTGTGCTTCTTTGTAATATTGAGCTTGTTCTGTCTTAGGTTCAGAAGCAAAAACATTTGGAGATGAGGAGGTTAAGGTGTAAAAGGAATAAGGGATTGGGTTCTATGAAGAGGTTTTTTTGATTTTAAAATTTATTTAAGCCAGTCTTCTAGTTAGTGTTATGCAGGAATTTATTTTAATAATTTTACATGCTATTAACCTGATCATAATATCAAAGTAGCTTCCAAATATATTGTGATTTTGGAATCCATACCTGTCACTCACCCCCTATGAATATGAGACAGATTCCTTTTATAAGGAAATGTCATATTTTGTTTTTATCACTCGTCTGTCTTTTTTTCATTTTACATTCATTTGCTTAAGTTCATACTTTTTAAGTCTAGACAATGTAACCCAGAATAGTCTCATGTCCTTGACACTGTGGGTAGGGTTTTTTTTGTTTTGTTTTGTTTTTTTCTCAATTCAATCTTTGGTGTTTTCCCCACTCCCTTCTCAAGAAGAGTCAAATGAGATTTTAAAATTTTGATTTGTTATGTTTGGTGAATGGCATTGTCCCTCCTCCCTGCTGGGGGTTTTGTTTGAAACCTGGTAAAGGGACCCAGACAGAGTTCTGTCTATTGAAAAATGAAAATGGCAGTAGAGTTGAACTGCTTTGCTTTATCTTCTCAGTCAGGAGGGTTTAGGCTTGCAACTTAGCACGTGGGTCCACTTGGGCTTCCCTGATAGCTCGGTTGGTAAAGAATCCGCCTGCAATGCAGGAGACCCCAGTTCGATTCCTGGGTCGGGAAGATCCGCTGGAGAAGGGGTGGGCTCCCCACTCCAGTATTCTGGGGCTTCCCTGGTGGCTCAGCTGGTAACGAATCCGCCTGCAATGCGGGAGACCTGGGTTTGATCCCTGGGTTGGGAAGATCCTCTGGAGAAGGGAAAGGCTACCCAATCCAGTATTCTGACCTGGAGAATTCCACAGAATGTACGGTCCGTGAGGTTACAAAGAGTCAGACCCCGCTGAGCGACTTTTGCTTTCCACTTAGAGTGGGCTCTGGGAAGGGTGGAGACTCAGGCCCGTGTTTATGCCCCTCCTTCTGACCCCGCCAGGTTCTCCTGCCCTGCCCAACAGCATGGTGTATTTCGGAAGCTCTCAGGACGAGGAGGACGTTGAGGAGGAAGATGATGAGACAGAAGACGTCAAAGCAGCCACCAGCACTGCTTCATCTTCATGCCAGTCAACCCCCAGGAAAGGAAAAGCCCACAAGCATGTTCACAACGGACATGGTAGGTCCACTGTTGAATTTGGGTTTAACAGATAAAATCCAGAGCTTTGAGTGGAAGCTGGAGTAGATCATATGTTGAAGATGATGAAGGTGGCAGAGTTGGGTTAGTGATGTTTGCATACTTCTTTAACTACCAGGCACTTAACGGAGAGATTGGTGGTATAAAGTGGTCCAAACAGTTGTGTTCGAGGTAAATAGATTGTTGGATACATATTCTTAAGTTTGTGAAGATGATGGTAAATTCCGTAAGGCCACAGACGTAGGTGTTGGAGGCGGAAGGTATGGCATCTGAACAGGTGTGGTCGAGATGAGTTCATGAAGATGCTGTTGTCATTCACTTACTCTTGTGATTCCAGCAGTTATCCAGCTTGTGAAATCAGGGGCATGCATGTGTAGTAGAAACAAGACGTGTTTCTTCCCGCTGACTAGTAACATTCCAGAGGCAGGACACACAGCCCCCAAAACAAGAATGAAAAACTGACTGTGAGAAAGAGAAAAGTATAAGTGAGTTGATCATGGAAAGAGCCCAGTGGTTTTTCAACAGGGAGCTGACTTAATCAGAGCTGTATTCTGAAAAGATTAAGCTGGCATCAATTAAGAGGATTTCATAAAGGGAAATGATTTCAAGAAGAGGAAACACATTGAAAGGCTATAATTGTAGGCAATTACCTGGCTCAAGGTAACAAGGGACTAAAAGGTGGCAGTATAGATGGGAGGATATAAGTACAAAAAATGTGGAGGCAGATAGAGAAATACTGCAGGGGTGGGGTTGAGAGAACTTGATGAGTAACTGGATTAGTGTGGGGTGTGGCGGGGGTGGGGAAGGAAGTGAGAAGAAAGATGGCAGCAGAGGTGAGGTCTTACCTAGGTTCTCTGCTCATGATGGTGCGTCCCTTGGGACTCGCAGAGACCCTAGAATGTAGAGCATCCTCATCGACAAACGACAGAAGATCGGTGCTGCCAGGAAGTGATGGAGGCAGAGGAACGTTCGTCTCGTTCTTTTCCTTCGCGGCTGAGCACTGGGCTGCTCCTAGTCTTCCTGGACTCGGTGGACCTGTAGGACCACCGAGCATCGCTTGGGTGTGATGGGAATCTGGCCACCTGCACTGTTGTTGGCATTTCTGCCTTGACGGTTGAATGATTTCTCACTTGTCCTGCTTCTTGTTTAGGTGGCATAGAGAGATGGCAGGGATGTGACCTAAAGACCTTAGAGTTTGTTGAGGAGATGAGGTTAGTAATCTCAGTGTATTGCTCAGTATTTCTCAGCCTCCTTACCTGTAACGAAGGCACTCAGTGAAGTGTTTGTATAGCCTCTGTTACCTAGCTGTGTGTAGACATGTTCATATTTTAAGGGGTGGCTTCTCTAACTAGTGGGTGGTCTCAGAAATCTCCTTTGTGAGAGACCAGAGAGCTGTTTGAATGACAATAGAAATGATAGATTTTAGGGTTTGTTCATCTACATTATCTTTTGATCCCATCTGCTTTCTCTCCAGCAGAGTCACTAGGAGGTGTTCAGAGCAGGAGGCGTTTCTTGCTTTATAGCTGAGGGAAGGGAAGAGCTGACACCCATCTTGCACCCATCACTAAAAGTGGCCGACTGCCGCTAAGAGTCAGGGTTTTTGATGCCCCCGCCCCCGGAGGCCCCCATCGTCTTGCAGGGGTGCGCGTGGGGACAGCTGTGCTCCGTGACGGCTCCGGTCTGTGGCGCTGGTGGAGCTGCGCTCCTGTCCCGCTGACAGCGGCGAAGAGCCAGAGCCTGGGGCTCCCGGCTCTGCGTGGTGCTCGTGGCTCTGGAGGGCTTATGTCTTAGAAATCCCCGAGGATGGCGGTGCTGGCTTTTTGTGAGGCCAGTGGAAGGAGGGGGCCGAAGGCAGCTCAGAAATACACAGGCTGTTAGGAAAGCTCCTCCAGTTTCACGTGACTCAGAGGAAGTTGTTCTGTTTTTTTTAAACGAGAAGTCTGCTTTGGAGAAAGCCAATTTCAGCCTCAGGTGCAATATTTTAGAAACATGGTGAGCTTTCAATACGTATTTAGCTGAGCTTATTTACCTACCCTGTTCTACATCCTCTGGGACATGAAGAAGGCCCAGGACAAGGACATGAACTGCCAACGTCGGGTTATTAAAGCGTGACTTAGTGACGCTGGGGAGTACGTCCCCAGCAGGAGGGAGTAAGGAGATTCCTTAAAACACTGTCTTTACCACCAGAGAAAGGAGTTACTCATATCACAGGGCCGTGGCCCCAAAGTGGTGAAACTAGAATGCAGTCATCTTTGAAAACCGAACATTCAGCTCTGGGACACTGTTCCTTTCACAGCCGTTTCTTGATAATTGAAGTTATACTGTGACACCGAATTGCACAATGCACACATTTGTTCCCCCCAGCCTCACCTTTATCCTTTCCCATAAGGTCTTTATCAGCATCAAACAGTCATCATGAGCTTCATTTCCTGACCTTCTTAAGGCTTAATTAGCTGTGTGGTAGGCGATTAACTTCTCTGATTCTCGATTTCCTCTTGTGTGAAGCAAGCAAGGCAGCCAGGACGGGCATTCCTTTGTTCCTTCCTTCACTTACTTTTGTTATTCGGTTGGTCAGTTGTGTCCAGCTCTTTGTGTCCCCATGAACTGCAGCACACCAGGCTTCCCTGTCCTTCATCTCCTGGAGCTTGCTCAAACTCGTGTCCTTCATTTATATCCTAGAATAAAGAAATAATCATGGCTGGTGTCTCAGGTACAGGCATCATTACCCTTGAGATTTGTTATGGTGGATGTTGGGCATTGCCGTCTGTTAAAGGGAAATGGCTTTTCCAAGAAGATCCAATTAGCTGGGTGAAGATCCCTAAAATTTTGCTTTTCTCCTCTGAGACAGTAGTACGTTTTTCAGATTAAAAGCGTTCATATCCCACCCTGTTCCCATCGGTTTTCCATTCTCATCCATTCTTGTCTTCTTGCTCCTGTTTTGACCCAGGGGAAACTGGGTGCGGGGTTGCGTCCACCAGAGTGTGAGTTACAGAGTGTCGGCAGTGAACCCCCGGCCGCCAGTGATTCTCACAAGCAGTCAGGGCCGGACCCTGGCCCGATTCCCATAGCAGTTTAAGCTTGTCTTTCCTGCTTTGTGGTTCTGTTTTGTTTTTTTTTTTAATTGAGACGCTTTCTTCTGTAACTACTGAGCAGAATTATTTGAAATTCCTTGTAATGGGATTTAGTTATGGGTACCCATCAGCTGCGAAAGTGAATGTTTGTTTAAATGTGACGTAAGACTACAGAATGACACAGATATTCCTAAAGAGGGTTTGCTTGGGATAGAAAGTTTCCAGGTGGGAGTACCGGTGATGTTTACCTGATCCGTTGGCGTGTCCATGGGCCGGTGGTTGTATCTGTAAAGAGAGCAGTTGGACGGTAGGTGAGGTGTATGAGGCGGCGGTTCAGGCTTACCCAGGACCAGCACCAGGCCACTTGTTTCTTCTGTCTGGGGTTTAGAGGAGGCCTCCTTCAAATTCAGAAAAATGGACTTTTCTGGTTCAGGTTCTGAGAGCACCTTCAGGGCCCCAAACTTGACTCAGTGTGTAAGGCACTAGGGCCTGGTCGCCTTTCAGTGAGCAGCAGGCTGGCGTCAGTTGCTGAGCCTCGGGCCGGACCACGTGGACTTGTCCGTCCGCAGCGTGGTGAGAGCCCTCGGTGCAGCGCCTGCGCAGGAGGCCGTGGTGCTCTCGTCCGGCTTCCTGTGCTCTCCTGCCCCTCAGCCCCTGTGGAGGGTGCTTGGGGAGCATGAGCAAAGAATCATTCTCAAGGTTAAAGTTGGTTCTCTGAGTGCATGGAAAGAGACGATGGGGTGCAGCCTGTGAATGAGACGACGGCGTCCCTTTGCCCTGCCCTTCCGTTTTGATCGATTCATTGATAACTTGTCTTAAGTTAATGCCCTTGTTTTCCCAAAAGAAAAATCTACAAGACCGATCATCTCCATTTCCTTTTGATTTGTGACTCAGGTGAAAAATGTGCAAGTGTTAGAGCAGGTTTTCTAAACAGGAAGACCTGGATGAGGCCATCATCACCGGGTATTCAGGCAGGTTCTCGGGATTGTGGACTTTTTCGCACAAGAGAGTAGGCCGCTGTTTTGTTCTCCATGACACTGGGTTTTTCTTGTCTGGTGGTGCTTCCCGCTGCTTTGTGAGCTGGAGATGTGAAGTGTGTTGGGAGATCTGGCATCTATATCCTGCTCCCAGGAGTGGAAGTAAATGCACAGAAGACGTGGGGAACACTTTATCATGGGGGTAGCTTTGGCCCCCAAACCTGATCTGCCTGCAGATCCAGAAAAACGGTTTTATTTAGGCTGTGCTGGTTTCAAGGGAGTAGAACCTAACCAAGCTGCCAGCAGTGTTCTGCTTGATCTCGTTTCTCCCCTGAACTTGGACCTGCGTGGGCAGGAGCAGGGCCCCTGGAAGCCAATACAAGAGAACCCTCTCCCCGCCTCCCCTCCCCCTCTGTGTCTAGCTGGCTGGGCTGGGGCACACCCAGATCCCTGGGGGTCCGACCCCTGACCGCAGCAGTCCCCTGCAAGAGCCTGGTGTCCTCAGCACATGTTTAGTTGTGCAAACATTCCAGAGCACCCTGATGTTCTCATTTATAATCCACGGGGCATCCTATTGGAAACAGATGTGGTTTATTAAAATACGTGATCTGAAGTGACACGGACGGCATCACGTGTGCTCGTAGCCCGTCCCACGAACTCGAGGGTCACAATAGCAGTGCCTCCGGCAGCTTCTGTTTTGAGGACTCTCTTCTTCAGTTTCCAAAATACTCCTCCATCTGCAGAGCCTGAGATGATAGCCTCGCAGGAAAGCACTCAGGCAATCTCTGCATTGGGCCACCGAACACACAATCAAAACGTGCCTCTGAGCATTTGTGTTGCAAGTTGATATTTGAAGTGTCTCAGTGTTTGAGAAGTTCTCGTCATTGGCAATTGTCCTTCATCAGGATAAGTGAGGTAGGGTAGAGGAATTAACACGTTTGTCTAGAAAGAGTCTGGCTTTGGTTTTTCTTATCCTTTCACAGGAGAACTCAGCGAGAGTGGGTTGCTCAGATCAGCCCCATATTGTGTATTCTTCTCATGTTTTTCTTTCTCTTGCACTTAATGGAAAATGGAAGGAATAGCAGAGACCTCTCTTTCTTTTGGTGCACCTCTGTTTCTGAAGAGGGACATATCTTACAAGCCTTTTTAAACAGCATGTCATTAGATTCCCAGCTGGAATTTCATTGCTTTTGAATTGACACTGGGTGGGTTCCGGGGGGTGAGGTGGGGTACGGTGCATTATGTAAGGGCCAAAAATTGGTCGTTTGGCCGACTTCACTCGTGTCTGCCCTGGGATCATCTTCGAGGTGCATTTGGCCCCCTGTCTGGTGGTGGAGGGTGGGTTGTGTGCACAGGACCAGGGTTCCTCTGTGTGCCACGAGGAGATGCTGTCCAGCTGTGAGGAGCTTTTTTTCTTTAACTGATGCTTTTGTGGAGTATCCTCTTCACTTTTTTTTTAAACCTCCTGCAGCTTGATTATTTTTCTCCCTCCCAGTTGGGGCAGCTGACTCTCCTGAGTTAGAGTATGGGTTCTCCAGCAGGTTCTCTTAAAGCCTGTTCGCTTTAAGAGCAGGAGAATATGCAGAGTGGTAAGTGTGTTGTTAGCCCTCTGCTGCCCCCTCATTTGGGGCCACTTGGCCTAGTGGCTGAGAGCAGGACGCCGATGCTTGTTTGCCCAGATGGGGTCGCTACTTGAGGCCGTTCTAGTTTTCTTATCTTTAAAGAGGTAGTAGGCATGCTTTTTCATAGGTTTTTGTAGGTTGTGTTTCTCTCTGGTAGAGAGCACCATATTGGCTGTTAATGCTTCATGTGATTTTAAGATCTGGAAGTCTAGAAATAGCCTTGTAGTTGATAGGAGAATCCCAGGAAGCCAGTATGTTTCAGATACCTGGCAAACGGTGAGGGCTGCCCCAGAGGGACTGTGAGCGCTGAGCGTGAGTCATGCCCACCCTCAGCACCAGGAGCTGCTCCATGTGTGAAAGACAGACCCCACTGAACCATCCGCCAGGGTGATCAGCCCTCCCTCGTTTCTTGTTTTCCTCAAGCGTTTGCTCTGTGGGTCCACGCAGGCCCTTGGGGGCATGCCTACACCGAGGGCTGCTCTGGCGCCTCCTATTTGTTTAGCATGCAGATGTCTCTTCTTGGGAATGGCGGGGCCCCTGCTCTGTGATGAGAAGCTCAGGCAGATTTCAGAGACGGATGACGGGGGAGATGGGTCTGATGGTGGAAGACAAGCTTCTGGCTCGAGTTCACCTTCCTGACCAGGTGTCATTATCCAGTGGTTTAATCTCTTTAGGCCCCAGTTTCCCTGTTTGTAAAATGCGGAGAGTACCTGACTTTCCATTTGGTTTCAGGACAGGCAGGGATGGAGTTTCATTTTGGGGTGATGGTGACTTTAAACTTAGCTGTGATGACGGCTGCACAAGTGTGAACATGCCAGAACCCACGGGGTGGTGCGCTTTGAATGGGCCGCGTGCTGTGTGGATAGCGGCTTACTAAAGAGGACCAAGTGTCTGTTAGGGCTCTGTGAGTGACGGATGCGTCCAGCATGGAGCCTGGCACTTGGTAGGTTTTCAGAAACGGAGTCTGGATACCGTTTTGTTGCTGGCCTCAGTTCTGATGACTCTTCTAAAGAACTGTAATACTGTGCAGTGCTGAAGAAATTAAGATAAAGTATTAGATTTTCAGAATCTTTAATCAATTTTGTTGTTCATGCTCGGCTGGGATGTGTTTGTATCACATACATTGTAAATTGAATTGCTGAGCTGTTCACCCAACTGCTTAGTATTTAATATTTCCAGCTACATTCATCTAGCCTGTGTTGAGGGCACGCTTCAGTCACGGGGGAAGTTGTGCTGCTCCCAGAGACTTTAAAGTGCACAGGTAGGATGCCCTTTCCTTTCCTGCCATTCCTTTCCTGGCTGGGGGGGGGCGAGTGGAAGTGTATGTGGACTATGGGCTATCCACAGACTTTATTTGGAGAACCTTGAAAACAATCCTTACTACGATACCGATACTGCTGTATTTGGTTTTCTGTACTAATATTTTTATTCTACATTTTTATCCATTGTTTTATAACTTGTAGAGTTGATCATGTGTATGGAATGCTATCCAGTTTGACTTTTGTGCACACTTGCTTTCCATTCACAGCAAAACCTTGAGATTCCTTGTTCAGGTCCAGAGGTGGGCCAGAGGTCTTGCCATTGACTTTAGAAGTGGTTGGCCTTTCAGAATTCATCTCTTTGAATGTAGAGCTTTAGGAAACGCCAGGCTGCACAAAGCACTTTCTTCATTTGCTCTTCAGAGTCATTGCTCATCCCCTGCTGGAGTGTCAGCATCTCGTGGCTCTGTGCTGTGTCTGGGTTCCTGAGGGTGAGAAAGCACAAGATTCCTCTCGGCCCACCGCCCCCTCCTGACACGTCCTCCTTGGTGTCCTCTGGTCCCCCTGCGGCACGTTGGAGAGTGCAGGTGCCTTGAGCCAGCTGGTGCGGGGACAGGCGGGGGTCAGGCACCATCCGGCCATCTGCCTTGTCCTCTGCTCTGCTCCTTTGGGCGCCACGTGGGCCAGTAAACCCATTTTTCAATGACAGAGGCCATTCATCCTGATTGATGGTCCTTCTGATGCCCTGACCTTTATATTATCATAAAGGGTCATCTACTCTTTTCAGACTTCGGTATCTGCAGTTACTAGGATCCTGTGTAAGGAACATGTTTAATTGGCAAATCTGTCCAACTCTGTTGGGTATATTACATTACTGCCCACAGTGTATTCACATTTCTAGATCTTGGTACCCTGGTAGCCAAGTTTTGATTGGAAAAACATTCCATGACTTACAGATGCAAGTTCTTATAGAGAGAAGAAAATCAGGTTGGCTTTAAAGATTTTTTCAACAGGTTTCTTTCTCCTGTTATACAATGTAGCCAAAGTGGTAGAATTTCACTGGATGGAAATTCCAGAGAGCTTTCAAAACACCAGAGTAAACCAGGAGAACTTGCTTGTGATACCAGATCGGGGTGCATGTGGACTGCTGTAGGTTCCAGCTATTGCTGGGGGCTCCCAGCCCGAGCAGCAGTTTCTTTCTCTGATGGAGCCAGAGCCGACCTATGCATTCTCGCTCTCCAACTTGACACGTGATTGCTCCAGCCAAGTTAGTGGAGCTGTTTTGGCCCAGGGCAAACCGGGTTGCAGCACTCACACAGCCAGCGTTAAAATCCTTTTGAACTGTTGGCACAGGTTGGCAGACACATTCCATTGTTTTCAGACAATAGTGACTCAAAGTTGAGCTGGCTCCAGGGAGCAAGTGCGGCTTTTGTACAGTAACAAGGATCTGATGCCAGCCGATTGGTGGGGCCTGCCTTCCCTGANAGCCAGCGTTAAAATCCTTTTGAACTGTTGGCACAGGTTGGCAGACACATTCCATTGTTTTCAGACAATAGTGACTCAAAGTTGAGCTGGCTCCAGGGAGCAAGTGCGGCTTTTGTACAGTAACAAGGATCTGATGCCAGCCGATTGGTGGGGCCTGCCTTCCCTGAGTCTGGACTCCTTGTAATGACATGAAGCTTACATTTAAATATCTGGCTCCCGATCAGAAACTTGGCGTGTTCCTCTTTTCCTTTCCATAACACAATCTTCTCTGTTTATAACGATTCTTTTTTCTTTCTTTCATTCTTTTGTCCCTTCCTGTTTTGCGGCTGACACAGGGAACAAGTCTTATTTTACGTAATTTGGGAGTTAGTCCCATCTTCAACCTCCTGCTGTTTCTTTCCTCGTATGTGTCATGTGTCTGCTGGCAGAACTTCCTGCCCAGCTTTCCATAATGGCTTTGTCTGTGTTTCTTTTTCAGGGTGAAGGTTAGACACTGGGTCATCACAGGGTGTCATAGAACTTCGGCCAGATGCCATTCACAGGATGTTTTTTCCTGTTCACCTGATAGAAAAAACTTCCTGGTTTTCAGATGAAGTCCCTTTCTGGTGCTAATAGGATGACTGGGGCTGTACTCTGCTTACGAGGAAGGACTCTTTTCAGGTGGGGGTCTTGTCTTTGCCCTTAGAGCAGGAGCTTTTAAAAAGATCGTGGACTGTAGCCTACTAGGTTCCTCCATCCATGAGATTTTCAAGGCAAGAGTACTGGAGTGTGTTGCTATTTCCTTCTCCAGGGGGTCTTCCCAACCCAGGGATCAAACCTGGATCTCCTGCATTGTAGGCAGATGCTTTTCCTGTCTGAGCCACCAGGGAAGTCACTAAAAAGATCAACTTTCTTATATTTGTACAGCTCTTTTCTCTGAAGAATGGAGAGCGGTTCATGGACTTCTAAGTACTTTAGTGATTCCTGGAGGACAGATAAGCAGAGGCACTGGTTTGTTCTTCCGAGAATGGAGGCACAGTTGGGTTGCGGATCTGGCAGCTAGAAGTCAAAACCAGCCGGTCTGGCCCAGCTTGTGTATAGAGTGAGAGTTTTAAAGGCCTGGCAGATCCCCTGGTAATCTTGTCAGGATCTGACTATGTGGACAGAGTCAGATAGGGGAACATGGTTTAGTACAAACCCTCTGGAGGTGTGAGGTCCTCCTCAGACGTGAGGTCCTCCTTGGAAAGTATGGCTTTCCGCCTTTCACGCAATCAGAGGTTCTAGTGAAGCTGTTTCTATAGTGACTTATCTTGCCCATTTCTTTTTCATCCCCCATTGGGAGCAAATTTTACCTTCTCGGGCCTGAAGTGACCCTCAGTCAGAATACCTGCCTTTGGATTTAAAGGTTTTGCTTGCTGTGGTATGGAAACCCTTGCTACAGGCCATTTAACTTTCAGAGAGTGTGTATACAAATCAATATATTTGTTCATTAATGCAGAGCTGTTTGTATCTGAGTATACAATATAATTTCCTAATACTGTTCCTGGTGATAAACACTTTTTTTCTCTCCTTAAAGTAATGAGTCCAATTATTCCTTTTAATTGGAGGCAGCATGTGTGGGTCCTCTGTATATTGAACTTTCTGTCTCATCTTCACAGGGTTTAGGCTTTTCCTGTGAGAGTGGATATTTTTTCCTTTCCTCTTCTGGAGAATCTTACAAGTTACGACAAAAGATAATTACTTGGAGGAGTGAAACTGCAGGTTCCCACGACACTTAAAATTAATGAGCTGCTGATGACAAAATACATCTTGTCTGAGGCACCATCATCCCACACACCCCACCCCCCACCCGCCCAGTTATANATTAAGTTCTACTTTTTTTTTTTTGTATGTGTTTTTCTGCTTACTGTATTATCTGAAGAGCTCATGTGATTTAAAGAAAGATGTAATGAACAGCATGAGTATGATTAGTAGGATTGCACATACACCTGTCAGTTGATTAGAGCAGAGCTTTCAGTGTTTTTATCTCTAACACACATAGACACACACAAACATGGGCTTTTTACGTGAGGAGACCCATGTGTTATTTAACTTGTGTCTTATGTAAATCACCAGTGACATTTTTTCTCTGACTCTATCTTCCTGCTCGTTAACTCCCTGGAAAGTCCTCGAGTTCCTATATCCAGTGGATTAAGTGCTTAAACTTAATGCACTTGTGATAGAGGCTCCCTCTTCCCCAGGATTTGCTATATCCTCAATTGAAGAAAGTTCCCTGAAAGTAATTTTTCAGATAAAACGTTTTAATGGTTCCTGTTTCTTGCCTGATTCCTACTGTTGCTTTCATTATTCCATCTGAAACTTTTACTGTTCACATTTTTAAGACTCTTTTAATGGTGTGTCTCAGTAGTGATACTTCTTCTAACCTCTGCTCAGGTTTTTTTATTTTTAATTTAAANCGAGGGGACGTTTCCCCCTGCCCTGCACTGGGAAGCCGGGAGCCGCACGTTGCTTAGAAACAGGTCTGCAGCCAGCCTGCGTGTGAACTGTCCCTGGTGGACACGTTGGCGGCTGAGGCAGGACTTGAGTGGCCTGCAGGCGGTGATGAGATGGGGTGTGGCTGCAGGGGACACGCTCCCTATCCCTCGCCCCGAGGCCACACACGCTCTGCCCTCCCTGCCCTCACCCCCACCCCCCAGCAGATTCCAGGGTGAGATCCAGACCCGCGATCCGGTGGGGGACCTGGGAGGGAGACAGTAGGGGTGAGAGGGGCCTGGAGGCGCGGCGAGACGGGCGCCTGGACCTGGTGGCGTCTTGTTAACCACTCTGCTGCTGCTGTCACCACACCTGGTTGTCTCCAAACACGTGGCTGTCCACGTGTGGCACGTACAAAGGACTGTGTGTGTACGCAAGTGTTACCAGTCTTAACCCTGCGCTGGCAAGCATCACTCAGTTGTCAGTTGGGTGGACGAGGCGAGCATCCTCGTTTAGTTTCCACGGTCCTGAGATCGCCACCTCATGCTTTGACATGTTACCCTGAGATTAAGCAGATGGGCTTTGCATACTGCCCACTGAAGTTCCTGCAACACAAACCTCAGTTTTCCTCATGAGAACACTTGAGCATGGACTTGGCCTTCCCGAGCTGGGTTCCCAGTTTTCAGGATGTAAAGTGCAGGACACACTGTCCATTTGGAGTCCTCATTCCATTTCCAAAGCCGTTGTCTGGACTGGTCCTTGTGCAGAACTTCCCTCCAGCTCTTTGCTTATGAGAAAACAATTCTAAAAGGTCTGGAGTGGACAGGGACCCATCTGTGGAGCAGGAATCTCGGGGTGGAATGGATATCTCTCTAAATATCTCTCTCTCACTTTCAGACTCATGAGGCTATGTTGAGTAACCCCCCATCTCAGTTGGCCCAGACTCATCCTCAGCCCCCAGTGCCTGCCTCTGAGTTCAGGGTTTCCGTTTGTCATTGAACAAGAGGGGGTCATGCGGTTGGAGGTGAGAATTGAGGGAGTAGCAGGTACCCCCTGCCTTGGGGTGGCCCCAGCCCCTGTTGCACAGCAGGCTTTCCACCTGGAAGCGGGTGAGCGACCTAGGCAGGCAGGCTCCGTCATCTGCGTGACTGCAGGAGCCTGGCTGGTTTGCTGGTCCAGGTCTTGTAAAGGGCGTCTCCTGCCCTCCCTCCCGTGTCAAATTCCCCAAGTGGGATGACCCAGGATCCCAGTTCTAGCTGGGCTCTGAGTGTGCCCTTTACCGAGACTTAGGCGGTGAGAGTCAACCTGCCTGGGCCCTGTTGTTCATTTCGAGCCAGCGATGCCAGCTCCTCTCCCAGGGACATTGTGGGACATGAAAGGGTAATTTTGATACCATCAAATCCCATTAGTTCAGTACTCTGGGGGGAGGAAAAAAAGGGTCGCTAGAAGCCAATTGTAGATTCCTTTGTAACAGCCTGATGCAAGTGATTAGAACCTGACCTTTCGTCTTTTCAACTGCATAAAAGACGGAGGCCTGGAGAATCCTCGGATCTGTAATCTCAGATATGGTTAATTTTTTTCTATCGGCCTGAAAGAAAAGATCAGGGGTTGTATGAAATGCAGGTGATGGAGTGGGGGACCCCTGCGTGGAGGTGCCGCTGCCTGCCGGCCCTGGCGCCCCCAGAGCTCGCTCTGCTGCTGAGGACGCTCCCGAGGCTCGCCTGTGCTTGGTGGGTGCCTGCCCTCCTGAGAACCCTGGATCCCGGGACTCGGGGCATGAGAACTCAGTGTGCGGGGCCTCACCAGCCTTTCAGGTCCTATTCTCCCAAAGGTGCCAGGTGACACAGGCGTGTGTAACAGCCCTGAACTGCTCCCGGCTGATGATTTGGATATTTGGTAGGTGTTTAACAAAGCAGCATTTCCTCAGAGTAGTGCTTAGGTGGTGTGCAGCAAGACAGTAATGAATTTAGGATGAAGAAACAACGGTTCTTACACCTGGAGAGGGTTTGGAAATGGTTTTGCATCCGGAGGGGTGTGGGCCAGAAGCCAGGATGTGGATGGGGAGGCTGTGCCCAGCGGGTCGCCCCTGTTCTCGCCTGGGCGCTGAGATGGGCTGTCATGGGAGGGAGAGAACCTGCTCGCGAGGGCAGGGCGGAGGGTCTGCTGAGCTGCGGGGCCTCTAGGAGAGGTGCTCACGGTCACACGTACGGCGGTTGATGGCGCGAGGAGGTTGAGCTTTTCAGACCAGAGGATGAGGAGTCTTCAATATTCTGGAAAATAAAAAGCATCCCGGGAGAGATGTGAGAGGCTCGCTTTGGCTGGAAGACATTTAAGGTCTTCGTCTGGGCTTCGTTCGGGGAGTCCGGGTTGCTCTTTGACCCTGGGGTGTGACTCAGCTGGGGGCCTTGGGGCCTGACCAGGACGTGTCAGCCTCGTCCCCTGCTCGCTCACTCCCAGGGGCCCGCCACGCCAGCAGGCCTGCCCTCCCGTCCGTGACTGCTGCCTGTCCAGTGGATTCTGCTCGTTTAGGCTCCTGGCTTTCTAAGTTGAATTCTGAGGTCCCGCTGCAGTCCCCGGCCAGCAGTGTTTCTCCTGGGCCCCTTTGCTGCTCTCAGAGCCTGGGCAGAGCCACTCGACTCAATGGCTCCCTCTAGTGGGAGACGGGAGCATGGCAGTTGAATTCTGGTTGAACTGAGGACAACTGCGTGTCTGTGCCCCTGGGGTAACCTGAGCTGCAGGTGCCAGGTGGGTAACTGGTGGGCCAGCACCCCACTTCCTGCAGGGCTGGGTGATGCGGTGTCATTCCCCGCCCCCCACACCAGCCCGGCGGCGGCTCCTCCTGTGGGCCTGTCATCATTCTTCAGAAGTTAATGCTTTTTGGGTGTCTATCCTTGTTACCTCCTGGCTTCTCGTTATAATTGAGGGTGACTTCTGTGTGTCACAGAATTAGCGTGGTGTCCAGGCTGTAAGACAGTGGTGAAGAGCGACCGACCGTTTACCCAGTATCCACAGAGTCGACTGTGGCGGTTTACAGAGGCCGGAGATGGGCGCCTCCTGGGCAGAAGAGGCTGGGGTGCCAGAGACGTGCAGGGCGTCCAGTGAGGTGCCAGGTGACGCACATGCCCGCTGCTGGCAGCTGCCCCTCTGGGCGTGGGCATCTGGGCCCCATGAGAGTGCTTGTTCTTCTCTTTCTGTGGCATTTTTTATTTCACTCTTTACTTATTTAGCGTGGATTTCACAGTCCTGTGGGCAGATCATGCTGAAATATATGGAGCAGAGGGAAAGAACAACCGTCTTTTCTAGGAACGGGGGTGTGTGTAACCATGTCTTTTCTAGGAACGGGGGTGTGTGTGCACGCGCACGCACGCGTGCACCTGTCCCCTTATCAGCACAGCCTTGTGATCGCGCTGCTGTGACTGGCCTGTGTTGGGTGGCTGGCAGATGCCGTGGAGGGTGTGGTTTGCATGCCTTCGCTGGGCCCCTGTGCCGCTCCTCTGGCCAGCAGGCGCCGCTGCTGCGCTGGGCCTGGGTGCGGGGGCCCCGCCACAGACGCTGACTGTGCTCTCTGCTCCTCCTGCCGCTCCAGGTCGCCAAGGTCAGCGGAGTCACCCGGATGTCACCTCTGGGTGCAAGTGCAGCCAGTGCCAAAAAGATGCGCGAAGTCAGACCTTCACCGTCCAGAACTGTGAAGTACACTGCAACGGTGACGAAGGGGACTGTCACGTACACCAAAGCCAAGAGAGAACTGATCAAGGAAACCAAACCCCACCACCACAAGCCCAGTTCCGCTGTCACCCACACAGTCTCAGGGAAAGCTGAAAGCAGCAATGCAAAAACCCGTAAACAGGTGCTATCCCTCGGGGGGGCGTCCAGGGCCGCCGCGCCCGCCGCCAGCGGCCTCAAGGTCAGCGGCAGGTTGAACCCAAAGCCGTGCACTAAGGAGGCGGCGGGGCGGCAGCTGCGGGAGGGGCTCCGGAACTCCAAGCGGAGGCTGGAGGAGGCGCCCCCGGCCGACAAGCCGCAGGCGCCCCCCAAGAAGATGAAGGGGGCCGCGGGCAGCGCCGCCGAGGGCCCCGGCAGGAAGGCAGCCCCAGGCCCCGCCGAGAAGGCGCCGCTTGGCGGCCCTGGGAAGAAGGAGGCGCCCGAGCGGAGCCTGGAGCGGAACCGGCCCAAGCGGGCGGCAGCCGGCAAGGGCCCGCCGGGCAGACAAGCACACGGCAAGCCGGACGGCGGCGCCCCCTGTGAAAATCGTTCTACCTCGCAATCGGAGCCCCTGCCTCGGCCGCACGAGGGGGCGGCCAAGGCCGAGAAGGGGGCCGGCAGGGCCGGGTGGGCGGCCATGGACGAGATCCCCGTGCTGCGGCCGTCGGCCAAGGAGTTCCACGACCCGCTCGTCTACATCGAGTCGGTGCGCCCTCAGGTGGAGAAGTACGGCATGTGCAGGGTGGTCCCGCCCCCGGACTGGCGGCCCGAGTGCAAGCTGAACGACGAGATGCGCTTCGTCACGCAGATCCAGCACATCCACAAGCTGGGCCGGCGCTGGGGCCCCAACGTGCAGCGGCTGGCCTGCATCAAGAAGCACCTCAGATCTCAGGGCATCACCATGGACGAGCTCCCGCTCATAGGTAAGGCCCGCGGCAGCCGGCTCCATGCCAGGTCCTCGGGGCGCGTCTGGGCCCAGGGGCAGCCTGAGGCCCGCTTTCTGCAGGTCAGTGTGGTCTTGTGTGCAGCCCCCCCCCCCCCCCCCCCCCCCCCCCCCCCCCCCCCCCCCCCCCCCCCCCCCCCCCNCCTGTAAACACAGCCACACTTAGGGCCTCCACGCAGGACTGCGTGGGTGGCGCTTCAGCCTTCTTTCTCTCTCCCCTCTTCCTTCCTTGCCTCTCAGTTTTCCTGGTGAGAACCAGGTCCCGGTGGAGCCTGTAGCTCCTGGAAAACTGTGTACCCGAGCGCAGGTACAGCTCTGCGCTGAAGCCGCGCTTGCCTCAGTGACTGCTTTTGTGAACAGGCCAGCTGGCGTGGTGAGGGCCCGGGCTGGGCACATGCACGGCCCTCCTGGAATCCCCGTCTCCCTCCTCCTCTGCGGGTCCTTGCACCTCCAGGATTAAGCCCCTCCAGGATTAAGCCCCTCCATCGGGGTGAGCCGGTTCCATGGAGTGGTGACCTCACACACTTCTCTTCCGGCTCGGGACCCTGGACGGGAGCAGCGCGGGGCCTGCCTCCAGGGTGGAGCAGCCTTTGGCAGGCAGAGAGCAGAGGGGCCGCTGCGGTCACTTGGGTGTCGGGGTGGGCAGTGAGGTAGGTGTCCTTGCACCACGGAGGTGCCGCTGTTACTCTCAGCAGATGAGACTCCCGTGAGTTCAGGGAATGCTTGCTTGTGGCCCGCTGTCACGGATGTGATCGGAGGTGACGCAGGCTCGGGAGCAGGCTGGGGCGTCGGCATCTCTGGAGTGCGGTGTGGGCTGCGCGGAGACCTGCAGCTGTAGTGGAGCAGCGGGTCTTCTGAGCAGTCAGGGCATCGGGTGACCTCAGAGTGGGTTTCCTGAACCTCGGTTCCCATGGCGCCAGAAGCCACGATGTGACTGGGTGTGTTCACACGGTTGCTGTTGGCCCAGGTGTGAAGCCCGTCCGCGTGGGGGAGGAGGAGCTGGCTGGCCTGCCTCACGCCTTGGGACTCAGCTCTGCGCTCAGTCTCCTTGCAGCGTGAGGGAGTTTCCCAGCGTCCACAGACTGTTTGCCCCTTCCCTGGGAAGGTGGTGCTTTGTCCCACAGCGTCCTGTGGTCCTGATAGCGGATTGGTGAAAGCAGGAGAAGGGCAACACGATGTCTTTGCAGGGACGTGTCAGGGTGTCTGTGCTGCTAGCTTCCTTTCTGGTCAGTCTCTCGTGTGACCCACCTCCCTGTCCACCTCGGCAGGTCCAGGAGGTGCCTCAACCGAGAGCGAGGCCTGCTGCATGTCTTGGAACCTTGGGCTTTAGGCCCGGACGGCCAAGGTCGGGGCAGGTCTCCTCCTTGACGTGGCCCCTGATAGCCTCAACCAAGCAGCCAGCCAGCGTCCCGCCTGGCACAGCAGATGGGCTCGAGGTGCTGCTCGCCTGTCCCTGGCCGGCTGGGCCCGTTGGCGTGGCTGGCTGAGCTGGCCTGCTGCTCTTATACTAAAGTGTCCCCACCTTCCAAAGATAGAAACAGCCTTAAAGTTTACTTTGCTCACCTAGCATTCTGTGGGGTGTTTATCTCCTAACAGCCGGTGGATGATTATTCTGGAAGATTTTTCCTTTCTATTGGTCCAAGGGTGGTTGCCTTTCCAGTTCCCATTGAGACAGTCACTGGGCGGCACTCGCATGTCTCTGAGTTTTGTGCAGTCTCCTGTCTCATGGCTTGTGCAGTCTGATTGAGAGACCAGTGAGAAGCAGCCCACACACCTTCGGAGATGAGCAGGGGTGTGAGCAGTGATGGGAGGAGCTGAGGGGCGGACAGACTCCCGCCTACCCTCAGGGGGGCCTTGCCCGCTGCCTGGACATCTCAGGCTGAAGGGAGGTTACTGTGCGTGTGTGTGCGTGCATGCGTGTGTGTGTGGTGGGGAAGGGTTGGGAGGGGAATTAGAACTGATGGCGTGTGCTGGGTGTGTGCGGTTTCCCATCCCATAGCCGTTCCAGGAGATGCTGGGCTGCAGAGGTGGCCGAGGGCACGACCCAGGCTCTGCCAGCCCCGCAGGGAAGCCCTGCTCCTTGAGCCATCCCCCCGCCTCCTGGGGCGTGAGGGGACGTGCACCTTGCCCCTGCTCCATGCTGGGTTCTCCCTCCCCAGGGACCACCTCTCCTGCCTTTCAGGCCTCTGCCTAAGCGCCCCCTCCTCGGGGCTCCCTGCCCAGACCACCCTCCTGTGTCAGTTGCTCCTCAGCCTGTCCTGGTCTCTTTACCATCCTAGTGCTGAGATGATCTCAGCCTTGTCTCTGTAGGCTGGGTGGCCTCCCTGGCACGTGGTGGGCACTGGGTGCCTGTGGACTCTTGGTGACGGAAGGCGGTATTGTTCACAGTCCCTTTCACCCGCTGTTGCTGTCTTTTCTCCCCTCCCGTCCCAGGAGGCTGTGAGCTCGACCTGGCCTGCTTTTTCCGGCTGATTAACGAGATGGGCGGCATGCAGCAAGTGACGGACCTCAAAAAGTGGAACAAACTCGCAGACATGCTGCGCGTCCCTAGGACCGCCCAGGACCGGCTGGCCAAGCTCCAGGAGGCTTACTGCCAGTATCTGCTCTCCTACGACTCCCTGTCGCCCGAGGAGCACCGGCGCCTGGAGAGGGAGGTGCTGATGGAGAAGGAGAGCCTGGAGCGGCGCAAGGGGCCCCTGGAGGGCCACACGGAGCAGGACTACCATCGCTTCCACCCGCTGCCCCGCTTCGAGCCCAAGAACGGGCTCATCAACGGCGTGGCCCACAGGAACGGCTTCCGCAGCAAGCTGAAGGAGGTGGGCCCCACACAGCTCAAGACGGGCCGGCGGCGACTCTTTGCTCAGGAAAAGGAGGTGGTGAAGGAGGACGAGGAGGACAAGGGCGTCCTCAGCGACTTCCACAAGTGTATATACAAGGTAGGGCCTGCGGGCCTGCCGTGCGGCCTCGCATGCACATTGCGGGCCGTGGGACTCCCGAGACCCCTGACAGCTGGCCCTGGTCACGTCCCTTGTAGAGAGCCGTCTGCAGTCGGGGACGGAGTGGGCGTCTGGACCGGGCTCCGGGCACCTGGCTCGGGCCTGGGTGTGGTGCTGAGTTGCTTCAGTCGTGCCCGCCTTTGTGCAGCCCCGTGAACTATAGCCTGCCAGGCTCCTCTGTCCATGGGATTCTTCTCCAGGCAGGAATACTGGAGTGTTGCCTTGCTCTCCTCCAGGGGATCTTCCTGACCCAGGGATCAAAACTGGGTCTCTTACAGAGACCCAGAAACCTGCATGGGCAGGCAGGTTCTTTACCACTGTGTGACCTGGGAATCGGGCTTCATTAAATGTGTGTTTTTGTGCACGTGTGCCCGCATGCCAGGGACGCAACCTGGGAGGCACAGCTCCTCTTTCTGGAGGCTGGGGCTTCTCGTACCCACAGGGACCAGGCCCCCTGCCGCTCCCATCACACCCCACGCCACTTGGCACAGCTCTGCTGGTGCCTGTCTGTCATGCGGATCTCCTGGGGACAGGGCAGGGGCAGGTCCCTGCTTCTGCCCACACCATGTACCCATCCAGGTATTCCAAGACCCCCTCTTCCAGGGAGCGAGGCAGCATCTTGGTGTCTACCTGCTTGGCAGCCTGGCTCTGTCCATGGGCTGGGCTCCCCCTCCCTGGCCCTCCAGGGCAATTGGGCCCCAGGCCAGGAGCGGGCATAGGACCCCAGCCTTGATCAGTTCTGCCGGCTCCAGGAGGGCAAGGCCCCTGCAGAAGTTTTGGTGGCCATGCCCACCCACGTGAGCCTGGCCACGGTGCAGAAACGTGATGGATGTCTATGCTTCTGCCCTGATTCGGGCCTCTTTCTTCTGAGTCTGCGCTCGGAGGTCCCTCCCGGCCTCCCTCTGTGTCCTTGCCTCGGTTGGAGTCTCACCTCCTTTTTGGGGAGAGATGCCTGCTTGCCTGGAGCTTTCCCTGTGACCGGACCCAGGGAAGGTTGGATTTGTGTATGTGTGGCTGCAGGCTGGTGGCCATGGAGGCTGTGTGCACTGAGGGCCGGCTGGGAGCTCACGGCTCCAGGTTCTGAGCCCCCTCAGCATCTGGCGATTGACCGTTGGGTGCTGGGTGTCGTCATGTTGAATTACAGGCACCCTGCTTTAGCTGATAGAAAATCAGGCTCTTCCTAGTGGCTCCAACTTTATCTTGTGAGGAATGGCAGGGGAGAAGTTTGGACTTGTGCAGGCGTTTCCCTGTTGTTTAGGAGCCTCAGTTACAGAGCTGATGCTGGGATGAGCAGGGTCTGCGAGATGACTGTCCCCACTGTCCCTCCAGAGGCAGCTCTGTTCATGAGCCTGCTCCAGCATCACCTCGTTAGGGGCCCTGCCCCTCTGCCTCTGGCTCGTCACACTTGGTGCCATGTCCCAGCTCCATTCTGTGCGAGGCCACATTCCCCAGGCAGCCTGAAGGAGCCTCAAGGGCAGAGACACTATGTGTTTTGAGCTCTGCTCCATCTATAGCCCCTTGAACTAGGCCTGGTACACAGTAGGTGCTCAATAAGTACTCCGCAGTTAAGGGGTGAGCGTGCCTGGTCAGGGAGGAGTGGAGGGCTTGCCTGTAGGACATGCCACCATTCATCCCAGTGGGCGTGTTGTTGGGAATGTTCCGGGGGCACGGTGGCAGAGGTGGGCAGGTTAGGTAATCTGAGACCCTGCGGGCCCCCCAGGGGAGCGCATGGCAGGGGTTTCCCCCGGCAGGAGGAGGACTGGATCCCTCTGGCCCCCTCGATCCCCGCGGCCAGGCTGCTCGCCCGCCCGGTTCTCCGGGGAGGACCCTCAGGGTGGGTCCAGAGTTGCCCAGGTTTCTCTCCCAGCGTCTCCGGTCCCGACTTCAGCCAGCGTCTGTCTGGATGTTCTTGGCTCGCCCCCCCACCACAGCCTTTCTCCCCTGTCTCCAGGCTGACCCATTGCTCCAGCGACGTTGGTCTTTGCTGGGGCGCCTGGGCAGTGTGTCCTGCGGGTGGCGGGGGGTCTGGCCGCGGCTGCGGTGGTCAGGGGGCGCCACCTCCTTTGTCCACACTGAGGGTCCTTCTCGGGGAATGTGGTCCCTGCCTCTGTGTTCCTGTCAGCTAGGGACATGGGCACAGGGCCCTGATGGGTGGCCCTGCTTTGTTTCTCCAGCTTGACTCTTGCTTCTGCTTCCTTTCCAGGGAAGGTCTGTTTCTTTAACGACTTTTTACCGAACAGCAAGAAACATCATGAATATGTGCTTCAGCAAGGAGCCCGCACCAGCTGAGATCGAGGTGTGTGAGCGGGACTGCCCTCTCTCTGCCTGGAGCCAGGGTGGAGCCCCCGGGCCTCCGCCCCCTGGAGGCAGGTGGGGGGTCCCAAGTCCATCCTCTGGGTCCTGGGCGCGGCCAGAAGTTTCAGCTCGCGTTGACCCAAACTTGTTCCTGGTCAGAAAGGAGGCGGTGGAGCGAGCGTGTCTCCCGGGCCCTCCCTGACCACCCTGTTCGCCCCAGGCCGGCCCCGTGCCGCGCTGGCCACCTCTCACCCCCTCACCCCATCCTCCGGGTGCCTGTTAGGCAAGGGAATGTTTGGAGTCCCTTGAAACCACGGTTGTGCTTTTCTCTCTCTTGTTTTTCATTTAATGGGATTGGCAGGCTGCCATTTTTGTGCTTCTGCCAACCCTGTGCCGAGGTGTGTGAGGCTGGGCTGGCGAGCGGGGCTGCGCCCCGGCCAGTCAGCGGAGGGGCCTCCAGGGAGGAGGGCAGAGCCCAGGTCTGTCCGCTGGGGGCTCCCCGGTGCTGACGTGGGCGGGCCTGTTGGGGGCGAGCCCCGACTTCTCTCCAGGCTCGGGGCGTGCTGGACGAGCAGGAGGTGGCATGGCTGACAGCGGGCTCCAGACCGCTTCTCTCTCCGTGCTCGTAGCCTCCTCTTCTCAGCATAACCCCGCTGACGGCGTCGGCCCCCGGCCCTGATGTGACCAGGTGTCCTGGGAGTGGGGCTCGGGGACTGTCTGTCCCTAGGGCGCCCGGCCCCCTGTGTCCATGCCGCGTGCTGCCCCGCCTCCGATGGTGGCCATCGGGAGCCCACGAGGCCCGGCCTGGTGCGCGGGCCTGGGTTCGGTGTTCGGCTTTGGTGCCGCCGTCATCCCTCTAGGTCCCGGCTTTGCTCTCTGGGCTGCATGTCTGCCGACCACACGGTGGCCCCTTGGCCCTGCCAGAGCCGCATCCCGCCCCCACAGCGCCAGCGGGTCCTGACCCGGGACACGTGTGCTCGTCACCGGGGCTTCTGCTGGCTCATGCTGGTCTCGGGAGAAGTGCCGGAGGAGGGGAGCGTGACTCCTGGGGGCGGACGTCTGAGCTAGAGAAAGAGGCCTTTGCTTTACAACATAGTCCTTGTCGGAGTCCCCGAAGGCGGAGGATTGTTGCTGCCCATCGTCTCCTGCTGGGAAGTTAATTCTGAGGGTCCTGGGTGGTTTTGGTTTTTAATTGGCAGATGGCTCGCTTTACAGCGTTGCGTTGCCTTCTGTCATGCATCAGCATGAATCGCCATAGGTACACGTATGTCCCCTCCCTCTTGGACCTTCCTCCCTGAGTGTCTTGGTTTTGCTTTAATGTTAATAGTTGTATAATATTTAAGCACAAAAAGATTTGCTAAAATTGGAACCTTTAGTCTGTCTGGCTAACTTCTGGATCCTACGAAGAGGCTGGAGCCCCTGCTTGGCCGGTGCTCCCGGCGGAAGGGGCTTCTATGTGGTGCATGGCCCTTCCGCCCCCGCTGTCTTTCTTTGCTCATCGCGCGTTGCTGTGAATCCCGGCAGGCGGCCGACCTGACTGGCCTGGACCGTCTCTGGCCCTTCAGGACCTGGAGCGTGTAATGGTCCAGTTTGTCCTTGAGGTGGGGCCTCTGGCTGCCCCTAGCCTGGCCCCTCGCTGTAGCGGCCGCACACGCAGCGTGGTCTCCCTGGAGGGGCTCCAGGAAGCGGGGTTGGCCGAGGCGGGGAGGGCGGTGCTGGGCTTCTGCACTGACGGTTGAAGATGGTTGAAAGCCCGGCCCGGCCCGCATTTGCCCTGCGGTTCTCCGGGTCGTGCCCACCCTTCCCCCGTCTGTTTCATCGGCTGGGGTCACAGCCTCGGGGGTAGGGGGGTCACCTCCTTTGTTGGNCACACGGCTCTCCGTGCTTCCCTGTCCCCTTTGCTCCAGGAGTGACAATTCCCTGGCTGAATATCGGCATGGTCTTTTCTACCTCATGCTGGTCTCGAGACCAAAACCACCTCCCTTACATCGACTACTTACACACGGGTGCTGACTGCATTTGGTGAGTATGCCGGCCCGCCCCTCCTCTCACTCGGCGGGCGGGCGGGCTTGTGCGAGCTCGTCCTGTGCTCCCTGTCAGAGGCTGGGGAGCGTGCTTGGAAGTCAAGCTGGTGGACAATGTTTTAGTTTGCTCCAGTGACGCACGGTCAAGCGTCTGTTCCCGGCCGTTGTCCGTTCCAGTCGCGGGCTCACACGGGGCTGTCCCTCTCTGGAGTGTCCCCCTCGGGGTTGTTGACGGCCAGGAGTTCATGCCACACTGGCGTCAGAAATGGGGAGCGGTAAAGCAGGAAGCAGACCAGGCGTGGTGGCTGCACGGGCCCATGTGAGCGGGCATCCTCAGCGTCTCCCGGCCCACCCTCTGCACAGAGAGTGGTCTCCCGGAGGTGGAGTTCTGTTGGGGGTTAGGAGTTGGTTTGGTACTCCAGCGTGATCCTTCACCGTCAGCCTCCGAGCTGGCTCTTCAGCGCCTTTGTTGATGGCGGCAGATGGGAAATCACTGCAAATGATGAGATGTTGTGTCGTCTGACGGGCTACCGGCATCGCATCCATCCCTCACTTACTCAGTTTATTGTCCTAGTGGGGTGATGAGCTCCTCTGTTAAAGTCCTAGAGCCGACGTTTTCACTCCAAGGATCCGGTGTTGGCAACAGTCTCATCACGGCTCCCCCTGCCTTTGGGTCGCCTCGGGGCAACGGGCCGTCGGTGTTGGAGCAGGCGAGCCCTCTGCTTGGTTTCCCGTGGTGGGGCCAGTGTCTCAGGCAGCGTGGAGGGTCGAAGAGCCGCATGGACTCGGGGGGTGTGAGCCCCCCGCCCTGTTCCCCTGGTTCTTCATCAGAAAGTGGGGCCACGTGACCTCGGCCCTGCAGGGAGGCAGGGTGAGAGCCGCAGCCTGCGTGTTGAGTGACTGCTGAGTGAGAGGCAGGGACCTCTGTGCTGCAGGGACAGGTTTCTGGAAAGGATCAGAGGATTTCACAGTGTGGTTTTTCTTATAACATATGAGTGAGGTTAGAAACTCTGGACTTAAATCAGCAGTAGAATTTGCTGGTGTTGAAACAACAAGCCTCTCAAAAGAACCTTGACTAGGTTAGTAGTAGTGAAGACGCCCGCCCTGTGGACCGTGCATCACGGGTGCCCTCCCCGCCCGGCCTAGGGGAGGTGGGGATGGGCAGCCTGAAGCCCGCACTAGCTGCGGGGAGGGCAGGGGTGGGCAGGTGTCCACTCCAGCCCGTGGACGGCAGGGCTGGGAGTCCCGGAGCAGGAGGCCAGGAGGAGCCTGCCTGCGTGCAGACCGCTGCCCCCAGCGTCTCGAGGGCGTAGGCGACAGCTGTGTCCCCCGGGGTCCTCCTGGGACCCGAGTGGTCACTCCCTCCCTCCTCCCCGGGTCGCACTGAGGGTCCTGGTTCTTCGGGTGAGTTCAGGCCGTGTCTTCTCCCCCAGCCCCCGCCGGGCTCTTTGGCCCCAGTCAGTGGGGGCGTGTTGTCTGAGCCCCACCCTGCGTGGCCGCTCCCTCCGCCTTGCACAGACCCTTGGTGTGGGTTCCACGCTGAGCCCTGGTCCCGCCCTGTCCTCCGTCTGCCGGAGAGAAGGGCCAGGTGCCAGCCTCGCGGTAAGTCCCTGCTCTGGAGGCTCACAAGAGGCTGCTGAAGCTGCAGACGTGTCTGGATCTGATCTCTAGGGGTTTAAATGTCTGGTTTTGGTCTGAAGGCTGTGTGGCTCGGGTGTAGGTCGGACCCACATGCAGGTGGGCATGCTCGTCACGGGGCGCAAGCGGCAGAGCTGCCCAGAGAGACCCAGGGCCACTGGGCACGTGCCTACTTCCTTCCCTGCAGCTGAGGCTGGTCTCCAGGCAGCTGCGGGCCCCTCTCTGGGGGGGAGTATCGAGGGCGGGCTCCCTGGGGAGGGGCCTTGTCAACAGCCCCTGCCCTGATTCCACACCGCCCAGGTATTGCATTCCTGCTGAGGAGGAGCACAAGCTGGAGGACGTCGTGCACACTCTGCTGCAGGCCAACGGCACCCCCGGCCTGCAGATGCTCGAGAGCAACGTCATG